>NC_069461.1:30933265-31087895 GCF_026875155.1 Cherax quadricarinatus | reverse complement strand
TGTACCAAGATACCCTTGTGTGCAGTGTCTGACAGAATGAACATTAAAATGGTATAAATACCGACAGATTGTTAGGTAAGACACATATGCAACAGTTTAGGTTGCATATGTGTCTTACCTAACAATCTGTCGGTATTTTATACCATTTTAATGTTCATTCTGTCAGACACTGCAACACAAGGGTATCTTGGTACAGACCATCAACTTCGACCTCTACTAGTGAGAACGGTTGGGTTTGAGAGGGACCTGCCCTCCCAAAGCAACCTACGTCTCACCTCCTGGCACTATATAAAGGCTCCATCCTGTCACTTCAACTTCATATTGTTTCAGTCAACGGAACAATGCTCTTCTCCAGACTGAGGGACTGACCACCTCAAAACTTTAAGGGTGATGGACTGATTACATCGTCTTCAAGTATCTTCTGCTTCTATCAACTTTTCTGTACTCGACTGAAGAAGCCTACTGTGTAGGCGAAACGTTTCGAAATAAAGATACCTAACTGTTGCATATGTGTCTTACCTAACACTGTGTGTGTGCTTGCCCTTGCTGTTCTGTTATGCTCTGACTGACCTCTGCTGTTCCATCCTTGTCTCTTTTCCTAGCTCCTTATGCTTTTTTGTCCTCTCCCTCAGCTGCTGTCGTTCTGATTGTGTTCTGTCTCTGTCTAGGAACACCCTCTTGTACTCTTCCGAGTATTTCAATCGTGGTTTCTCTTGGAGGATCCTGTTCCGCACTGTTTCCGTCCTGAGAATCAGCTTGATTGGTCGGTTTCTCCCCTTCGAGTACCCCCCTATTCTCTGAAAATTTACAATCTCGTCCATCTCTTCACCTATTTCCGTGATGATTTTCTCAATCTCCTTTCTTTCTTCCTGCTGCCTTTCAGTGTGTGTCCTTTCCTCTCTCTCCTGAAGCCCATGGATAAACACTGATTTTGCCCTTTCCTCCTCCCATTGCCTCACCCTCTGTGACTCTGGATTCTGCCTGTATGTGGTCAGTTTCTCCCTTGATTTTTTCCAGTGGCTCTTGATAGCATGGTTGTGCCTCAGCATTCGACCTATCACCCTCTCCATCTGCACCCAGCTGTGTGTGTGTGTTTTGAGTGTGTTGTGTGAGTGTGTGTGTGTGTGTTGTGTGTGTGTGTGTGTGTGTGTGTGTGGTGTGTTGTGTGTGTGTGTGTGGTGTCTTGTGTGTGTGTGTGGTGTGTGGGTGTGTGTGTGTGTGTGTGTGTGTATGAGTGTGTGTGTGTGTGTGTATGTTTGTGTTGGGGTGGTGTTATGTTGTGTGTTTTGGTGTGTGTGTACTCACCATTTTGGGTTTCTGGGGTCGAGTCCTAGCTCCTGGCCCGGCCTCTTCACCGGTTGTACTAGACCCTATCTCTCCCGCTCCATGAGCTTTATAAACCTCGCTTAAAACTATGTATGGTTCCTGCTCCACACATCACTTTTTTAGGCTAATTCCATGGCCTTGATCTCTTTGGGCTGGAGAATATTTCTAACATCCCTTTGATTTCATCTGAGTCTTCAACTTCCTATTTGTGCGTTTGTGTCTGTTGTCCCATCTGTGGAACATCCCGTCTTTGTCCACCTCGTCTATTCGCGGCAGTATTTTTATGTGTGTATCATGTCTCCCCTGACCCTCCTGGCTCAGTGGTTCGTCAGGCCGATTTCCTCAACCTTTCTTCATAGGACAATCCCCGTAGCTCTGGGATGTCTTGTTGCTAACCTTTGCACTTTCTCTAATTTCTTGACGTGCTTGACTAGGTGTGGATTCCAAACTGGTGCTGCATACCCCAGTATGGGCCTGACGTAGATGGTGGTACAGAGTCTTAAACGAATCCTTACTGAGGTATCGGAACGCTCCGTAGGTTTGCCAGGCGCCCGTATGCTGCAGCAGTTATCCCGATTGAGTGCGCCTCAGGAGATATGCTCGGTGTTATACTCACCCCCAGATCTTTTTCCTTGAAATGAGGTTTGCAGTCTTTGGCATCTAAACTATATTGTGTCTGCGGTCTTCTTTGCCCTTCCCCAATCTTCATGACTTTGCAAATTTTGGGAGGGTAAATTCAAGGAGCCAGTTTGCTGGACCAGGCTTGTAGCCTGTCCAGATCTCTTTGTAGTCCTGCCTGATCCCCGTCCGATTCGATTCTTCTCATTAACTTCACATCGTCTGCAAACAAGGACACTTCTGAGTCTATCCCTTCCCTTATGTCGTTCACGTATACCAAGAACAGCACAGGTCCTAGGACTGACCCCTGTGGAACCCCGCTTGTCACAGGCGCCCACTCTGACACCTCGTCTGTGTGTTGTGTGTGTGGGGTGTGTGTGTGTGTGTGTGTGTGTGTGTGTGTGTGTTGTGTGTGTGTGTGTGTGGTATATGTGTGTGTGTGTATGTTTGTGTGTGTGTGTGGTGTATGTGTGTTGTGTGTGTGTGTGTGTGTGTGTGTGTGTGTGTGTGTGTGTGTGTGTGTGTTGTGTGTGTGTGTGCGTGTGTGTGTGTGTGTGTGTGTGTGTGTGTGTGTGTGTGTGTGTGTCTGTCTATGTGTGTGTCTATGTGTGTGTGTGTGATTGAGTCAGTCATACATTCCAGCACACTGACGTGTCACTCACAATTCTGTCATCCATTACAAAACTGCTGTGATATGAGGGTAGATTTTTTTGTGCACCTGTGTGTCAGAGAGAGAGAGAGAGAGAGAGGGGAGAGAGAGAGAGAGAGAACTTACATAGTTAATCTCAAAATCACAACTTCCATTATTCTCACATAATATTGGAGTGTAAGTTATCTCAGGTCTCAAGATTCTTTACACTTGTAAATTTTTCTTTTACATTTTTCTTCCCAGTGACCTTGATGTTGCTAGTGTTGTTGTTTTTCTTCCCAGTGATCTTGAAGTTGCTAGTGTTGTTGTTTTTCTTCCCAGTGACCTTGATGTTGCTAGTGTTGTTTTTCTTCCCAGTGACCTTGATGTTGCTAGTGTTGTTGTTTTTCTTCCCAGTGACCTTGATGTTGCTAGTATTGTTGTTTTTCTTCCCAGTGACCTTGTTGTTGCTATTATTGTTTTTCTTCCCAGTGACCTTGATGTTGCTAGTGTTGTTTTTCTTCCCAGTGACCTTGATGTTGCTAGTGTTGTTTTTCTTCCCAGTGACCTTGATGTTGCTATTATTGTTTTTCTTCCCAGTGACGTTGTTGTTGCTATTATTGTTGTTTTTCTTCCCAGTGACCTTGATGTTGCTAGTGTTGTTTTTCTTCCCAGTGACCTTGATGTTGCTAGTATTGTTGTTTTTCTTCCCAGTGACCTTGTTGTTGCTGTTATTGTTTTTCTTCCCAGTGACCTTGATGTTGCAAGTGTTGTTGTTTTTCTTCCCAGTGACCTTGATGTTGCTAGTGTTGTTTTTCTTCCCAGTGACCTTGATGTTGCTAGTGTTTGTTGTTTTTCTTCCCAGTGACCTTGATGTTGCTAGTGTTGTTTTTTTCTTCCCAGTGACGTTGTTGTTGCTATTATTGTTGTTTTTCTTCCCAGTGACCTTGATGTTGCTAGTGTGTTGTTTTTCTTCCCAGTGACCTTGATGTTGCTAGTGTTGTTGTTTTTCTTCCCAGTGACCTTGATGTTGCTAGTGTTGTTGTTTTTCTTCCCAGTGACCTTGTTGTTGCTATTATTGTTGTTTTTCTTCCCAGTGACCTTGTTGTTGCTATTATTGTTGTTTTTCTTCCCAGTGACCTTGATGTTGCTATTATTGTTGTTTTTCTTCCCAGTGACCTTGATGTTGCTATTATTTTGTTTTTCTTCCCATGACCTTGATGTTGCTAGTGTTGTTGTTTTTTCTTCCCAGTGACCTTGTTGTTGCTATTATTGTTGGGTTTTTCTTCCCAGTGACCTTGTTGTTGCTATTATTGTTGTTTTTCTTCCCAGTGACCTTGATGTTGCTAGTGTTGTTTTTCTTCCCAGTGACCTTGATGTTGCTAGTGTTGTTGTTTTTCTTCCCAGTGACCTTGATGTTGCTAGTGTTGTTTTTTCTTCCCAGTGACCTTGATGTTGCTAGTGTTGTTGTTTTTCTTCCCAGTGACCTTGATGTTGCTAGTGTTGTTTTTTCTTCCCAGTGACCTTGATGTTGCTAGTGTTGTTTTTCTTCCCAGTGACCTTGTTGTTGCTATTATTGTTGTTTTTCTTCCCAGTGACCTTGATGTTGCTAGTGTTGTTTTTCTTCCCAGTGACCTTGATGTTGCTATTATTGTTGTTTTTCTTCCCAGTGACCTTGATTTGCTAGTGTTTGTTTTTCTTCCCAGTGACCTTGATGTTGCTATTATTGTTGTTTTTCTTCCCAGTGACCTTGATGTTGCTAGTGTTGTTGTTTTTCTTCCCAGTGACCTTGTTGTTGCTATTATTGTTGTTTTTCTTCCCAGTGACCTTGATGTTGCTATTATTGTTGTTTTTCTTCCCAGTGACCTTGATGTTGCTAGTGTTGTTGTTTTTCTTCCCAGTGACCTTGTTGTTGCTATTATTGTTGTTTTTCTTCCCAGTGACCTTGATGTTGTAGTGTTGTTGTTCTTCCCAGTGACCTTGATGTTGCTAGTGTTGTTGCTAGTGTTGTTGTTCTTCCCAGTGACCTTGATGTTGCTAGTGTTGTTGCTAGTGTTGTTTTTGGTGTAGTTCTCAAATTTCCATCTACATAATTTTCCTGATGTTCAAATAAATCTTTCATCTCATCCATTTTCCCTCTTCTTCTATTTTTAATTCTGCTCTTTGTATTGCTCTTGTTCCTCATCCTGTTATTCTTTCTCCATAGCCTCCTCAACCTCATCCCTCTCCTCTTTCTGCTATTTTTTTTTCTCTTCCTATCCCCATTTTTAATTTATCGTCTCTTCATTTTCTCGCTGCTCTTGTTTCTCCTCCTCTTCCTTCTCTACATCCTCCATTGGAATAATTCTTTCTCTTAATGTCATGTAAATTGTATACAGCGTCTACCCAGAGACTCACTACCCAGAGACTCACTACCCAGGGACTCACTACCCTAATACCCTCTACCCAGGGACTCCCTACACAGGGACTCACGACCTTTCTCTCGTTAGTGAAACGAAACTTTGATGCGTTTTGCACTCTGGCAGAATGTCCTCTCTTTCCAAGTGTTGTGTGATGACTTCTCTCCAGGTGTTGTGTGATGACTTCTCTCCAGGTGTTGTGTGATGACTTCTTTCCAGGTGTTGTGTGATGACTTCTTTCCAGGTGTTGTGTGATGACTTCTCTTCAGGTGTTGTGTGTTGACTTCTCTTCAGGTGTTGTGTGATGACTTCTCTCCAGGTGTTGTGTGATGACTTCTTTCCAGGTGTTGTGTGATGACTTCTCTTCAGGTGTTGTGTGTTGACTTCTCTTCAGGTGTTGTGTGATGACTTCTCTCCAGGTGTTGTGTGATGACTTCTTTCCAGGTGTTGTGTGATGACTTCTTTCCAGGTGTTGTGTGATGACTTCTCTTCAGGTGTTGTGTATTGACTTCTCTTCAGGTGTTGTGTGATGACTTCTCTCCAGGTGTTGTGTGATGACTTCTTTCCAGGTGTTGTGTGATGACTTCTCTTCAGGTGTTGTGTGATGACGTGTCTTCTCTCCAGGTGTTCAGTCAGTCATCTTGTCAGTCACACACTCTTCATGTCAGGAACACTGAAGTATAATCAACGCCTCTTGCCTGCAACATTTTTTTTTCAAGGCGAGAATCATGTTGATGTTGCAACAATCTGGTAGCTCCGTCAGAGTGACTTACAATGTGTTATTGTGACGAGTTTCTCCAAGAAGTTCTTAAATAAGACGTAGAGTATCTTTGGGAGATATAGTGTCCTTGGGAGACAGTGTCCTTGGGAGAGACAGTGTTCTTGAGAGAGACACAGTGTCCTTGAGAGAGACAGTGTCCTTGAGAGAGACAGTGTCCTTGAGAGAGACACAGTGTCCTTGGGAGAGACAGTGTTCTTGAGAGAGACACAGTGTCCTTGGGAGAGACAGTGTTCTTGAGAGAGACACAGTGTCCTTGAGAGAGACAGTGTTCTTACAGTGCGAGAATATTCTTATATTTCTGTATATCCATGTTGGAAAATTCCTTATAAGAATATCAGCAAAATTCTTTGCTAAAATTTTCGTTGTTCATATTTCCCTTGAATATTACTAATAGATTTGTTCAGTAATTACCTTCCAGGCACTCAGACACCCCAAGATGATTTATGTGAGAGAGAGAGTGAGCTATCACGCTCACAAGATCTCTAGTAACAACAAAACATCATTGTAACATTTGATGGAGTCAGCAGTTTGGACACAAGTGGCCAGGTCAGACACGAGTCAGGTGAAGATAACTTCCTGAAGTCACGACATGCTGGCCACCCCAACCTTCAGTCAGGTCAAGTTAGTTGCTCCCGCACCACCAGTTAGGTCAAGCTAGTTGCTCCCACACCACCAGTCAGGTCAAGCTAGTTGCTTCCACACCACCAGTCAGGTCAAGTTAGTTGCTCCCACACCACCAGTCAGGTTAAGCTAGTTGCTCCCATACCACCAGTCAGGTCAAGCTAGTTGCTCCCACACCACCAGTCAGGTCAAGCTAGTTGCTCCCACACCACCAGTCAGGTCAAGCTAGTTGCTTCCACACCACCAGTCAGGTTAAGCTAGTTGCTCCCACACCACCAGTCAGGTCAAGATAGGTGCTCCCACACCACCAGTCAGGTCAAGATAGGTGCTCCCACACCACCAGTCAGGTCAAGATAGGTGCTCCCACACCACCAGTCAGGTCAAGATAGGTGCTCCCACACCACCAGTCAGGTCAAGATAGTTGCTCCCACACCACCAGTCAGGTCAAGCTAGTTGCTCCCACACCACCAGTCAGGTCAAGTTAGTTGCTCCCACACCACCAGTCAGGTCAAGATAGGTGCTCCCACACCACCAGTCAGGTCAAGATAGGTGCTCCCACACCACCAGTCAGGTCAAGATAGGTGCTCCCACACCACCAGTCAGGTCAAGATAGGTGCTCCCACACTACCAGTCAGATCAAGATAGGTGCTCCCACACCACCAGTCAGGTCAAGAAAGTTGCTCCCACACCACCAGTCAGGTCAAGATAGGTGCTCCCACACCACCAGTCAGGTCAAGATAGGTGCTCCCACACCACCAGTCAGGTCAAGATAGTTGCTGCCACACCACCAGTCAGGTCAAGACAGATGTTAGTCACTGGAAGTTCCAAGCATCGTCCACCAAGCATCGTCCACTAAACATCGTCCACCAAGCATCGTCCACCGAGCAACCAGCTGTCACAGCTTTATGAATTGGAGAAGAAATATTACAGGAACAAGAACTATAAGGTAACGAATAACAATGAGGAATAATAACGATTGATCCGAGGAAGAGGAGGGGAGCTCTGCTGCCATGGTCAGAGCGCCCTTCGGTACATCACACAGAAGCTTGTAAGACTGACTTTCCATCTTACGTTCTCGTGAAACAGAGAGAAAAGAGTGTTTCCCAAGGACAATGTTTCTCCCAAGGACACACTCTCTCTCAAGGATACTATGCCTCCCAAGGACACTGTCTCTCTCAAGGACACTCTGCGTCTTATTTAGGAACTTCTTGAAGAAAATCGTCACAAAGACACACTGTAA
The DNA here is from genome assembly GCF_026875155.1 of Cherax quadricarinatus. Classification (NCBI taxonomy): domain Eukaryota; kingdom Metazoa; phylum Arthropoda; class Malacostraca; order Decapoda; family Parastacidae; genus Cherax; species Cherax quadricarinatus. The sequence goes on along the minus strand of NC_069461.1, from coordinate 31,080,282 downwards.
GTCACTCTGACGGAGCTGCCAGACTGTTGCAACATCAACATGATTCTCGCCTTGCAAAAAAAAAATATTGCAGGCAGGAGACGTTGATTACACTTCAGTGTTCCTGACATGAAGAGTGTGTGACTGACAAGATGACTGACTGAACGCCTGGAGAGAGAAGACAAGTCATCATTCAACACCTGGAGAGAGAAGACAAGTCATCACACAACACCTGAAGAGAAGATAAATCATCACAGAACATCTGGAGAGAAGACAAGTCATTACATATAAATCCTCCCTTAGGAATTTATCGGAAATTCTACGAATATCTGACATAATCAGGCAGGATGTAGATGGCCGGATAGCTTGCGTCTGGATGCTCTACTTCACCAGATATTTATGCACAAAATGGAATACATGCGGAAAGCAGACAACATATATTTTTTTTACAGTTCAGGTCGATGATGTCTACTGAGAGGGACTAAATTCACTTGTTTCTGGCTGCAGCTGCGTTAATTTCTGAACGCTAAGCTACTTACGAAATTATCTTCATTAGGATGGGTGTTGTTATTTAAAGCTTAGACCTTCGTAGGAAACCATACGATTGTTATATTGGGTGGTGGGATGATGGGCGACTCACCCTACCCATTCCTCTGTCCAGGAGTGCAGAGTGACCCACACCCACTCAGCACGTCAAGGACGAGGTTTGAAGTGCTTCTCGAGTACCACCTCCATCTTGTTCCTACACCTGAGGCAGTGTTGTGATTCACACCTCAACCTTGTTCCCACACCTGAGGCAGTGTTGTGAATCACACCTCCACCTTGTTCCCATACCTGAGGCAGTGTTGTGATTCACACCTCCACCTTGTTCCTACACCTGAGGCAGTGTTGTGATTCACACCTCAACCTTGTTCCCACACCTGAGGCAGTGTTGTGATTCACACCTCCGCCTTGTTCCCATACCTGAGGCAGTGTTGTGATTCATACCTCCACCTTGTTCCCACACCTGAGGCAGTGTTGTGATTCACAACTCACTCTTGTTCCCACGCCTGAGGCAGTGTTATGATTCACACTTCACTCTTGTTCCCACACCTGAGGCAGTGCTGGGATTCACAACTCACTCTTGTTCCCACACCTGAGGCAGTGTTATGATTCACACCTCACTCTTGTTCCCACACCTGAGGCAGTGTTATGATTCACACTTCACTCTTGTTCCCACACCTGAGGCAGTGTTGGGATTCACACCTCCACCTTGTTCCCACACCTGAGGCAGTGTTGTGATTCACACCTCACTCTTGTTCCCACACCTGAGGCAGTGTTATGATTCACACTTCACTCTTGTTCCCACACCTGAGGCAGTGTTGTGATTCACAACTCACTCTTGTTCCCACACCTGAGGCTGTGTTGTGATTCACAACTCACTCTTGTTCCCACACCTGAGGCAGTGTTATGATTCACACTTCACTCTTGTTCCCACACCTGAGGCTGTGTTGTGATTCACAACTCACTCTTGTTCCCACACCTGAGGCAGTGTTGTGATTCACAACTCACTCTTGTTCCCACACCTGAGGCTGTGTTGTGATTCACAACTCACTCTTGTTCCCACACCTGAGGCAGTGTTATGATTCACACTTCACTCTTGTTCCCACACCTGAGGCTGTGTTGTGATTCACAACTCACTCTTGTTCCCACACCTGAGGCAGTGTTGTGATTCACAACTCACTCTTGTTCCCACACCTGAGGCTGTGTTGTGATTCACAACTCACTCTTGTTCCCACACCTGAGGCAGTGTTGTGATTCACAACTCACTCTTGTTCCCACACCTGAGGCTGTGTTGTGATTCACAACTCACTCTTGTTCCCACACCTGAGGCAGTGTTATGATTCACACCTCACTCTTGTTCCCACACCTGAGGCAGTGTTGTGATTCACACCTCACTCTTGTTCCCACACCTGAGGCTGTGCTGTGATTCACACCTCACTCTTGTTCCCACACCTGAGGCAGTGTTATGATTCACACCTCACTCTTGTTCCCACACCTGAGGCAGTGTTATGATTTACACTTCACTCTTGTTCCCACACCTGAGGCAGTGTTGTGAATCACACCTCCACCTTGTTCCCACACCTGAGGCAGAGTTATGATTCACACTTCACTCTTGTTCCCACACCTGAGGCAGTGTTGTGATTCACACTTCACTCTTGTTCCCACACCTGAGACAGTGTTATGATTTACACTTCACTCTTGTTCCCACACCTGAGGCAGTGTTGTGAATCACACCTCCACCTTGTTCCCACACCTGAGGCAGAGTTATGATTCACACTTCACTCTTGTTCCCACACCTGAGGCAGTGTTGTGATTCACACTTCACTCTTGCTCCCACACCTGAGGCAGTGTTGTGATTCATCACTTTTGTTCCCATACCTGAGGCTCTCTCTCTCTCTCTCTCTCTCTCCTCTCTCTCTCTCTCTCTCGCTCTCTCTCTCCTCTTCTCTCTCACTCTCTCTCTCTCTCTCTCTCTCTCTCCGAGATATACTGTATTATATTTACCTGGAGATTACCTGGAGAGAGTTCCGGGGGTCAACGCCCCCGCGGCCCGGTCTGAGACCAGGCCTCCTGGTGGATCAGAGCCTGATCAACCAGGCTGTTGCTGCTGGCTGCACGCAAACCAACATACGAGCCACAGCCCGGCTGATCCGGAACTGACTTTAGGTGCTTGTTATATTTATGGTATAATCTCTATCTTTTTTTCTGGAACCTTTGAAGTGTTGACTGTGACGTCACGGGTTGCTGTGTCGGCCATATTGGACGTGACGTAACAGGTTGCTATGTCGGCCATATTGGACAAGACCTCACGGGTTGCTGTGTCGGCCATATTTGACATGACGTCAGGGGTTGCTGTGTGGGCCATATTGGACGTGATGTCACAGGTTGCTGTGTCGGCCATATTGAACGTGATGTCACGGGTTGCTGTGTCGGCCATATTTGACTTGACATCACGGGTTGCTGAGTCGGTCATATTGGACATAATGTCACATGTTGCTGTGTCGGCTATATTGACGTGATGTCACGGGTTGCTGAGTTGGTCATATTGGAGGTTATGTCACAGGTTGATGTCGGCCATATTGGACGTGACTTCACATTATACCACACGCAAACCAACGTACGAACCACAGACCAGCTGGTTAGGTACTGACTTTAGGTGTCTGTCTAGCGCCTTCTTGAAGACAATCAGAGGACTATTGGTAATCCTCCTTATGTATGCTGGGAGGCAATTGAACACTTATTATGTTGTTTCTTAGTGTACTCGTGGCGCCCCTGGGGAAGTGTTGCATCTCCTGGCGAATCTTTTGCTTTCGTAGGGAGTGATTTTTCGTGTGTAGGTTTGGTACTAATCCCTCTAGGTTTTTCCAAGTGTATATCATCATGTATCTTTCTCGCCTGCGTTTCAGGGAATACAGATCAAGGGACTTCAACCGTTCCCAGTAATTTAGGTGCTTTATCGTACTTATGTATGCCTTGAAAGTTCTCTGTACATTCTCCATGTCATCAGTTTCGCCTGCTTTGAAGGGGGCAGTTAGTGTACGACAGTATTCCATCCTAGAGAGAACAAGCAATATGAAGAGAATTATCATGGGCTTGGCGTCCCTAGTTTTGAAGGTTCTTATTATCCATCCTATCATTTCTTAGCAGATGAAGTAGATACATTGTTGTGTTCTTTGAAGGTGAGATCCTCTGACATTATCACTCCCAGGTCCTTCACATTAGTCTCTCGCTCTGTTGTATGGTTAGAATTTGTTTTATACCCTGACAAAGTTTTAATTTCATCAAGTTTTCCATATCTGAGTAATTGAAATTTCATTTAATTGAACTTCATATTGTTTTCTGCAGCCCATTTAAAGATTTGATTGATGTCTGCTCGGAATGTTGCGGTGTCTTCGATGGAAGACACTGTCATGGCAATTCGGGTGCCATCCGCAAAGGAAGACACGGAGCTATGGCTTATATCTCTGTCTATGTCAGATATGAGGATGAGGAACAGGATGGGAGGGAGTACTGTGCCTTGTGGAACACAGCTCTTCACTGTAGCCGCCTCAGACTTTACTGTTTACTACTACTTTTTGTGTTTTATTTGTTAGGAAGTTATAAATCCATATACTAACTTTCTTGTTATTCCTCTGTAACGCATTTTGTGAGCTATTACACCATGATCGCACTTGTCAAAGGCTTTCGCAGTCTGTGTATACTACATCTGCATTTTTATCCTCTGAAGCATCCAGGACCTAGTCACAGTGGTCCAGTAGCTGGGACAGGCAGGAGCGACCTGCTCTAAACCCGTGTTGCCCTGGCTTGTGTAATTGATGGGTATCTGGGTGGTTGGCGATCTTGCTTCTTAGAACCCTTTCAAAGGTTTTTAAGATATGGGATGTTAGTGCTATCGATCTGTAGTTCTTTGCAATTGCTTTACTGCCACCTTTGTGGAGTGGGGCTATGTCTGTTGTTTTTAGTGACTGTGGGATGACTCCTGTGTCCATGCTCCCTCTCTATAGAATGCTAAAAGCACCTGACAAGGGTTTCTTGTAGTTCTTGATGAACACGGAGTTCCACGAGTCCGGGCCTGGGCCAGAGTGCATGGGCATGTCATTAATTGCCTTTTCGACGTCTTGTGGAGTTAGGATAATACCAGAGATTTTTTAAATGACTAAATTTTGAGTCTCGGTCATAAACTGGATGATGTTTTTGCCTTAGATTTGGCATAAGAGAAGTATTTTGGATTTCTTTCAGTTTCATTTATGGTTTTAAGTTCTTCCTGAGATTCTTGTCTCCTGTAAGATTCCTTAAGCTTAGATTCGATATTTGCTATTTCTCTGACCAGTCCCTCCCTTCGTATTTCAGGTATACTGGCCCCTCTCAGCAGCTCTTGAGAGTTTTCTCCTTCGCCTGTATAGGGAGCGTCTCTTTCTTTTTCTTAATGGAATGTACCTTGAGCGGATCTCAAATGGCGCAGAGTTAATTTTTTCTACGCAAAGGTTCGGATTCGTGTTGTTTAGGATATCTTCCCAGCTTGTTTCATTTAGGATATGATTGACTTGTTCCCACTATATGTTTTTGTTATTGAAGTTGAGTTTTGTGAAGGCATCTCATAACGGATCACATTTTACTGGTCAGGAGCCCTGCACATACATGTCTGCACCTCTATTATGTTGTGATCTGAGTGTATTGTCTTTGATACGGTTATATTACGTATCAGATCGACACTGTTAGTAAAGATGAGGTACAGTGTATTTTCTAGTCTTGTAAGCTCTATTATTTGCTGGTTTAAGGTGAATTCGGTGCAGAGATTTAATAGCTCATGTGTGTATGAATTTTCATCTGAACTGCCTCCTGGGATGATCTCTGCTAAAACATTATTTGCCTACACTCCTTAGGTGTCTCAAGTTGAAATCCTCCAGTGGCAAGATGTTAGGGATAGGAGTTGGAAAATTTTCCAGTGATCAGTTTTCAAAAGCTGTTCTTGGAATTGCTGGGAAGTTGCATCCGGAGGCTTGTATACAACCACAATGACAAGGTTTTGGTTTTTGATCCTTACTGCCAGAACTTCAACTACATCATTTGAGGTGTTTAGTTCTGAACAAATGAGCGACTCTGTGACGTACACGACAACCCCCCCCACCCTAGTTAGTTTAATATGTTTATTATGCACCCCATACCCATCCTGTGGGCGGTAGTCAAAAGATTACAGAGGTACATAATTGGTCCAGGGACTGGACTCCAAAGTTTTGATAGCTGAGCAAGTTACAAAGATAATGAACTAGATCTGGTCATAATCATGACCAAGTTACAAAGGTAATGAGCTCCAGGTAGAGCTGGTCACACTCATGAATAATTGCAAAGGTAATGAATCAAACACATTAATCATGAGAATTTACAAAGGTAATGAGCTCCAGGTAGAGCTGGTCACAATCATGACAAGTTTCAAAGGTAATGAATGATAAACACGTTATGACATGATTACAATCATAGACAAATTACAGAGTAATGAGCAGTTAACAAACATAGTAGGGAATTCATCCAGTTGAACATCAAAATGGTATACAATACCGACAGGTTGGTAAAGCTCCTGGAGAGCGAAACGTTGCCACAATAAATGTCACATTAGTTGCACTTGTGTCCTTTTACTTTACATAAATGATATCAAATTTTTATCGTGGTCAACAGCCTCAAAAGCTTTACTGAAGAAAGATAATAAATTAGTTAGACAAGACCGGCCTCTTGTGAATCCATGCTGAGTATCATTAATCAAGCTATGCTTATCGAGATGGCTTCTTATAATCTCAGCTATAATTGACTCTAGTAATTTGCCTACAATTGAGGTCAGGCTTATTGGGCGGTAATTTGACGGTAACGACTTGTCCCCTGTTTTAAAAATAGGAATTACATTAGCCATCTTCCACATATCAGACACTACACCTGTTTGAAGAGATAAATTAAAAATATTAGTTAATGGTTCACAGAGTTCCATTTTGCATTCCTTAAGAACCCTTGAAAAAACCTCATCAGGACCCGGCTACTTATTTTGCTTCAGTCTGTCTATCTGCTTCACAACCATTTCACTAGTGACTGTGATGTTACATAATTTATCTTCTTCTGGCCCACTATAAAAATTAATTACTGGAATATTATTAGTGTCTTCCCGTGTAAAAACTGAGAGAAAATAATTATTTAAAATCGAGCACATTTCATTCTCTTTGTCAGTAAGATGCCCATAGTTATTTTTAAGGGGACCTATCTTATCTCTGACTTTTGTTCTATATACCTGGAAAAAAACTTTTTGGGTTAGTTTTAGAATCCCTAGCAACTTTAATTTCATAGTCCCTTTTAGCTTTTCTTATTCCCTTTTTAATGTCCCTCTTAATATCAATATACTGATTCATAAGATGACCCTCACCTCTTTTGATACGCCTATAAATTCCTTTCTTATGCCCTAGTAGATATTTGAGCCTATTATTCATCCATTTTGGGTCATTTCTGTTTGATCTAACTTCTTTATAAGGGATAAACGTTCTTTGAGCAGCATGTATGGAGTTCAGAAAGCTGTCATATTGATAGCTCTCTTCGTTACCCCAGTCATCAGATGATAAGTGTTCTCTAAGCCCATCGTAATCTGCTAAGCGAAAATCTGGGACCGTTACTGAGTTATCCCTACTATCATACTTCCATTCAATGCTAAATGTAATTGATTTGTGGTCGCTAGCACCCAGTTCCTCTGAAACTTCTAAATTATTAACAAGGGATTCATTGTTTGCCAGAACTAAGTCAAGCAGGTTATTACCCCTTGTAGGTTCTGTCACAAACTGCTTCAAAAAACAATCCTGACCTACTTCTAAGAAGTCGTATGATTCTAAATTCCCAGTCAAGAAATTCCAATCAATATGACTAAAGTTAAAGTCTCCTAGAATTACTACATTATCGTGCCTTGTGGCCCTAACAATTTCCTCAAATAGTAGTCTCCCCAGGTCCCTATCTAAATTTGGGGGACGGTATATCACACCTAAAATTAATATTTCATGCCCCTCTGAAAATTCTATCCAAACAGACTCTGTATGTGTTACTTCAGACTTAATACCCGTTTTTATGCAACAGTTCAAGCGATCTCGGACATACAATGCCACGCCACCCCCCTTCCCGATACTTCTATCTACTTGGAACAATTTAAAACCCTGAATGTGACATTCTGCAGGCATGTCCCGACTTTTTGAATTAAACCACGTCTCAGTAATGGCAAATATATCTATGTTACCTGCACTAGCAACTAGTCTCAACTCGTCCATCTTATTCCTAGCACTGCGACTATTTGTGAAATAAATATTTAAAGACCCTCCTCTCTCTTTACCCTTCCTGCTCCTTTCTGTTATTCCACTAAACCTATTACTGTCCTTGTCAATTAGTGCCACTGGCTTTCCAATATCCACCTCATTTTGCCTATTACTAGTTCTCCTAGTACTCATATTACTACCCTGCGACTTCACAGTTTTCCCGCCAAAACCCATACCACTAACTATTCCTAGTTTAAAGACCTAACAGCTCCCTCCACTGCGTTGGCCAGTGCTCCCACCCCACACCTAGATAAGTGAACCCCATCCCTGGCATACATGTCATTTCTGCCATAGAAGAGGTCCCAGTTGTCAATGAATGTTACCGCATTTTCCTTACAGTATTTGTCCAGCCAGCAATTGACACCAATTGCTCTGGACAACCATTCATTTCCAACTCCTCTCCTTGGCAAAATGCCACATATGACAGGTTTCCCACCCTTCCTCCTAATTATCTCTATTGCTGACCTATACCTGCTAATCAGGTCCTCACTCCTACGTCTGCCAACATCGTTGCCTCCAGCACTGAGACAGATAATAGGATTGCTCCCATTACCTCTCATGATGTCATCCAGACGGCTAACAATATCCTTCATCCCAGCCCCAGGAAAACACACTCTCTGCCTCCTACTCCTATCCTTCAAGCAGAATGCCTATCCATGTACCTAATCTGGCTATCCCCAACAACAACAATGTTTTTACCTTCCTTGGCGTCGTCCGTCGTGATGCTCCGAGTAGTCGACTCACATTCGCCAGGTAGCATTACACCACTTGTAGAATTCGTCAAGACGTTCTCGATGGTCTTCGTTGGGGTTTCTAGGGATGTCTTACTCACGTCTGCCAATCCTTCTTTGGTGCTCGTTGTGGCATTCCCAGTAGAACTCACATTCGTCAGGTAGCACCGAGAATGGGTTGGAAGTTTCCACGGTAGTCTTCTGGTTTCTCGTTGTTTCTGCCTCTCCAACCGTTTTCTTGATCTTCAGCTTGGTTCCATGTTGCCCGGCCACAGACCAAGCTCCCTTCTTAACCTGGGGACTCACAACAGAAGGATTACTACGAATCCTCTTGTTCTCCTCCGTTAATCGCCGTATCTCCATCTTAGCAACCCTGAGCTCTTCTCTCAGCTGCTGGTAAAGTTGCTCAAGAGAGGGTATCCTGGTTCAGATTCACAGAGAGCACACAAACAGGTCTTCACAGAGCTAAGTACACGTCACCACTGAGAGTACACGTCACCACTGAGAGTACACGTCACCACTCAAGAGTACACGTCACCACCATCAACAACTCTGTTCGAATTCTAGTACTTACCTATGTCCTTTCTAAATCTAAATTTATCCGACTTAAATCCATTATTTCTGGTTCTTACCTGGTTCGACACCCTCAGTACTTTATCAATATCACCTTTGTTTACGCCCATCTTCCACTTATACACTTAGATATCTCCCCTCATTCTACGTCTCTCCAGAGTGGAGATTCAAGGCTCTAAGTCTGTCTTCATACGGGAGATTCCTTATACAGTAAATAATTTTAGTCATTTTTTTTCTCTGTACAACATTATTCTCACACGAGTGTATATATATATATATATATATATATATATATATATATATATATATATATTATATATATATATATATATATATATATATGTCGTGCCGAATAGGCAGAACTTGCGATCTTGGCTTAAATAGCAACGCTCATCTTGCCATATAGGACAAGTGAAAATTTGTGTATGCAATAATTTCGCCAAAATCATTCTGAACCTGACGAAAAAAATATATTTCACTGTGTTTGTTTAGTATTAAATTATTGTAAACAAATCTAAAATATATTTAGTTGGGTTAGGCTAAAATAAATTGTTCTTGTTATAATAAGGTTAGGTAAGTTTTCTAAGATTCTTTTAGTGCAAAATTATAAATTTTTACATTAACATCAATGAAAAAAATATATCTTTAAACGTATATGAGAAAATTTTAGAAAGGACTTAATTTTAAATGAGTTCTTACTAATTGACCAGTTTTACATATTCGGCACGACATATATATGTATATATATACCGTTGTGTTCATGTGAGTGTACGTTATGTAGGTGAGTGTACATTATAGACGTGAGTGTGCACTCAGGGGTGAGTCAGTTGTTCACCGAACAATATATCCGGTAATCTCAGTCCTTGAGAGAGATAGAGAGAGAGAGACACACACACACAACTTCGACAACAACCAATACCACCACCACCAAAACAACAACCATTACAACACTCACTACTACCAGCACCACCACCACCACTCACTACCACTACAACCACCACAACCACCCACTGTCACTACAACTACCCACTACACCACCACCACCATAACCACCCACGACCACTAATACCACAAGCACCCACTACCACCACAACCTCCCGCTACTACTACTACCATCACCACAACCACCCGCTGCTACTACCACAACCACCCGCTGCTACTACACACAAACACACTCACTACCAATACCATGACAAACCACCCACTATCACAACCACTACCACCCGCTACCACTACTACCATCACCACAACCACCCGCTGCCACTACCACAAAAACCCACTACCAATACCACGACAAACCACCCACTACCACAACCCACTACCACCACAACCACCCGCTACCACTACTACCATCATCACAACCACCCACTACTACCACCGCCACTATTACCACCACTACCACCACTACAAGCACCACTATCATCAATACCAGTACCAGAGCCACTACCACCACTAACACTACCACCACTAACACTACCACCACCACTACCACCACTAACACTACCACACCACCACTACCACCACTAACCTACCACCACTAACACTACCACCACTAACACTACCACCACTAACACTACCCACCACCACTACCACCACTAACACTACCACACTACACTACCACCACTAACACTACCACCACCACTACCACCACACACTACCACCACCACTACCACCATAACAACCACCACTAACACTACCACCTAACACTACCACCACTACACTACCACCACTCACCACAAATACCACCACTAACACTGCCACACTAACACTACCACCTAACACTACCACCACCATACACCATAACACTACAACCACACCACTACCACACTAAACTTACCACTACTAAACTTGAGCCACTGAGCATTACCACCCGCTACCACACGTAAGTGCTACACGTCACTTACACCACTAACACTACCACCACCACTCCACCACTAACATACCACCACCACTACCACCACTAACACTACCACCACCACTACCACCACCACTACCACCACCACCATCACCACCACTACCACCACACTACCACCACCACTACCACCATCACAAGTTTTTAAGCAAATTTTGCGTGAAAAGGTCCTTAAAAGGTCAAATAATTAGATTTTTCAAAACTTTCTCAGTAAACTGTAGATGATAGAATGTGGTGGTGGTGGTGGTGGTGGTGGTGGGTTAATGCTGGTGGAGTGTGGTGGTGGTGGTGGTGGTGGTGGGTTGACTGGTGGAGGTTGTTGGTGGATTACGTGCAGTGTCAGGACTCGTGTGTGTACTCAACTAGTTGTGGTTGCAGGGGTCGATTCACAGCTCCTGGCCCCGCCTCTTCACTGACCGCTACTAGGTCACTCATCCTGCTCTATGAGCTTTATCATACCTCTTCTTAAAGCTATGTATGGATCCTGCCTCCACTATATCACTTGCCAGACTTTTCCACTTTCTGACAACTCTGTGGCTGAAGAAATACTTTCTAACATCCCTGTGACTCATCTGAGTCTTCAAGTTCCAATTGTGGCCCCTTGTTTGTGTGTCCCATCTCTGGAACATCCTGTCTCTGTCCACCTTGTCAGTTCCTCTCAGTATTTTGTATGTCGCTATCACATCTCCCCCTATCCCTCTTGTCTTCCAGTGTCGTCAGGTTGATTTCCCTTAAGGGCTGTATCAACGTCTTGTCGTAGGACATACCCCTCAGCTCCGGGACTAGTCTTGTTACAAACCTTTGCACTTTCTCTAATTTCTTGACGTGCTTGGCCAGGTGTAGGTCTGACATGCACGGTGTACAGTGTCGTCAGTGACTCCTTACTTAGATGTCGAAATGTTGTTCTTAGGTTTGCCAGGCGCCCATATGCTGCAGCAGTTACGTATTTGGTTGATGTGCGCCTCAGGAGATGTGCTCGGTATAAGGCTTTCCCCAAGATCCTTTTCCTTGAGTGAGATTTGCAGCCTTTGACCTCTTAGGCTGTACTCCGTCTGCGGTCTCCTTTGTCCTCCAAGCTTTGCACTTGCTGTTGTTACACTCCAGGAGCCATTTGTCGGACTAGGCTTGCAGCCTGTCCGGATTCCCTTGTGGGCTTACCTGATCCTCTTCCGCTTGTATTCTCCTCATTAGTTTCACATCGTCTGCAAACAGGGATACCTCTGACTCTGTCCCTTCCTTTATATTATTCACATATACAAGGAACAGCACCGGACCTAGGACTGACCCTTGTGGAACCCCACTCGACACATACACCCACTCTGACACCTCGTCTCGTTCCGACACGCGTTGCTCCCTTCCTGCCATGTATTCCCTAATCCATTGCAGTATTTTCCCTCCTATTCCTGCCTGCTCCTGTAGCTTTTCAACCAGTCTCCTGTGTGTTACTGTGTCGGAAGCCTTCTTACAGTCCAAGAAGATGCAGTCTACCCATCCCTCTCTCTCCTGTCTTCTGTTACCTTGTCATAGAACTTCAACAGGTTCGTGATGCAGGATTTCCTTTCCCTGAAGCTGTGCTGGTTGTCATGTATTAGACCATTCCGTTCTAGGTGCTCCATCACTCTTTTCTTGATAATTTTATCCATAACTTTACATACATGTCAGTGACACTGGTGTGTAGTTTAGTGCAGCCTGTCTCTCTCCTGTCCTCAAAATTGGGACAACATTTGCTGTCTTCCACACCTCAGGCAGTTACCCTGTTTCGATTTATTTATTGAAGATGGAGGCACACACAGTGCGTCTGTGTGTATGACGTACCCTCAGACAACACCTGCAAAACATCTACATCAGTTAACACAGGTATTCCTTCACCACTAGTTTCTAACAATCATAGATGAATAGACAATAATATAACAAAATATTAAATTGATTTATAATTTTAATTAATTAAGAGTATATGTACACAGGTAAATAAATACAATTATATCTGTGATTATTAGTTATTTATATTATATAAGAAACTGTAACTCCACTGTACGTTATACAAGTGAGAATAATTTGTGTACATTATTCTAGCACAGTATAAGAGACTGATGTACGTAACACAGGCTATGTACGTAACACAGGCTATGTACGTAACACAGGCTATGTACGTAACACAGGCTATGTATGGAACACAGTGAGTTAACACACACCTACCACCCACAACATTGAGTTAACACACACCTACCACCCACAACAGTGAGTTAACACACACCTACCACCCACAACAGTGAGTTAACACACACCTACCACCCACAACAGTGAGTTAACACACACCTACCACCCACAACAGTGAGTTAACACACACCTACCACCCACAACAGTGAGTTAACACACACCTACCACCCACAACAGTGAGTTAACACACACCTACCACCTACAATATTGGGATGAGGACGGGGTGGTGGGGTGAGGGATGGATGGGGTGGTCGGGTGACAGACAAGGATGGTGAAGTGGGTGAGGGTGATAGTGGAAGGGAAGGATGGGGGTGGTGGGGTGAAAATAGAGTGGGGGTGGTAGGGTGAAAGAAGGATGGGGGTGGTAGGGTGAAAGAAGGATGGGGGTGGTGGGGTGAGGATAGAGTGGGGGTGGTGGGGTGAGAGAAGGATGGGGTGGTGGGGTGAGGGTGATAAATATGCAACAAGATGACTGACGTAACTCTGAAAGGGAGAGGAAAAGTAGGGAGATTTATATTGAAATTGTGCTGAACGGCAGGTTACACACACAACACACACACAACACACCTACTTCTCTCTCTCTCTCTCTTCTCTCGTTCCTCACCTCTCCCTCCTCCTCTCTCTCATCTCTCTCTCTCTCTCTCTCTCTCTCTCTCTCTCTCTCTCTCTCTCTCTCTTTTAAGACAAAGTATGATAAAGCTCATGGAGCAGGGAGAGAGAAGACCTAGTAGCGGTCAGTGAAGAGGCAGGGCCAGAAGCTATGTTTCAACTCCTGCAACCACAAATAGATGAGTACACACACACGCATATACAGACTGCCTAGTGTCTAATCGACATGTGCCTAGGACAAAATGGTAACTAATTCACACACGCACACACAAGGCAAAGACGGAGATGGGTAGAACTCAGACTCAGAACAACCTACAGAAGGACCTCACCCACGACAACCCCAATGCAACTAATCTAACCCAAAACCCCCACTTCGTACCCACTGCCCCTACTCCCCTCAGAACAAACCCCACCCACACAGCAACCCAACATAGTTCCCCGACAGGTCTCCCGCTCCCCGAATCCGAACGTTCTCCCCAGACCACAGTTTTAGAAAAAAAGTTGAAGGTTTGGTATATGAATGCGGATGGAATAACAAATGTGATGAGTGGCATGAAACACAGGGCCTGATCATTATAGCACTCACAGAAACGAAACTCACCGGGATAATAACAGAAACAATCTTCCCACCCGCTTATCACACCCTGAGGAAAGACAGAGGGAGCAGAAGGGGAGGAGGATGGGGATTTGAGGAAATGGAAGGAATGGAGGAAATGGGCGAAAGGGACTACATAATAGGTACAGTTCAGTCTGGGGGACATAAGGTAATTATTGCAGTAATGTACAACCTGCCACAGAACTGCAGGAGGCCAAGAGAAGAATATGAAGAGAGCAACAGAGCAATGGTGGACACACTAGCTGAGGTGGCCAAAAGAGCTCACACGGGTAGAGCAAAGTTACTAGTTATGGGTGATTTCAATCACAAGGAGATTGGGAAAACCTGGAGCCACGTGGGGGCCCCGAAACATGGAGAGCCAAGATGATGGATGTGGTACTGAAAAACCTCATGCATCAACACGTTAGGGACACTACCAGAGAGAGAGGGGAGGATGAACCAGCAAGACTGGACCTCGTATTCATCTTGAGTAGCTTGGACATCGAGGACATCACATATGAAAGGCCCCTCGGAGCTAGTGATCACGTGGTTCTGAGCATTGAATACATATTAGAGTTACAAGTGGAAAGGGTAACAGGAGTAGGATGGGAAAAGCCAAGCTACAAAAGGGGGGACTACACAGGCATGAGAAACTTTCTACAAGAGGTTCAGTGGGAAAGAGAATTTGTAGGATACAATGTTGTGGTCTTTGAAAGCGAGATCCTCTGACATTATCACTCCCAGGCCTTTTACATTAGTTTATCGCTCTACTGTGTGGTTGGAATTTGTGTTATGCTCCAATATAGTTTTAATTTCTTCACATTTTCCATATCGGAGTAATTGAAATTTCTCATCATTGAACTTCATATTGTTGTCTGCGGCCCATTTAAAAATTTGGTTGATGTCCGCCTGGAGTCTTGCAGTGTCTTCAATGGAGGACACTGTTATGCAAATTCGGGTGTCATCTGCAAAGGAAGACACAGAGCTATGGCTTACATCTCTGTCTGTGTCAGATATGAGGGTGAGAAACAGGATGGGGGCGAGTACTGTGCCTCTGACACTTTATTACTATTATGTGACACTTTCTTAATTACTATTTTTAACTTGACTTAATCCATACAAAACAATGATCATTAATCAACGTTATATAACTAAAGGATTCTACAGTAACTGTTTTCCTTCTGTCCTTTCCAGGTAAGTTGTGTGAAGACTTTATCTTCCAGGTAAGTTGTGTGAAGACTTCATCTTCCAGGTAAGTTGTGTGAAGACTTCATCTTCCAGGTAAGTTGTGTGAAGACTTTATCTTCCAGGTAAGTTGCAAGTTGACAAAGCTTCTGTAGAGAGAATATCTTGCCAGTAATTAAAATGTCAGTAATTGTTGAAACTTTATTCCGTATTCGTAACCTGTAAGACTGAATAGTCATTCAGTTATTTTTATCCTGTCTAGCCTGACAGAGATTCAAATTCAGTTATTTGCACAGCTCGGCCACTAAGTTTCGTTGAGACCACAACTAGACGTCCCGACATGATCGCTGTTGTTGAAATATTTGTGGACGACAGGACTCCGGAAAATTTTGCAAGAATTGCTGGTTACACCTCATGGATGAGAAGAGACAAGCAAGGGCAAGGAGGAGGTGTTGCTGTGTGCTTCTGGTGGTTCTTGGTCAAGGACAGACAAGGTTATTTGCCTGATGAACTTATTCCACCTCTAAATCGGCAGGATGGGACCACCTCTTCTAATAGTCAGGAGAAAGCCGACCTTTTTGCCGACCTCTTTGCTGAACACTTTGCTGCCAAGATGTATGATCCTGATCCAGAGAGGGACCCTCCTTTGCTAGCTGCAAGAACTGTATCAAAGTTGTCAGTGGTGACAGTAAGGCAGGATGAAGTATGTGTGCTCAGGCAAGTTGATCCCAAGATTGCTGAGTAGATGTGCAGACCAGCTAGTAGCACCTATAACTCGCATTTATCAGTACTGCCTAGCACAGTGTAAATGGCCTTCTCTGTGGAAAGATGTAAATGTAGTCCCTGTTCACAAAAAGGAGAGCAGAGCGGAAACCAGCAACCACAGACCAGTGTCACTCTTGTCAATCACTGGCAAGATTCTTGAGACAAATAATCTCACGGCAGATGACAGTGTTTTTCGAATACCACTCACTTTGTGACTGTCAGTATGGCTTCAGAAAAGGTTACTCTGCTGCCAATCTGTTGTTAAACCTCCCCACTAAGTGGCACCTGTCACTGGATGAATCCAAAGTCGGCTGTGTGGTAGCACTGGACATAGCTGGTGCTGTCGACCGTGTATGGCACAAAGGACTCTTAGCAAAATTGCAAGCACTGGGAATTGCAGGCTCAACAATAAGTCTCCTCAGTGTTTAACTTCAAGGTTGATCTTTAAGTATAGTTCTCATTGGGACAGAGTCAACAAGACATTTTATTAGGGCAAGTGCTCCACAGGGAAGCGTGCTTGGGCCATTGTTATGGAATGTCTACTTCAGTGACCTTCTTCATCTCATCCCAGAATCCTATGCATATGCAAATGACTGCACTCTGACATTTACTTATGCAAGAGAGGAAATACCAGCTGCTCCAAACTATATCAATCATCAGCTAACAGCTATATCAGCCTGGGGAAACCGATGGCAGGTAACATTTGCTCCTGCCGAAGTAGCTGTAAGTATGAATGGGAGAGTGTTGGTACCTGGGGATGAAGTTGATATCCTTGGGGTGAAATTTGACTCCAAACTGACCATGAAGAACCACGTTGTAAATCTTGCAAACAAGGCAGCCAGGAAGCTTACGGCACTTCGACGTATCTCGCATCTGCTTGACAATAGAGGATGCAAGATTCTGTACGAGGCTCAAGTACGCTTTATACCTTGAGTATGCTCCACTTTCCTGGGTTGCTTAACCCCCTCCCAACTTACCTGGGACTTCTTGACAGAGCAAGACGACTCATCTCTCGCTTGGACCCAGCCTGGATACATCTGTCATTTCAACAAAGCCTTCAACATCGGAGGGATGTGGGTGGCCTTACTGTTATGTACAAAGCCATTATCGTCAAAGTATCGCACTTGGCTCCACTCCAAGGAGAGCGAGAAGTGAGCTTCTATACAACAAGACGGGCAGGAAGTAGCAACTTCACTCTTACTGTGCCCTTCTCCAGGACATAAATTCATCTGAGATCATTTATTCCCAGGATGACTCAAGTCTGGAACAGGCTCGTACTGCATAATTATATCAGCAAAATAAAATCAGTTGATCAAGTGAAATTGCTGGTCCACAGATGGCTCCAACTTCATTCTGTTCCATATCTATATATCTCATAACAGTAAAAAGGCTTTTAAATGAGCTGATGTAGGTAATAGCTCTTAGCTTGTAAATAAAGTTAGCAACCCTTAACCTAACCTTGTTAAACCCTGTGTAAAAGAGAGAGAGAGAGAGACCATGCGAACACTGTCTTGGGCAGTGTCAGTCACTGCTAACATTGGTCTTCCTTGATCAATAACTGTTCCTCGCTCATCCTGCAATATTGCTACGTCATCAGCCCTCTGCAATATTGCAAAAAATCCTGAGTATTATCACTCAGGTGTTGAGATATAGCGCCTGTAAGCATATGCTTAAGAGATCAGAATATGAATAATCATTCTCTCTCTCTCTCTCTCTCTCTCTCTCTCTCTCTCTCTCTCTCTCTATATATATATATATAATATATATATATATATATATATATATATATATATATGTCGTGCCGAATATGTAAAACTGGTCAATTAGCAAGAACTCATTTAAAATTAAGTCCTTTCTGAAATTTTCTCTTATACGTTTAAAGATATATTTTTTTCATTAATGTTGATGTAAAAATTTATAATTTTGCACCAAAAGGAACTTAGAAAACTTACCTAACCTTATTATAACAAGAGCAATTTATTTTAGCCTAACCCAACTAAATATATTTTAGATTTGTTTACAGTAATTTAATATTAACAAACACAGTTAAATATATTTTTTTCGTTAGGTTCGGAATGATTTTGGCGAAAGTATTGCATACACAAATTTTCACTTGTCCTATATGGCAAGATGAGCGTTGCTATTTAAGCCAAGATCGCAAGTTCTGCCTATTAGGCACGACATATATATATATATATATATATATATATATATATATATATATAATATATATATATATATATATATATATATGGCTGTTGAATATTTTTATAGATGGGGGTTGAGGGAGAGGGCTGGGATTAAATTATGGGGAATCAAATACAAAATTGGAGTTGACACAGTTACTTTTTGCTGATGATACTGTGCTTTTGGAAAATTCTGAAGAGAAGTTGCAAAGGTTAGTGGACGAGTTTGGGAGGGTGTGTATAGGAAGAAAGTTGAAAGTGAACATAGATAATAGTAAGGTGATGAGAGTATCAAATGAGTTAGGTAAAGAAAAATTTGATATCAGATTGGCGGGAGTATGGAAGAAGCGAATGTGTTCAGATATTTGGGAGTAGATGTGTTGGCGATTGGGTTTTTGAAGGACGACGTAAAACATAGAACTAATGAAGGGAAAAAGGTGAATGGCGCATCGAGGTATCTTTGGAGATAAAGAACGTTAACCATGAAGGCAAAGAAGGAAATGCGTGAGAGTATTAGTGGTACCAACACTCTCATTATTGTGTGAAGCATGGGTTGTAAATGCTGCAGCAAGGAGGAGGCTGGAGGCAGTGGAGATGTTGGGTCTAAGGGCAATGTGTGGTATAAATATTATGCAGAGAATTCGGTGTGTGGAAATTAGGAGGAGGCGTAGAGTTACTAAAAGTATTATTCGTAGGGCCAAGGAGGGATTGGTGAAGATAGAGTAAACTAGGATGACTTGGAGGTTGTATAAATCTGTAACGGAGGGTAGGATGTGTAGGGGTCGTCCTAGGAAAGGCTGGAGGGAGTGTGTAAAAGAGGTTTTGTGTGCAAAGGACTTGGACATGCAGCAGACATATGTGAGCGTGTTAGATGGCAGTGAGTGGAGACGAAAGGTTTTTAAGACTTGACGAGTTGTTGGAGTATGAGCAGGATAATATTTTGTGAAGGGAGTCCGGGAAACCGGTTAGCCGGACTCGAGTCCAGGAGGTGGGAAGTACAATGTCTGCACTTTAGAGGAGGGGCTTGGGATATTTGTTGTTTAGATTGACGCTTAACTGTCGTATCTGCGCGCCTCTGCAAACGTAGTTATAGTGCGAATGATGGTGAAAGTGTTTTCTTTTATGGGTCATCCTGCCTCGGTGGGAGACGGCCAGCGTGTTTAAATGATTAGTTATTCCACCTTTCTTTCTGTTTGTCTGTACCTTCATATCCTCTAGCCCACCCACCCACCAACCCACCCATCCACCAACCCACCCACCCACCCACCCACCCACCCACCCACCACCACCACCACCACCACCACCCACCACCACCACCACCACCACCACCACCACCACCACCACAACCCCCCCCCTTATTTCTTCTTTGACACCAGGACAGAGTATGCCTTTAATGTAGTTATATTTGGCTCTAGTCCAGCAGAGAGCTTCACCTAGAGCTTTACCTAGAGGTCCAGAAGAGCTTGACTTAGAGCTTCACGTGGTATATAATAGGCAGAGACTTCCTCTGAGCAGGTGACTTTATATGATAATTAAGTGAAGGTGTTATGATGCTACCTCCAAGATGTGGCTTACACTATACACTGATCACAACATCTGTTATGGAAATGTTTGGCCACGAGTTACTTAGGGTTGCAGAAGTCACTCGTGGCCAAAAGTTTCTTTAACGAACGTCTTGATCAGTGCGGACGTCTCTCTTACCTGATTCATAATGTGTCGACTCTGACCAAGTTGGATGCTTGATTTTCTGTTGAATACCTTGTCTGTTTTTGAGAGTATCGTCTGATCTGTATATTGTGCGGTTGACCACTCTGGCTGCCTATTAATGTTATCGCTGTCTCTGTCTGTCTGATATACTCTCGACCTTTCTGCCTATCCTGCCATGGAGTCTACCTGGAGGGTATTCCGGGGGTGAACGCCCCCGCGTTGACTTAAATTAATTTGTTTCCCCTGTCTATAGCCTCTCTGCCATCTGTCCGTAAAAAATCGCTCAAGTTTCAGCTATCCTCGCGCTTTATTTTTTTAATACAAATACACTTGAAAGCTAAAAAAAAAAGAGGAACAATGTAAATAAAATAGATTATTGGTGATGGTTTCCCAAACCCCCAGGAAACCACACACGGTGGGGGATGGGTGGGGGTGATTGGGGGGGGGTGGGGGGTGGGTGGGGTGAAAGGGGGGGGGTGGGATAGTGGTGGGGGGTGTTTTATTCGCCCGGGAAAAGGGGCAAAGGTGTTTGCCAGTTATGGTCAGTTTAAATGGAGCAGCTCGCTGGGCTACCCCAGCCCCGGGGGTCACGATTTTTTAAAAACAAATGTCACGACACAGTAATAGTTGAGACACTTCAAGGCGACGTGAATTAGAACAAGTCAAGGTTCGTAGCCCTTTTTTCTGAGCTCATACAAGAAAATACACCACTGTGTTGGACTCACCCTGTGCTGGACTCACTGTGGGACTCCCTGTTGAGGACTCACCTGTGTGGCTCACCTGTGCTGGACTCACCGTGCTGGACCACCTGTGCTGGCTCACCTGTGCGGCTTTACCTGTGCTGGACTCACCTGTGCTGGACTCCCTGTGTTTGGACTCACCTGTGCTGGGCTCACCTGTGCTGGACTCACCTGTGCTGGACTCACCTGTGCTGGACTCACCTGTGCTGGACTCACCTGTGCTGGACTCACCTGTGCTGGACTCACCTGTGTGGACTCACGTGTTGACTACCGTGCTGGACTCACGTTGTTGGACTCACCTCTGCTGGACTCACCTGTGCTGGACTCACCTGTGCTGGACTAACCTGTGTTGGACTCACCTGTGTTGGACTCACCTGTGCTGGACTCACCGTTGTTGGACTCACCTGTGCTGGAATCACCTGTGCTGGACTCACCTGTGCTGGACTCACCTGTGCTGGACTCACCTGTGTTGGACTAACCTGTGCTGGACTCACCGTTGTTGGACTCAACTGTGCTGAATTCACCTGTGCTGGACTCACCTGTGCTGGACTCACCTGTGCTGGACTCACCTGTGCTGGACTCACCTGTGCTGGACTCACCTGTGTTGGACTAACCTGTGCTGGACTCACCGTTGTTGGACTCACCTGTGCTGGACTCACCTGTGCTGGACTCACCTGTGCTGGACTCAACTGTGTTGGACTAACCTGTGCTGGACTCACCGTTGTTGGACTCACCTGTGCTGGACTCACCTGTGTTGGACTCACCTGTGTTGGACTAACCTGTGCTGGACTCACCGTTGTTGGACTCACCTGTGCTGGACTTACCTGTGTTTGACTCACCTGTGTTGGACTAACCTGTGCTGGACTCACCGTTGTTGGACTCACCTGTGCTAGACTCACCTGTGCTGGACTCACCTGTGCTGGACTCACCTGTGCTGGACTCACCTGTGCTGGGCTCACCTGTGTTGGACTAACCTGTGCTGGACTCACCGTTGTTGGACTCACCTGTGCTGGACTCACCTGTGCTGGACTCACCTGTGCTGGACTCACCTGTGTTGGACTAACCTGTGCTGGACTCACCGTTGTTGGACTCACCTGTGCTGGACTCACCTGTGTTGGACTCACCTGTGTTGGTCTAACCTGTGCTGGACTCACCGTTGTTGGACTCACCTGTGCTGGACTCACCTGTGTTGGACTCACCTGTGTTGGACTAACCTGTGCTGGACTCACCATTGTTGGACTCACCTGTGCTGGATTCACCTGTGTTGGACTAACCTGTGCTGGACTCACCTGTGCTGGACTCACCTGTGCTGGACTCACCTGTGTTGGACTAACATGTGCTGGACTCACTGTTGTTGGACTCACCTGTGCTGGACTCACCTGTGCTGGACTCACCTGTGCTGGACTCACCTGTGCTGGACTCACCTGTGTTGACTAACCTGTGGGTGGACTCACCGTTGGGTTTGGGTCACCTGTGCGGACTCACACTGTGCTGATCACCTTGCTGGATCACCTGGTTGGACTAACCTGTGCTGGACTCACCATTGTTGGACTCACCTGTGCTGGACTCACCTGTGTTGGACTTATCATGTGGGGTTCGAACACGTGGATAGGGTAAAGTAATACTCAGAGGTGGTAGTACGTATAAAAAGTAATGGGGAAACGCCCAAACGCCGTGACTCCCCCTTGCTCACCTCGAAAAAATGACCGCCCACAGTACCCCTAGTGAGGGGGTCTTTGAAAACTGCGTGGTCAGCGCAATATGAAAACAACAGTGACTCGGCAAGATGGTTTGGGAGTGATTTCCCAGGGACACTTTTTCTGGTAATGGTTTTACTACGAGAAACTCGGCGACGCTAATGATGTCGCCCCGAAAAACCAACAAAATAAAAACAATAAAAAGGGCAGTAAAAACCGTTTTGGGGCTGTTTCTATACAAGGGCAAAGTACACAAAAAATTGAACATTAAAACCCTCCCTTAAGTAGAACTTTGGAAGGAAGCTTACAAACGGGAAACTGTAATGAAATACAATTTTAAATATAGCACAACCCCATCAAATTTAAACTCAACTTTGGGGGATTTACACAATAAAGTGATAAAAAAAAAATTTATCACCCCGACTGTATTCATGTAAATCACGGTTTCCTGAGGAAAAAATTTAAAACAAAGAAAGAGTTTTTTAACAAAAAAGGCAATTCGGTGCCCCCCAAACCCAGCCCTTTTTAACTCTAAAAAAGAAAGAACTTTGAACAAAAAAAAAAAAATTCTTAAAATACTGTTTAATTTGATACTGTAAAAACCCATCAAACAGGTTATTTACTTTTAAAAACCCCAATTTCTCTAGGAAAAAATGACATATGCAGAAAGGGTGCACCCCTCTGGGGGGATCAAACTCGGGTAGCACGGGCTAACCCCATGCGTTTTTTAAAAGGCAAAACGAATTGGAATTTAACAAATGAAACTTGGGGGTTTTCTCAATCCCTGTCTTTAGGGGGTGGGGAATAACGAAAATTCGGTTATCGCCCTGACTAAAGTATCAGAGGAAGAAAAGTACAGGTTTCAGAGGTTGTCAAGCCCTGTCACATTATTTTGGGGTTGGGAACAACATTATAAACCAACAAAATTTCCATATATCTAAATGGGGAACCCTTTATCCCTTGCCAAAAAACTAACCCTCCCAAACCCTTTATACTTATTCCCTTTAAAAGGGGCAACTATTTCCGATAAGGAACCAACAAACTTTTGATCAACTTTGGCATTGCAGATGTTTTGTTAAAGTTAGTCAGCATAACTGCGAACCTTTTTGTTTTGGATGGCTTTGCCGATTTGTTTGCGACTCTTGAAAAATTCGCTTTGTTTTATGAAGTGTTTCAAGGGATTCTTCAAAAAACATTTTGAGCTAAGCGGAACGAGTTGCAATGAAACCCATCAGGGATGTAATTTTTTTTCGGATTAGAATAAAAACAACTCAAAAGGAAAACGTTTCTACCCCATAAAATCCCTAATGTGGATGTCACCAAATAAAAACATTGTAAGCAGAATTTTTAGCCCCACTGCACACCCGGGGTAAAAACTTCATCCCAATTTTCACTGTTGGATTGATAGGGGCTCTCAAACATCAAGTATTTTCTTAGGGGTTCCCTTTTCCGCTAACCCATTGCTGGGGGAAAGGATGAGGAACAAGGGTGGTTTTAGAGATCTTGTAAAAGGGTGCAAAAAAATTTTCAAGAATTTTTATTACAAAATTCACCCCATTATCGTTACTGGGGACTTAGGGGTGGAAAGCCTGCAGAAAAGGCGTTTTTTAAAAACGCTTTAGCTACTGCCCCTCGGCTCTTATCTGCAATAGGAACTAACTCACAATATCTGGTGAAAGGGTTTACCATAACCAAATTTTTTGTTCCCTTTTGGGGGGAAAATTGGAAATTATTTAACCCAAACTACCCCAACCCTTTTTCCCCAAAGGGTTTTTCGCTATTTTTTTTGGATAAAATTTGGGGAAGGATTAGGGGCATTAGCATTACCTTTATTTTTGCATGCAAACCCTACTTTTCTTAACATACCCCAAAATATCAGTTCCATAGGGGGCCAAAAGATTTAAATTTTGGGGCTTTTTTTAAATGAACGACCATCCCCGGGTGTGCAACCCTTTTCCCCAAACCCGTAACTTCCTGAAAGGCTACATTCACTTTTACGGGGGAAAATTACTAACTGAATACTCTTCGCTGGGAAAACCCAAAAACTGGGCTGTTCGAAAACCATAATTTTTGGGTTCATGAAAAAGCCCACTGATGGGGCTGGTGGCTTCAAAAGTAAGAATAAGATCTTCCTGGAGGGGGGAAACCCGAATCACCAGAACAAAAGGGGATCGTTTCTTTTTTTTACTGGGGGAAATGAAAAAAACTCGGGGGGTTTTGGATCCCCCCCCCTTTAAAAAAATTTAAAGGGCATAACACACAATATGAGCAAGGGAAAACGTTCTACTATCCAAACTGCAAGCACAAGAAAAGAAAAAAAACCGGTGAACAATGCGGGATTTTCAATCGGTCGCACACAGTGACAGGAGGTATCAGCTATAAAGAAACTACACTTACAAAGGGTTTAACATGTAAAAGGGGTTTTCTCGAAAAATAACTTCTAACAATGCACTGTTTAACTGTCAACTAGGATGGGTTTCACCATCGGGAAACATTAGGAAAAAACCAACCAAAACTCAAGTGGGGAGCACTAGCTGAAAACAGAGACTTTTTCTGCAGACAGCAGCACATCAACAAGAGATGGCATTACTATTTTTCAAGAAATCTTTTTCCCTGACAAGGAAACCCCCTGTGGAGAAACTACTACTCAAACTAGCAGACACTTTGCAGGGATGGGCTGGGGCACTAAAGGGCAGTCTGATTCCCCGGACACTTGGGGCAAAGGGAAACACTATCCTGCAAGTCTGAAGGGGGTAGGGGAACCCCGGATGGGAGTGACAGATTTTACTAGGCCTGCCCCGCTCTCTACGTTAAAGAAATTTCCCGGGAAACAAAAGGGAAATTTTAAAATCTAACTTCACATTTTGCAGCACTTTAACAAACCCTGGGATACAACCCGGGGAGAAAAAACCCACATTGCCAAGGGCAGTATTGCCTTTCAGTCAGTAAGGGAATTTTGGGAACGGGTGGACTGATTCATATTTGACTTTAAACGGCTTTGAAACACTAAGTGAACATTCAAAAGTGACGGAAACATTTTTTCTCGGGAATTTAAACTCAAGGACAAAAGGGAAAAAAAAAAAAAAAAATAAAAAATTTACACGTAAGTTTAAGTGGAAAGAAAATGTTTAACAATTTGCAAAGTAATAAAAAAAAAATCTAAGATACCCTGCAAGAGGAAAAAACAACCCAATGTAAAGAACTTTTGCCAAGATAAAAAACTTTGAAAATACAAAATAAAAATATTAACTGGAGACTGAATTAAATGCAAAAAGGGGCTGCTTACCTTGCAAATAAAGGAATTAACTAATAAAAATTTTAAAAACCCTTAAAAAGTATAAAAAAAATCACTAAATTTGTTTAACCCGGGAAATTTTAAAAAATTTTCTAAGAAACATAAAAACAAAATTTTAAAAAAAATGCAAAGACCAAAAAACAGGAAAAAATTAAAAAAATGAAAAAAAAAGATGCAATAATTAAAAGAGAATAATAATGCTAAAAATATCAATAAAAGAAAAAAAATTCACTGCGAACAATTTCAACAAAAAAAATTCCCCTCAGAACAATGCAACAAAATAAGGTTTGAAATAATCACTGCAATAAAAAGCTCATGGGGGAAACTCAGGGTTAAAAAATAAAATTTAAAATAAAAAGAAAAAATTTATTTAACACTTTTTAAATCTTAATTGTAATTAGGGCCCAAAAAAAATTACCAAACAAATAAAAGGAAAAAAACTTTAAATTTTAAAAATAATTGGGAAAATTTCATCAAGGGGTGAAATTGGTTTTTAAAGAAAAAATGAAAAGTTTTGAATAAAAAAATTTAAAAAAAGGAACAAAACGGAAGTTTAAAAAAAATTACAAGGGGCCCGGGCACACAACACATAATCACGAAATTTATTATTTTAAAATATTCTTACAAAAAAATCTTGCCCGTGACTATACGACAAAAATTTGCTGGCAAAAAAAATGGTACAAAAAGGTCCCCGAAAAAAATTAAAAGGGAAAGAGAACCGCTTGGGATACAAAAAAAAGGGAAACATAGAAAAAATGGATAATTGGTATACGGGGTGAATTTTTCACTGCATTAAAAAACAAAGACAATTACTGGAGAATACAATGCTAAAGGGAAAACAAAAAAAAAAAAAATGAATGAACACTTCCCCACGGATGACTGACTGGTACACTACACAAAAATTTCCCTTTCTACAGACAAGATTTCAAAAAAACAAAAAAAAAAAAATATAGATGAAAACGGGTAACACTGAAAAAAAATTTTTTAAAAATAATGAGTTCAAAAAACACTGAGTCTCACTGAAAAAACAAGGTTTTGATACAACCAAAAATTCACTAAAATGTTCACACACTCAAATTTTCTTTAAATCAAGAAAAATGTCTCTAAACAAAAATTAACACTGAAACCCGTAGTTCGACGGTGATGACGGTGAAGAGGAAGGTTTTTCCTGCGCAGTGATGAAAGCCGACACCCACACGCCCTCTGAAGAAATGCGTTTCTCGGGGAACTCACATAATGGCTTTTTCGTGGGAAATCCCCGCTACAATCTCTTAAACCCAAATTTTGGTTTACCAAAACAGTAATTTGGACCCGTAACAAGGGGGCCAAAAAGCCAAAAGGTAGATGAGGGGGGTGGCTGGGGGGGGGGTGGTGGTGGTGAGTAGAGTGGTGGTGGGGGGTACCACTGGCGCGCACTCTTACCCACTCACGAAGGTTTGGGTTTTATTTGCCACTCAAAAGCCACGGAAAAGGTTAAAAATTTACTCTTAGCAAACCCAAAAGGGACAAAGCGGGGGGGTTTTGGGAAAAAACTTCAAAAAGGGGGGGGGGAACTTGGGGGGCTTAAATTTTTTTCCCCCGGGGGGGGGGGGGGGGGGGGGGGTTGGGGTTAAAAGGGTTTCTGGAATAGGGGGGGAAAAGGGGGGGGGGGGGGGGGGGGGGGGGGGGGGGAGGGGGGTTTGGGGGGGTTAAGCTGGGTTAAGGAAAACCGGGGGGAAGGGGTTTAAGGGTTAGCCCACGAAATAACCGGAAACTGAAAAATGCGCCAAAAGGGCCTGGAGGGGGAGGTTGGGAAAAAGGAGCGGGTGGTACTTTTACAACCCCGGGGCCCGGGGATTTCCCAACGGTCTTCAATCTTTTAAAACCCCTTAAAAAACCTTTCCAACGCCCCAAAACCTTGCCACCAATAAGGGGGAACATGGGAAAAGGGCAGAAAAAACCACTTAGGGTGGTATGGGATAAAAAAGGTAAAGGGGGGGGGACCCCCCTGCCGGGGGGGGCCCCCCTTTTTAACTTCCCCCCTTGGGCCCACAAACCCAAGGAGGGGTCTTTAACGGGGTTTTGGGCCGCTTAAAAAACACCAATGACCCCCCAGGGGGGAGGGGAGGGGGGGAGGGAAGGGGGGCCCTTACTTTGGGGGGGGGTTGGGGGGTTCCTGGGGGGAAGATTACTCTTTTGAAGAAAAACCTTTTGCTGGGGGGCCCCCCACCATTGTTGGGCCCCCAAACCCCCCTGGGGCCCGGCCCCCCGGGGGGACCTTTTCCCCGGGGTTGGGCCCTAAACCGGCAACACCGTTGGGGGGTTTGGGGGCCCCACCCCACATGGGGGCTGGACTAATTTTGGGCAACCCGTGTGGACTACCCTTTTTGGGGCACACCCTGTGTGGGGGTCACCCCCAATTTTTGGAAAAACCCTTCCCGTGGGCCAAACCGGGTGGTAAGGAGGGGGATTTACCCTTCGGAAACCCCCGGGGTTGGTAACCTGTGGGCCTTTATGGTTACCTCCTGTCTATATCACCGTGGGGGAACTCCCCCCTGTTTGGACTCTCCCAGTGCTGGGCCCCAATCCCGGGGTTAACCACCCTTAAGGGGCAAAATACCCATACATTCTGATTTTCCTGGGGGGGGGGAATAAATCCCCCCGGTGTAAGAACATTTTTTGCAAGGATAAATTTGTTGGGGAAAATTTAACCGCTGGAGGATTCCTTTATGAACCCCCTTTTCAACTCTGGGGATTTACCGTAGAGGCCCCCTTCGGGCCCCTGGGGAAAAAAAAAGGGGGGTTTCCCCCCCCCCCCATCAGGGGGGCCCCCCTTCAGAAAAACCCTTGGAAAATCCATCATTTTTGGCATTTAAGGATTCCCTTAGCCCTGAGGAAAAAAGTCCAAAATTAAGGGAGGGCCCTTTAGACCTGGGGATGTCATCCCTGAAGGCACCTTCCCGACCCCGGCGGATGTCATCAGTGAAGGCAAACCTTCCCAAACCCCGGGGGATGTCATCAAGGGAAGGGACCTTCAGACCCTGGAGGAAAGTCATCCCGTGAAGGCACCTTTTTAAACCCTGGAGGTGCATCAATGAAGGCAGCCTTCAGACGCTGGAGGTGTCATCAAGGGAAGGGATCCTTTTAGAAACCCGGGGGAAGTCATCATGGGAAACAGCCTTCAAACCCGGAGGATTTCTTTATGAAGGCAGCCTTTTAAACCCTGGGGGATGCCCTCCCTGAAGCAGCCCCAAACCCTGGAGGGTGTCATCATGAAGGCACCTTCCCGAAACCCCGGAGGGTGTCATCAGTGAAAGGGAGGGTTTTAAAACCCGGGGGATGTCATAGTGAAACAAACCTTCAGACGCTGGGGAGTCTTTAGGAAGGCGCCTTTAAAAACCCGGGGGATGTCAACAATGAAGGGCCTTAGCCTTTTTCCCGGAACGGGTTTGAGGGTTTTTATCATTTAAGGGAGCCTTTCCCGACCCTGGAGGATGTCATCAGTGAAAAGGGAGCCTTCAGACGCGGGGGGTGTCATCAGTGAAGGCAGGGCCCTTTAAACCCGGAGGATGGGGGTCATGAAGGCAGCCTTCCCGAAAAATGGGGGATGTTATCATGAAAGGGAGCCTTCAACCCTGGAGGAAAAGTCCATCAGTGAAGGCCCCAAACCTTTAAACCCCGGAGGAAATTCCCTCAGTGAAAGGGACCTTTAACCTTTAGGATGTCATCAGTGAAGGGAGCCCCCCCAAACCCGGGGATGTCATCAGGAAGGGGGACCTTCCGCCCTGGAGGATGCTTTAGTGAAAGGGACCTTCAGAAAAGCTGGAAAGGGTGTTTATCCTGAAGGCAGCCTTTAACCTGGAGGATTCCCCTCAGTAATGAGCCCTTTAAACCCTTGGGGTGTATTTAGGAAGGCCCCCCTTCCGACGCTGGAGGATGTCCCTCAGTGAAGGGCAGCCTTCCGAACCTGGAGGAGTCAACAGGGGAAAGGGAGCCTTCCCAAAACCCCGGAGGGTGTCAACATGAAGGGAGCCCTTTAAACCTTTGGGGTTTTCAACAGGGAAGGCAAACCTTTGACCTGGAGGATTCATCATTTAAGGCAGCCTTCCGACCCCGGGGGATTCATCAGGAAGGCAATCCCCTTTAAACCCGGAGGATGCATCATTTAAAAACAGCCCCTTTCCACCTGGAGGGGTCATCAAATGAAGGCAGGGCCTTAACGCTGGGGATTTCATCATGAAGGCAACCTTTAAACCCCCGGGGGATTTTCTCAGGGAAGGCAGCCTTAAACGCTTTGGGGGAATTTCAACATGAAGGGAAACCTTCCCCCCCTGGGGGATGTCCCTCAGTAAAGCAGCCTTTAAAACCTTGGGGGATGTAACAGTGAAGGCCGCCCTTTAAAACCCGAGGGGTCATCGGAAGGGAGCCTTTAAAAAGCTGGAGGGTTTTTTCATACAGTGAAGGCAGCCTTCAGAAACCCGGAGGATGTCCAAACAGTGAAGGCAGCCCTTTAAACCCTTGGGGGATGTATCATGAAGGCACCTCAACGCGGAGGAAGTCATCAGAGAAGGCACCTTTAAAGCTGGAGGGAAATTTATCCCGTGAAGGCACCTTCAACCTGGGGGGATGTCACCCTTGAAAAGGGACCTTCAAAACGTGGAGGAATCCCTCAGTGAAGGCACCCAAAAACCCCGGGGGAGTCCCTCAGGAAGGCAAACCTTCAAACCCTGGAAGGGAATCAACAGGAAGGGGAACCTTCAAAAGTCAATTTTAAACCCTGGGAGGATGCCCTCAGTGAAGGGCCTTCAAACGCTGGAGGATGTCATCAGTGAAGGCAGCCTTCAACCCTTTGGGGGATTCCCCCAGTGAAGGCAGCCTTCAAACCCTGGAGGGGGCAACAAATAAAGGGGGCCTTCAACCCTGAGGATTTCATCCCGGAAGGGGAAACCTTTAGACCTTTGGGGGGAAAGGGCATCAGGAAGGCAAACCTTTAAACCCGGGGGATGTCCCCAGTGAAGGGAGCCTTCAAACCTGGGGGAAGTCAAACATAAGGCAGCCTTCAAAACCCTGGAGGATGTTTAACATTTAAGGCAGCCTTTTTACGGGTGGAGGAATTTTCCCTCAGGAGCCCGCCTTCAAAAAACCCCGGAGGGTTCCCTCAGTGAAGGGAGCCCTTCAGACCCGGGGATGTCATTTAGTAAGGGACCTTTAGACCCCCGGAGGATGTCATCAGGGAAGGGGAGCCCTTTAAACCCTGGAGGTGGGCCCTCAGTGGGAAAACAGCCTTTAAACCCGGAGGGTGTCATCTGAAAAACAGCCTTCCGACCCTGAGGGTGTAACAGTGAAGGCAGCCTTTTAGAAACCCGGGGGATGGCATCGGGGAAGGCAGCCTTTTAAACCCTGGAAAGGGTGTCATCTGAAGGGAAGGGCCTTCAAAACCCTGGGGGATGTCCCTCATGAAAACACCTTCCAAAACCGGAGGAAAGTCATAAAGGGGAAGGGAGCCTTCAAAACCCTGGAGGATGTCACGGGGAAAAAGGAGCCTTTTGACCTGGGGATGGGATCAGTGAAGGCAGCCTTTAACCCTGGGGAAGTCCCTCAGTGAAACAGCCTTCAAACCCTGAGGTGTCACATGAAGGGAGCCTTTTAGACCCTGGAGGAATGTTATCAGGGAAGGCACCTTTAACCTGGAATGTCCCTCAGGAAAGGGAGCCTTCAAACCCCCGGAGGATTCATCAGTGAAAAACAGCCTTCAAACCCTTTAGGAAATTTTATCGTGAAGGGAGCCTTTAACCCCTGGGATGTTTCATAAAAGGCACCTTTAGACGCGGAGGAGCAACAGGAAGGGAGCCTTTTAAAAAACCCGGAGGATTCCAAACCGTGAAGGGGAGCCTTCAAACCCTGGGGGGTGTCATCATGAAGGGGGACCTTCAGACCCGGGGGATGTCATCAGTGAAGGCAGCCTCAACCCGGAGGAATCCCCTCTTGAAGCCCCCTTTAAAACCCCGGGGGAGTCCCTCATGAAGGGAGCCTTCAGGCCCGGAGGATGTCATTTAGTGAAGGCCTCTTTTAAACCTTTAGATGGGGATCAGGAAGGGAGCCTTCAAACCCCGGAGGATGTCATCAGGAAGGGAGCCCCCCCCCAAAACTGGAGGAATTTTTTCCCTAATGAAGGCAGCCTTCCCGACGCTGGGAAGTCACAGTGGAAAGGGAGCCTTCAAAAAAGGGGGGATGTCAAACTGAAAGGGAGCCTTCAGAAAAAGCGGAGGATGTCATCATTTAAGGGAGCCTTCCAAAAAGGGGGATGTCATCATTTAAGGCACCTTCAAAACCTGGAGGATGCATCATGAAGGCACCCTTTAAACCCTGGGGGATGTATAAAAAGAGAAAAGGGAACCTTCAGACGGGGGAGGATGTCATCAGAAAAGTCAGCCTTCAAACGCTGCAATATGTCATCAGTAAAGTCAGCCTTCAGACGCTGCAATATGTCATCAGTAAAGTCAGCCTTCAGACGCTGCAATATGTCATCAGTAAAGTCAGCCTTCAGACGCTGGAGGATGTCATCAGTAAAGTCAGCCTTCAAACGCTGCAATATGTCATCAGTAAAGTCAGCCTTCAGACGCTGCAATATGTCATCAGTAAAGTCAGCCTTCAGACGCTGCAATATGTCATCAGTAAAGTCAGCCTTCAGACGCTGGAGGATGTCATCAGTGAAGTCAGCCTTCAGACGCTGGAGGATGTCATCAGTGAAGTCAGCCTTCAGACGCTGGAGGATGTCATCAGTGAAGTCAGCCTTCAAACGCTGCAATATGTCATCAGTGAAGTCAGCCTTCAGACGCTGCAATATGTCATCAGTGAAGTCAGCCTTCAGACGCTGGAGGATGTCATTAGTGTCAGTGCACTGAACTCTTGCATAAAACAGGTTACGCAGTGTCGTTATAATGAAACTGAGGCCGTCAAGGTATATTCACCCGAGTTTACTTCTCACCATATGTATGTATATAATATATATATATATATATATATATATATAATAATATATATATATATATATATATATATATATATATATATATATATATATATATAATCAAGGGGGAGCGCTAAAACCGTGGGATTATGCAGCGCCTGTGGGTGGGGGGGTGATGGGGAAGGGAACCGAAGCACAGATCCAGTACCCCACATCAAGAGCCCCTCACCAGCGTCAAGGAACCTTCCTTGAGGGGAAGTGCTATGGCAACATAGTAACAAGCTAATGTTGGTATATAAAACAAGTGTTGTAGCAACATAGTTAAGGAGGCGGTGAGAGAACCATCAGTGTGACTCACTGGTCTAGGAACTACATCTCACTACAATAAGTGTTTTATTATTGGTTTACAAAACCAATAAACGACAAGACATTTGTGTAACACTTGGGTAACTTTACTGTAGAGACGTTTCTCCAGCCAGTGGCGAAACGTCTCCACAAAAGATAGGCAAGTATTGTACATACATCTTGTCTGTTGGGTCATCAAATAACCACAGTATACACCGTGGCCTGGCTGACAAAGCTCTTGCTTCACACACGGAGGGCCTGGGTTCGATTCCCGGCGGGGTAGGGACATTTCGACGCGTTTCCTTACACCTGTTGTCATGTTCACATAGCAGCAAGTAGGTACCTGGGTATTAGTGGACTGGTGTGGGTCGCATCCTGGGGGACAAGATTGAGGACCACAATGGAAATAAGTTAGACAGTCCTCGATGACGCACTGACTTTCTTGGGTTATCCTGGGTGGCTAACCCTCCGGGGTTAAAAATCCGAACGAAATCTTATCTTAAAACTACTGTAGTGTTACCTACAGGTGGGCGGCCAAGTAACGCCACCTATTGCCGTTTTCCAACATTACTAATCTTACCCCGGTTGCCCTCATAAAATATATCAGACGAAGATGCAGACAGCGGTTAAGTACCCACTGCAGCCTGCACAAGTTCTTTAAAAGTGCCTGTAGTGCCCCTCTCCCATGCAAAGTTTCTTAACAGTGCCCCATAGTACCATTGCTCATGCACAATTTCTTAACAGGCCTGATAGTACCACTCTGCCTGCAAAGTTCAACAGTGCCTGATGGCCCCGCCTATGCCAATTTTTTAAGAGTGCTGATAGTGCCCCCTGCCCAGCCAAGTTACTTAACGGTGGCCCGATAGTGCCCCAGCCATGCACGTTACTTAACAGTGCCTGATAGTCCCCTCTTCATGCACAAGTTTCTTAACGTGCCTGATAGTGCCACTCCTAGCACAAGTTACTTAACAGTGCTGAAAGTGCCACTCTTTTCCCTCACAATTATTAACAGTGCCAATAGTGCCACTGCCAGCCAAGTTATTAAAAGTGCCGATGTGCCCCTCTTCCCATGCACAAGTTACTTAACAGTGCCTGATAGTGCCCCTTGCCCATCACAATTATAAAAATGCCTGATAGGCCACTCTGCCAAAGCACGAGTTACTTAACAGGCCTGATATGCCACTCTGCCCCTCACAAATTACTTAACAGGCCCGTTTTGCCACCTTCCCCTGCACAAATTACTAAAAGGCCCGATAGTGCCCTCTTCCATGCACAAATTCTTAACAGTGCCTGATGTGCCCTCTGCCATGCACAAAATTACTTAAAAAGTGCCCATAGTAGCACTCGCCCATGCACAAGTTTAAAATTAAAATGGTAAAAATACCCACAGGTTGTTTGGGAAACACATATGCAACAGTTAGGATCTTTTTATGAAAGTTTCGCCTCACGTAGGGTTCTTCAGTCAAGACAGAAAAAGTTGATAGAACAGAAGATTTAAACGATGTAATCAGTCCCTCACCCTTAAAGTTTTAGGTGGTCGGGCCCCTCAGTCTGGAGAAGGATGTTTCCATAGTATGAAACAATATGGGAAGAATGACAGGGGAGCTATTTTGCGCCCAAGAGGTGAGACTAGGAAGGTAAGAACTCAGATGTTGAGAGGTCCCTTCAAATCCAGCCCTTCCTAGTGGAAATTGCGAAGTTGATTGAGGTCTGTACCAAAAAACCCCTTTTGTTTCAGTTGTTGACGATTGAACATTAAAATGGTTAAAATACAGACAGGTTGTTAGGTAAAAACTATGCAAAAAGTTAGGTATTTTATTATGAAACGTTTCGCCCACCAGTAGGGTTTTTCATCAAACAGAAAAGTTTATAAAACAAAAATATGAAGACGATGAATCGCCATACCCTTAAGTTTTGAGGGGTCAGTCCCCCCAGTCTGGAGAAGAGATTTTTCCAAGTATGAAACAATATGGGGAAGAAGTGACAGGATGGAGCTATTTATGCGCCAAGAGGTGAAAACGTAGGAGAGGTAAGAAATCAGATGTTTAGAGGCCCCTTCAAATCCAGCCCCTCACTAGGGAAGTTGTCGAAGTTGATTGCAGGTCTTTACCAAAATACCCTGTGTTGCAGTGTCTGAAAATTGAACATTAAAAAAGGTAAAAATACCGACAGGGGGTTAGGGAAGACCAAAATTCAACAGTTAGGATCTTTATATGAAACGTTTCGCCTACACAGTAGGCTTTTTGTCAAGTACAGAAAAAATTCTTTTGCTTCTATCAAATTTTTTTGTTTGATGAAGAAGCCTACGTGTGGCGAAACGTTTCTAAAAAAGTACCCAACGTTGCATTTTTCCTAAAAAACCCTGCACAAGTTTCTTAACAGTGCCTGGATTTAAAAAAAAGCCACCTGCCCCTGCACGTTATTAAAAGTGCCTGATAGCGCCACCTGCTCATGCAAAAGTTACTTAAAAGTGCTATGTGCCCCTTTCCCTGCACAAGTTATTAAACAATGCTGATAGTGCCCCTCTGCCTGCAAAAAAGTTTCTTAAGAGTGCCTGATGTGCCATTCCCCTGCACAAGTTTCTTAAGAATGCCTGTAGTGCCACTTGCCCCCGCACAAGTTACTTAGAGTGCCCGTAGTGCCTTGCCCCCGCACAAGTTATTTTAAAAGTGCCCGATGTGCCCCCTCTTCCATGCACAAAATTACTTAAACGGGGGTGTGCCATTTCCCCCTGCAAAGTTACTTAACGTGCCCGTTTTTGCCAGCCAATGACAAGTTCTTGATGCCTGTTTGTGACCTTCCCATGCACAAGTTTTAACAGTGCCTGTGTGCCACTTGCCCAGCACAAGTTACTTTAAAAGTGCCTGTAGTGCCCTTGCCAAGCACGAGTTACTTTCAGTGCCTGTGTGCCACTTGCCCAGCACAATTAATTTCAGTGCCTGTGTGCCACTCTTCCCCTGCAAAATTACTTTAAAAGTTCCTGATGTGCCCCTCTTCCCCTGCCAAGTTATTAACAGTGCCCGTAGTGCCCACTCCCATGCACAAGTTATTAACGTGCCTGTAGTACCACTCTGGCCATGACAAGTTTAAATTAAAATGGTATAAAAACCGACAGGTTTTTTTAGGTAAGACACATATGCAACAAATTAGGTTTTTATTATGAAATTTCGCCTACCGTAGGCTTCTTCAGTCAGTACGAAAAGTTGATAGAAAACGAAAAACTGAAAACGATGTAATCAGTCCTCACCCTTTAAAAATTTTTTGGGTGGTCAGTCCTCAGTCGGGAGAAGGCATTGGTTTTCCCTGTATGAAACAATATGGGAAGAATGACAGGTGGAGCATTTTTAGCGCCCAAGAGGGGAGACGTAGGAGAGGTAAGAATCAGATGTTGGAGGCCCTCTCAATCAGCCCCTCACTAGTGGAAGTTGTCGAAATTGTTGCAGGTCTGTACCAAGGAACCCCTTTTGTTGCGTGTCTGACGTTTTTAAAATTAAAATGGTATAAAAATACGAAGGTTGTTAGGTAAGACACATATGCAACAGTTAGGTATCTTTATTATGAAACGTTTCGCCTACACAGTAGGCTTCTTCAGTCAAGTACAGAAAAGTATCTTCTGCTTCTATCAACTTTTCTGTACTTGACTGAAGAAGCCTACTGTGTAGGCGAAACGTTTCATAATAAAGATACCTAACTGTTGCATATGTGTCTTACCTAACAACCATGCACAAGTTACTTAACAGTGCCTGATAGTGCCACTCTGCCCATGCACAAGTTACTTAACAGTGCCTGATAGCGCCACTCTGCTCATGCACAAGTTACTTAACAGTGCCTGATAGTGCCACTCTTCCCATGCACAAGTTACTTAACAATGCGTGATAGTGCCACTCTGCCCATGCACAAGTTACTTAAGAGTGCCTGATAGTGCCACTTCCCATGCACAAGTTACTTAAGAATGCCTGATAGTGCCACTCTGCCCATGCACAAGTTACTTAAGAGTGCCTGATAGTGCCACTCTGCCCATGCACAAGTTACTTAACAGTGCCTGATAGTGCCGCTCTTCCATGCACAAGTTACTTAACAGTACCTGATAGTGCCACTCTGCCCATGCACAAGTTACTTAAGAGTGCTTAATAGTGCCACTTCCCATGCACAAGTTACTTAACAGTGCCTGATAGTGCCACTCTGCCCATGCACAAGTTACTTAAGAGTGCCTGATAGTGCCACTCTTCCCATGCACAAGTTGCTTAACAGTGCCTGATAGTGCCACTCTGCCCATGCACAAGTTACTTAAGAGTGCCTGATAGTGCCACTCTTCCCATGCACAAGTTACTTAACAGTGCCTGATAGTGCCACTCTTCCCATGCACAAGTTACTTAACAGTGCCTGATAGTGCCACTCTGCCATGCACAAGTTACGTAACAGTGCCTGATGATGCCACTCTTCCCATGCACAAGTTACTTAACAGTGCCTGATAGTGCCACTGTGCCCATGCACAAGTTACTTAACAGTGCCTGATAGTGCCACTTCCATGCACAGTTACTTAACAGTGCCTGAAAGTGCCACTCTGCCCATGCATAAGTTGCTTAACAGTGCCTGATAGTGCCACTCTTCCCATCACAAGTTACTCAACAGTGCCTGATATTGCCACTCTGCCCATGCACAAGTTACTTAACAGTGCCTGATAGTGCCACTCTTCCCATGCACAAGTTACTTAAGAGTGCCTGATAGTACCACTCTGCCCATGCACAAGTTACTTAACAGTGCCTGATTAGTGCCACTCTTCCTATGCACAGTTACTTAAGAGTGCCTGATAGTGCCACTCTTCCATGCACAAGTTACTTAACAGTGCCTGATAGTGCCACTCTTCCCATGCACAAGTTACTTAACAGTGCCTGATAGTGTCACTTCCCATGCACAAGTTACTTAACAGTGCCTGATAGTGCCACTCTGCCCATGTACAAGTTACTTAAGAGTGTCTGATAGTGCCACTCTTCCCATGCACAAGTCACTTAACAGTGCCTGATAGTGCCACTCTGCCCATGCACAAGTTACTTAAGAGTGCCTGATAGTGCCACTGCCCATGCACAAGTTTCTTAAGAGTGCCTGATAGTGCCACTCTGCCCATGCACAAGTTACTTAAGAGTGCCTGATAGTGGCCACTCAGTGCCTGATAATGCCACTCTGCCATGCACAAGTTACTTAAGGAGTGCCTGATAGTGCCACTGCCCATGCACAAGTTACTTAAGAGTGCCTGATAGTGCCACTCTGCCCATGCACAAGTTACTTAAAAGTGCCGGATAGTGCCACTCTGCCCATGCATAATTTACTTAAGAGTGCCTGATAGTGCCACTCTGCCCATGCATAAGTTACTTAAGAGTGTCTGATAGTGCCACTCGTTGCCCATGCACAAGTTACTTAAGAGTGCCTGATAGTGCCACTCTGCCCATGCACAAGTTACTTAAGAGTGCCTGATAGTGCCACTCTGCCAATGCACAAGTTACTTAAGAGTGCCTGATATTGCCACTCCTGCCCATGCACAAGTTACTTTAGAGTGCCTGATAGTGCCACTCTGCCCATGCACAAGTTACTTTAGAGTGGCCTGATAGTGCCACTCTGCCCATGCACAAGTTACTTAAGAGTGCCTGATAGTGCCACTCTGCCCATGCACAAGTTACTTTAGAGTGCCTGATAGTGCCACTCTACCCATGCACAAGTTACTTAAGAGTGCCTGATAGTGCCACTCTGCCCATGCATTGTTAACAATGCATGGATTAAATTTCAAAATTGCTGTATGATCTTGTGATAGTATTTGAGCACATTGTGTAATATAAGTTTGCATAGATTTATAATGGACGGGGCAGTCGTGTGTATAACATGACGGCTGGTGAGTGTCTGGCAGGGTATACTGGTGAAGGTACACTGGCAGGGTACACTGGCTGGGTATACTGGTGAAGGTACACTGGCAGGGTATACTGGTAAAGGTACACTGGCAGGGTATACTGGTAAAGGTACACTGGCAGGGTATACTGGTAAAGGTACACTGGCAGGGTATACTGGTAAAGGTACACTGGCAGGGTATACTGGCAGGGTACACTGGCAGGGTACACTGGCAGGGTATACTGGTAAAGGTATACTGGTAAAGGTACACTGGCAGGGTATACTGGTAAAGGTACACTGGCAGGGTATACTGGTAAAGGTACACTGGCAGGGTATACTGGTAAAGGTACACTGGCAGGGTATACTGGCAGGGTACACTGGCAGGGTACACTGGCAGGGTATACTGGCAGGGTACACTGGCAGGGTACACTGGCAGGGTATACTGGCAGGGTACACTGGCAGGGTATACTGGTGAAGGTACACTGGCAGGGTATACTGGTGAAGGTACACTGGCAGGGTATACTGGTAAAGGCACACTGGCAGGGTATACTGGTGAAGGTACACTGGCAGGGTATACTGGTAAAGGTACACTGGCAGGGTATACTGGTAAAGGCACACTGGCAGGGTATACTGGTAAAGGTACACTGGCAGGGTATACTGGTAAAGGTACACTGGCAGGGCATACTGGTAAAGGTACACTGGCAGGGTTATACTGGTAAAAGGCACACTGGCAGGGTATACTGGTAAAGGTACACTGGCAGGGTATACTGGTAAAGGTACACTGGAGATTACACTGGCAGGGTATACTGGTAAAGGTACACTGGCAGGGTATACTGGTAAAGGTACACTGGCAAGGTATACTGGTAAAGGTACACTGGCAGGGTACACTGGGAGGGTATACTGGTAAAGGTACACTGGCAGGGTACACTCTGAGGGTATACTGGTAAAGGTACACTGGCAGGGTATACTGGTAAAGGTACACTGGTAGGGTACACTGGCAGGGTTTTACTGGTAAAGGTACACTGGCATGGTACACTGGGAGGGTATACTGGTAAAGGTACACTGGCAGGGTACTTTGGCAGGGTATACTGGTAAAGGTACACTGGTAGGGTACACTGGCAGGGTATAC
This sequence comes from Cherax quadricarinatus, assembly GCF_026875155.1. Taxonomy (NCBI): domain Eukaryota; kingdom Metazoa; phylum Arthropoda; class Malacostraca; order Decapoda; family Parastacidae; genus Cherax; species Cherax quadricarinatus. The sequence continues at coordinate 31,039,917 of NC_069461.1, read as the reverse complement.
TGGTAAAGGTACACTGGCAGGGTACACTGGGAGGGTTATACTGGTAAAGGTACACTGGTAGGGTATACTGGTAAAGGTAAAGCTGGTGGGTACACTGGCAGGGTATACTGGTAAAGGTACACTGGCATGGTACACTGGGAGGGTATACTGGTAAAGGTACACTGGCAGGGTACACTGGCAGGGTATACTGGTAAAGGTACACTGGTAGGGTACACTGGCAGGGTATACTGGTAAAGGTACACTGGCAGGGTATACTGGTAAAGGTACACTGGTAGGGTACACTGGCAGGGTATACTGGTAAAGGTACACTGGCAGGGTATACTGGTAATGGTACACTGGTAGGGTACACTGGCAGGGTATACTGGTAAAGGTACACTGGTAGGGTACACTGGCAGGGTATTCTGGTAAAGGTACACTGGCAGGGTACACTGGCAGGGTATACTGGTAAAGGTACACTGGTAGGGTACACTGGCAGGGTATACTGGTAAAGGTACACTGGTAGGGTACACTGGCAGGGTATACTGGTAAAGGTACACTGGCAGGGTATACTGGTAAACGTACACTGGCAGGGTATACTGGTAAAGGTACACTGGCAGGGTACACTGGCAGGGTATACTGGTAAAGGTACACTGGTAGGGTACATTGGCAGGGTATACTGGTAAACGTACACTGGCAGGGTATACTGGTAAAGGTACACTGGCAGGGTATACTGGCAGGGTACACTGGCAGGGTACACTGGTAGGGTACACTAGCAGGGTACACTTGCAGGATACAGTAGCAGGGTTCACTAGCAGGGTACACTGGCAGGGTACACTGGCAAGTTACACTGGTAGGGTACATTGGCAGGGTATACTGGTAAAGGTACACTGGCAGGGTATACTGGTAAAGGTACACTGGCCGGGTACACTGGTAGGGTACACTTGCAGGGTACACTTACAGGGTACACTAGCAGGGTTCACTAGCAGGGTACACTGGCAGGGTACATTGGCAGGGTACACTGGCAGGGTTCACTGGTAGGGTACGCTGGCAGGGTACACTGCCATGGTTCACTAGCAGGGTACACTGGCAGGGTACACTGGCAGGGTACACTGGTAGGGTACACTGGCAGGGTACACTGGCATGGTTCACCAGCAGGGTACACTGGCAGGGTACACTGGCATGGTTCACTAGCAGGGTATACTGGCAGGGTACACAGGCAGGGTACATTGGTAGGGCACACTAGCAGGGTACACTTGCAGGGTACACTGGCATGGTTCACTAGCAGGGTACACTGGCAAGGTACACTGGCAGGGTACACTGGCAGAGTACACTGGCAGAGTACACTGGCAGGGTACACTGGCAGGGTATGCTGGCAGAGTACACTGCCAGGGTACACTGGCAGGGTATACTGGCAGGGTACACTGGCAGAGTACACTGGCAGAGTACACTGGCAGGTTACACTGGCAGAGTGCACTGGCAGACTACACTGGCAGGGTACACTGGCAGACTACACTGGCAGGGTACACTGGCAGAGTACACTGGTAGGTTACACTGACAGGGTACACTGGCAGACTACACTGGCAGAGTACACTGGCACGGTACACTTGCACGGTACATTGGCAGAGTATACTGGCAGGGTACACAAGTAACACAAGTAGGGTACACTGGCAGAGTACACTGGCAGAGTACACCTGCAGAGTACACTGGCAGAGTACACTGGCAGAGTACACTGGCAGAGTACACTGGCAGAGTACACTGGCAAGGTACACTAGCAGAGTACACTGGCAGAGTACACTGGCAAGGTACACTGGCAGAGTACACTGGCAGGGTACACTGGCAGGGTACACTGGCAGAGTACACTGGCAAGGTACACTGGCAGAGTACACTGGCAGAGTACACTTGCAAGGTACACTGGCAGAGTACACTGGCAGAGTACACTGGCAAGGTACACTGGCAGAGTACACTGGCAGAGTACACTGGCAGAGTACACTGGCAAGGTACACTAGCAGAGTACACTGGCAGAGTACACTGGCAAGGTACACTGGCAGAGTACACTGGCAGGGTACACTGGCAGGGTACACGGAGCCAGTCTTTCACAATGGTGTCCAATTCTCTCTATGTCTCATCATAATTTTTTCTGTGAGACACTTGTAACTTGTCTCTGTGAGACACTTGTAACTTATCTCTGTGAGACACTTGTAACTTGTCTCTGTGAGACACTTGTAACTTGTCTCTGTGAGACACTTGTAACTTATCTCTGTGAGACACTTGTAACTTATCTCTTTGAGACACTTGTAACTTGTCTCTGTGAGACACTTGTAACTTATCTCTGTGAGACACTTGTAACTTGTCTCTGTGAGACACTTGTAACTTATCTCTGTGAGACACTTGTAACTTATCTCTTTGAGACACTTGTAACTTGTCTCTGTGAGACACTTGTAACTTATCTCTGTGAGACACTTGTAACTTGTCTCTGTGAGACACTTGTAACTTGTATCTGTTAAAAACACTTGTAACTTGTATCTGTGAGACACTTGTAACTTGTCTCTGTGAGACACTTGTAACTTATCTCTGTGAGACACTTGTAACTTGTCTCTGTGAGACACTTGTAACTTGTATCTGTGAGACACTTGTAACTTGTATCTGTGAAACACTTGTAACTTATCTCTGTGAGACACTTGTAACTTGTATCTGTGAGACACTTGTAACTTATCTCTGTGAGACACTTGTAACTTGTCTCTGTGAGACACTTGTAACTTATCTCTGTGAGACACTTGTAACTTGTCTCTGTGAGACACTTGTAACTTGTATCTGTGAGACACTTGTAACTTGTATCTGTGAGACACTTGTAACTTGTATCTGTGAGACACTTATAACTTGTATCTGTGAGACACTTGTAACTTATCTCTGTGAGACACTTGTAACTTGTCTCTGTGAGACACTTGTAACTTATCTCTGTGAGACACTTGTAACTTGTCTCTGTGAGACACTTGTAACTTGTATCTGTGAGACACTTGTAACTTGTATCTGTGAGACACTTGTAACTTATCTCTGTGAGACACTTGTAACTTGTATCTGTGAGACACTTGTAACTTATCTCTTTGAGACACTTGTAACTTGTCTCTGTGAGACACTTGTAACTTATCTCTGTGAGACACTTGTAACTTGTCTCTGTGAGACACTTGTAACTTGTATCTGTGAGACACTTGTAACTTGTATCTGTGAGACACTTGTAACTTATCTCTGTGAGACACTTGTAACTTGTCTCTGTGAGACACTTGTAACTTATCTCTGTGAGACACTTGTAACTTGTATCTGTGAGACACTTTTAACTTATCTCTGTCAGACACTTGTTACTTATCTCTGTGAGACACTTGTAACTCATCTCTGAGACACTTGTAACTTATTTTTGTGAGACACTTGTAACTTATCTCTGTGAGACACTTGTAACTCATCTCTGTGAGACACTTGTAACTCATCTCTGTGAGACACTTGTAACTCATCTCTGTGAGACACTTGTAACTCATCTCTGTGAGACACTTGTAGCCTTGTAACTCATCTCTGTGAGACACTTGTAACCTTGTAACTCATCTCTGAGAGACACTTGTAACCTTGTAACTCATCTCTGTGAGACACTTGTAACTCATCTCTGTGAGACATTTGTAACTCATCACTGTGAGACACTTGTAACTCATCTCTGTGAGACACTTGTAACTCATCTCTGTGAGACACTTGTAACTTTGTGAGACACTTGTAACTCATCTCTGTGAGACACTTGTAACTCATCTCTGTGAGACACTTGTAACTCATCTCTGTGAGACACTTGTAACCTCGTAACTCATCTCTGTGAGTCACTTGTAACCTTGAAACTCATCTCTGTGAGACACTTGTAACTCATCTCTGTGAGACACTTGTAACTCATCTCTGTGAGGACACTTGTAACTTATCTCTGTGAGACACTTGTAAACTATTCTTGTGAGACACTTGTAACTTATCTCTGTGAGACACTTGTAACTTATGTCTGTGAGACACTTTTAACTTATCTCTGTCAGACACTTGTTACTTATCTCTGTGAGACACTTGTAACTTATCTCTGAGAGACACTTGTAACTTATCTCTGTGAGACACTTTTAACTCATCTCTGTGAGACACTTGTTACTCATCTCTGTGAGACACTTGTAACTTATCTCTGTGAGGCACTTGTAACTCATCTCTGTGAGACACTTGTAACTCATCTCTGTGAGACACTTGTAACTCATCTCTGTGAGACACTTGTAACCTTGTAACTCATCTCTGTGAGACGCTTGTAACTCATTTCTGAGACACTTGTAACTCATCTCTGTGAGACACTTGTAACTCATCTCTGTGAGACACTTGTAACTCATCTCTGTGAGACACCTGTAACCTTGTAACTCATCTCTGTGAGACGCTTGTAACTCATCTCTGTGAGACACTTGTAACTCATCTCTGTGAGACACTTGTAACTCATCTCTGTGAGACACTTGTAGCTTATCTCTGTGAGACACTTGTAACTCATCTCTGTGAGACACTCGTAACTCATCTCTGTGAGACACTTGTAACTTATCTCTGTGAGACACTTGTAACTCATCTCTGTGAGACACTTGTAACTCATCTCTGTGAGACACTTGTAACTCATCTCTGTGAGACACTTGTAACTCATCTCTGTGAGACACTTGTAACTCATCTTGCGAGACACTTGTAAACTCATCTCTGTGAGACACTTGTAACTCATCTCTGTGAGACACTTGTAACTCATCTCTGTGAGACACTTGTAACTCATCTCTGTGAGACACTTGTAACTCATCTCTGTGAGACACTTGTAACTTATCTCTGTGAGACACTTGTAACTCATTTCTGTGAGACACTTGTAACTCATCTCTGTGAGACACTTGTAACTTATCTCTGTGAGACACTTGTAACTCATCTCTGTGAGACACTTGTAACTCATCTCTGTGAGACACTTGTAACTCATCTCTGTGAGACACTTGTAACTCATCTCTGTGAGACACTTGTAACTTATCTCTGTGAGACACTTGTAACTCATCTCTGTGAGACACTTGTAAACTCATCTCTGTGAGACACTTGTAACTCATCTCTGTGAGACACTTGTAACTCATCTCTGTGAGACATCTTGTAACTCATCTCTGTGAGACACTTGTAACTCATCTCTGTGAGACACTTGTAACTCATCTCTGTGAGACACTTGTAACTCATCTCTGTGAGACACTTGTAACTTATCTCTGTGAGACACTTGTAACTTATCTCTGTGAGACACTTGTAACTTATGTCTGTGAGACACTTTTAACTTATCTCTGTCAGACACTTGTTACTTATCTCTGTGAGACACTTGTAACTTATCTCTGAGAGACACTTGTAACTTATCTCTGTGAGACACTTTTAACTCATCTCTGTGAGACACTTGTTACTCATCTCTGTGAGACACTTGTAACTTATCTCTGTGAGGCACTTGTAACTCATCTCTGTGAGACACTTGTAACTCATCTCTGTGAGACACTTGTAACTCATCTCTGTGAGACACTTGTAACTCATCTCTGTGAGACACTTGTAACTTATCTCTGTGAGACATTTGTAACTCATCTCTGTGAGACACTTGTAACTCATCTCTGTGAGACACTTGTAACTTATCTCTGTGAGACACTTGTAACTCATCTCTTTGAGACACTTGTAACTTATCTCTGTGAGACACTTGTAACTCATCTCTGTGAGACACTTGTAACTCATCTCTGTGAGACACTTGTAACTCATCTCTGTGAGACACCTACAAGTCGTAAAAAGAATCTCAATATTGTTAAACATAATTTTCTTACCATTAAGTCAGTAGTGTCTGGTAGTTGTTAGAAGGTTTTCTCTGACTCCTCAGTTTCCGTCAGTGTCTAAAACACCAGAGATACTTCTGAGTCATCTTGCAACCCTTACATTGTTGCACAATGTGTCTGGGGAGATTTAGACATGTTCTGCAAGTTCATTTGATGCTTGATTAGCCACTTGGTTTAGCACAACAGACTCTCCATTCATCTTTGTGTAGTGCTCGTACATCTGGGGAAGTTCACCTTGATCCAGAGCACTGATCTAACATCTGGGGAAGCTGTCTCTTGTTTAGAGCACTGATCTAATACCTGGGAGGTTCACCAGATGTTAGAGCAACACACACCACACACCAACCCCAGCCACACACCTATCAGTGCTTGACACACACTAATCACACACGCATGATAACCAGCACGGTTTCAGGGAAGGGAAATCCTGTGTCACAAACCTACTGGAGTTTTACGACAAAGTGACAGAGGTAAGACAGGAGAAAGAGGGTTGGGTAGATTACACTGTCTTGGACTGTAAGCAGGCTTTCGACATAGTTCCATGCAAGTGATTAGTGCAAAAGCTAGAGAAGCAGGCAGGAATAACAGGGAAGGCACTACAGTGGATCAGAGAATATTTGACAGGAAGGAAAAGAGTGATGGCATGTGACGAGGTGTCTGAGTGGGCGCCTATGAATAGCTGGGTTCCACAAGGGTCAGCCCTGGGGCCAGTGCTGTTTCTGGTTTGTGTGAATGACATGACGGAAGCGATAAATTCGGAGGTGTCCCTGTTTGCAGAAAATGTGAAGCTAATGCTGAGAATTCGAGTGGATGAGCATCAAGTAGGACTACAAAAGGATCTGGACAGGCTGCAAGCCTGGTCCAACAACTGGCTCATTGGGTTTAACCCCACCAAGTGCAAAGTCATGACGACTGGGAAAGACAAAGAAGACCGCAGACGGAGTACAAGCTAGGGGATCAAAGGCTGCAAACTTCACTTAAGGAAAAGGATCTTGGGGTAAGCATTATACGAAGCATGTCCCCTGAGGCGTACATCATTCAGCATATGGGCGCTTGGCAAACCTGAGAATAGTATTTCGTCATCTAAGTAAGGAGTCATTCACGACACTGTACACCGTGTACGTCAGGCCCATACTGGAGTAAGCAGCACCAGTATGGAACCCATACCTAGTCAAACACATCAAGAAATTGGAGAAAGTGCAAAGGTTTGCAACGAGACTAGTCCCGGAACCGAGGGGTATGTCTTATGAGGAGAGGTTAAGGGAACTCGACCTGATAACACTAGAGGAGAGGGAAGACATGATAACGACGTATAAAATACTGAGAGGGATTGACAAAGTGGACAGGGCTAGAATTTTTCAGAGATGGGATACAGCAACAAGAGGCCACATCTGGAAGACGAAAACCCAGATGAGTTATAGGGATTTTAGGAAGTATTTGTTTAGCCTTAGAGTTGTCAGGTAATGGAATAATCTGGAAAGTGAGCTAGAGGAGGCAACTTCCATACATAGCCTGAAGAAGAGGTATGATAAGGTTCTAGGAGCTCGGAGAGAGTGACCTAGAAGCGGCTAGCAAAGAGTGGGGGCCAGGTGCTGTGAATCGACCCCTGCAATCACATATAGGTGAGTACACACAATAGAAATTTTGGCACCATTATTTCTGACTAATCTACGATTAGTTTTGAGGACTCAAGGAGTCAGTGTCTGTACTGTATAAGGTATATGTAAGGTCCATCTTGGAGTACGTAGGACCAGTAGGGAACTCTCACATGTTCAACTATGTCAACAAAAAATAAAATGGAAAAAGTGCAGAGGTTTGTATGGAGACTGATGTCGGAGCTGAGGGGCGTCAACTAGGAGGGAAAATTAAAGGATGTAAACCTTACGACATTCGAGGAGAAAAGGACGTTCAAAATAATGAGAGGAATTAACCCCACCACTTCCGTGGTTTAATGAGAGCAATTGATAGGCTGGACAGGGACAGACTCGAGAGGCGGGAAGTAGGTGCACGAGGGCACAGCTGCCAGTTAAAAACACAGATGAATTACAGGGATGCTAAGAAATATGTTCAGCGTCAGGGTAATCAGGTAGTGGAGGCTCCAGGACAGTAAAGTAGTGGAGGCAGGATCCATACACACCTTCAAGAAGAGGTATGAAATAGCTCATGGCTGGAGAGAACCCAGTAGCTACCAGTTCGTGAAGCATGGCCAGGAGTGGAGGTTCGACCCCCCTGCAGCCACATATAAGTGGGTGCATATCCGTGGTGGGCGTTTCCGTGGCTGGGTGGGGGCGTCCGGGGTGCTTCTGGCTGGCGGTTCACATCCTTATTGTTGCCTACCAGTGTTGTGACGCGCCGGACCGCCTGCACCCCGCCCACCTCTCTCACTCCATATATATCTCTCTCAGTCTCTCTCTCACTAGGTTAATTTTTCTGATTCTCAGTATTATGTTGTGTGAGTGTTGTTCACTCTTGTTGTAGTGTCACCACCACCACTAACAGCTTGGTGGATCAGAGAGCTGGCTCTGACCACTGCCCGCAGGATGCTCCAGCATCCCCGGCTTCTGTACCGCAATAATCCACACGGGTTTAGGGCTTCATATACAATTATGTTTTAGTATGCGTACATATTGTGTGTACATATCGTGTGTGAATACTGTGTGTATATACTGTGTGTACATGCTGCGTGTACATATTGTGTGTACATATTGTATGTACATACTGTGTGCATATTGTGCGTACGTACCGTGTGGACATACTGTGTGTATATATTGTGTGTGCTTACTCTATGTACATACTGTGTGCATATACTGTGTGTACATACTGTGTGCACATGTGCATACATACCGTGTGTACATATTGTGTGTATACATTGTGTACATACTGTGTGTACATATTCTGCGTACATACCGTGTGTACATATTGTGTGTATACACTGTGTACATACTGTGTGTACATACTGTGCGTACATACTGTGTGTACATATTGTGTGTACTTATTATGTGTACATAATGTGTGTACATACTGTGTGTACTGTATTATTATTATTATTATTATTATTATTATTATTTATTATTATTATTATTATTATTATTGCAGGGAAGTGCTAAACCCCTATGGGTCACAGAGAACCTGGGAAATGGGAGGCAAGTTTGATTCACGGAAGGGGAGAGTATTTCCAGTTTACTGGATCAAGAACCTTTGACTAGCATCAGTGAACACCACTGTGTGACACCAGCCAACACTGTTACTGCCAACACTGTTACTGCCAACACTGTTACTACCAACACTGTTACTGCCAACACTGTTACTGCCAACACTGTTACTGCCAACACTGTTACTGCCAACACTGTTACTGCCAACACTGTTACTGCCAACACTGTTACTGCCAACACTGTTACTGCCAACACTGTTACTGCCAACACTGTTACTGCCAACACTGTTACTGCCAACACTGTTACTGCCAACACTGTTACTGCCAACACTGTTACTGCCAACACTGTTACTGCCAACACTGTTACTGCCAACACTGTTACCCAACTGTTACTGCCAACACTGTTACTGCCAACACTGTTACTGCCAACACTGTTACTGCCAACACTGTTACTGCCAACACTGTTACTGCCAACACTGTTACTGCCAACACTGTTACTGCCAACACTGTTACTACCAACACTGTTACTGCCAACACTGTTACTGCCAACACTGTTACTGCCAACACTGTTACTGCCAACACTGTTACTGCCAACACTGTTACTGCCAACACTGTTACTGCCAACACTGTTACTGCCAACACTGTTACTGCCAACACTGTTACTACCAAACGTACTGCACATGTTACTGCCAACACTGTTACTGCCAACACTGTTACTGCCAACACTGTTGACTGCGCACACTGTTACTGCCAACACTGTTCTGCCAACACTGTTATACCAACACTGTTACTGCCAACACTGTTACTGCCAACACTGTTACTGCCAACACTGTTACTGCCAACACTGTTACTGCAACACTGTTACTGCCAACACTGTTACTGCCAACACTGTTACTGCCAACACTGTTACTGCCAACACTGTTACTGCCAACACTGTTACTGCCAACACTGTTTACTGCAACACTGTTACTACCAACACTGTTACTGCCAACACTGTTACTGCCAACATGTTCCATGTTACTGCCAACACTGTTACTGCCAACACTGTTACTGCCAACACTGTTACTGCCAACACTGTTACTGCCAACACTGTTACTGCCAACACTGTTTCAACTGCAACACACTGTTACTGCCAACACTGTTACTGCATCACTACTGCAACACTGTTACTGCCAACACTGTTCTGCAACACTGTTACTACCAACACTGTTACTGCCAACACTGTTACTGCCAACACTGTTACTGCCAAAACTGTTACTGCCAACACTGTTACTGCCAACACTGTTACTGCCAACACTGTTACTACCAACACTGTTACTGCCAACACTGTTACTGCCAACACTGTTACTGCCAACACTGTTACTGCCAACATGTCTGCAACTGTTACTGCCAACACTGTTACTACCAACACTGTTACTGCCAACACTGTTACTGCCAACACTGTTACTGCCAACACTGTTACTGCCAACACTGTTACTACCAACACTGTTACTGCCAACACTGTTACTCCCAACACTGTTACTGCCAACACTGTTGCTGTCAACACTGTTGCTGCCAACACTGTTGCTGCCAACACTGTTACTGCCAACACTGTTGCTGCCAACACTGTTGCTGCCAACACTGTTGCTGCCAACACTGTTGCTGTCAACACTGTTGCTGCCAACACTGTTGCTGCCAACACTGTTGCTGCCAACACTGTTGACTGTCCAACACTGTTGACTCGTCAACACTGTTGCTGCAACGCTGTTGCTGTCAACACTGTTACTGCCAACACTGTTGCTGTCAACACTGTTGACTCCAACACTGTTCTGTCAACACTGTTGCTGCAACACTGTTACTGCCAACACTGTTGCTGCCAACACTGTTGCTGCCAACACTGTTGCTGCCAACACTGTTGCTGCCAACACTGTTGCTGTCAACACTGTTGCTGTCAACACTGTTGCTGCCAACACTGTTAATACCAACACTTGCTGCCAACACTGTTGCTGTCCAACACTGTTGCTGTCAACACTGTTTCAACTGTATCCAACACTGTCTGCCAACACTGTTGTGCCAACACTGTTAATGCCACACTGTTGACTGCCACACTGTTACTGCCAACACTGTTGCTGCCAACACTGTTGCTGCCAACACTGTTTGCCACATGTCTCAACACTGTTAATACCAACACTGTTACTGCCATCACTGTTACTGCCATCACTTTTACTGCCAACACTGTTGCTGCCAACACTGTTGCTGTCAACACTGTTGATGCCAACACTGTTGCTACCAACACTGTTACTGCCAACACTGTTACTGCCAACACTGTTACTGCCAACACTGTTACTGCCAACACTGTTACTGCCAACACTGTTACTGCCAACACTGTTACTGCCAACACTGTTACTGCCAACACTGTTACTCCAACACTGTTACTGCCAACACTGTTACTGCCAACACTGTTACTGCCAACACTGTTACTGCCAACACTGTTGCTGCCAACACTGTTATGCCAAACACTGTTACTGCCAACACTGTTACTGCCAACACTGTTACTGCCAACACTGTTACTGCCAACACTGTTACTGCCAACACTGTTACTGCCAACACTGTTACTACCAACACTGTTACTGCCAACACTGTTACTGCCAACACTGTTACTGCCAACACTGTTACTGCCAACACTGTTACTGCCAACACTGTTACTGCCAACACTGTTACTACCAACACTGTTACTGCCAACACTGTTACTGCCAACACTGTTACTGCCAACACTGTTGCTGCCAACACTGTTGCTGCCAACACTGTTGCTGCCAACACTGTTCTGCCAACACTGTTACTGCCAACACTGTTACCAACACTTTGCTGCCAACACTGTTACTGCAACACTGTTACTGCAACACTGTTACTGCCAACACTGTTACTGCCAACACTGTTATACCAACACTGTTACTGCCAACACTGTTACTGCCAACACTGTTACTGCCAACACTGTTACTGCCAACACTGTTGCTGCCAACACTGTTGCTGCCAACACTGTTAATACCAACACTGTTACTGCCATCACTGTTACTGCCATCACTGTTACTGCCAACACTGTTGCTGCCAACACTGTTGCTGTCAACACTGTTGATGCCAACACTGTTGCTACCAACACTGTTACTGCCAACACTGTTACTGCCAACACTGTTACTGCCAACACTGTTACTCCAACACTGTTACTGCCAACACTGTTACTGCCAACACTGTTACTGCCAACACTGTTGCTGCAACACTGTTACTGCCAACACTGTTACTGCCAACACTGTTACTGCCAACACTGTTACTGCCAACACTGTTAACTACCAACACTGTTACTGCCAACACTGTTGCTACCAACACTGTTACTGCCAACACTGTTACTGCCAACACTGTTACTGCCAACACTGTTACTACCAACACTGTTACTGCCAACACTGTTACTTGCACAGACTGCAACACTGTTGCTGCCAACACTGTTGCTGCCAACACTGTTACATGCCAAACTGTTATACAACACTGTTGCTGCCAACACTGTTACTGCCAACACTGTTGCTGCCAACACTGTTGCTGCAACACTGTTGACTGCCAACACTGTTGCTGCCAACACTGTTGTGCAACACTGTTCTGCAACACTGTTACTGCCAACACTGTTGCTGGCAACACTGTTGCTACAGCACTGTTATCCAAACTGTTGTTACAAGCACTGTTGCTGCAAACTTTGTAACACATAATGTTACTGAGGACATGGTTGGGATGTGGGGAGCTCACTGAAGAGGCGGAAGAGCTGTAGTATGCAGTACATGGGTGGAGAAGACTGTTCTAACAGGATGGAGAAGACAACATGATTGCAACCGGGAACAGACTGTTACTGCAACAATGTGTAAGCAGGGCAAATTGTAACTTCATTATGACATGTTGAGAATTGGAGTGGACAAGAGCTGTCAAGAGCTGATAGAATGGCAGGGAAAGCAACATGTCAGCAACAGGATGGAAGGAGGGAAAGAGACTGTCTAACAGGATGGAAGAAGCGACAAGAGGAAAGTAGTGATAGGAAGGAAGGAGAAGGAAATAACGATGGAGGGAGGATAGAGGGAGGGGGGTCTTGATGGGAGGGAGGAAAGGAGGGAGGGAGGCCAGTGACAGGAAGGATGGGAAGGAAGAAGTCAATGACGGGAGGGAGGGAGGGAAGGAGGGAGGAGTGATCTCCCTCCCCCACGACCTGTGGTCACTGTAATAATTATAACAAGGTCAAGTACGTTTTTGTATTATTATTATCATTATTATTATTATTATTATTAAGTACAATTGAGTACATCCACGTACACACTGAGCTGATATAATTAGATGAGCACACACACACACACACACACACACACACACACACACACACACAAGTTACGTAGTGTTAACAAGAAGCCAGGATGGTACAGTGGCAGTCTCGCAGCCACCGGGGATCACCTGGGCTGACTTTGTTTTTGAGCTATATTTTAAAGAGAGATTTATGAAGTGTTGTGTTTCACTTGTGTCCTGAACACGGCCATGCCGGTTGTGTCCTAGACACGGCCATGTCTGTTGTGTCCTGGACACGGCCATGTCTGCAGTCTCCCCTCACAATTGATTTAGTTATTTGAATGTTTTGTGAAAGTCTTGTTAAGTATGGTTGTGAAAGTTGTGTTGTGTGTGTGTGTGAGGGTTAAACTTTTATAGATTTCTAGAACACTTTTATAGCGGGTGGCTTCACAATGGAGCGATACACAAATAGCCCACACATAGAGGAGCTTACGACGACGTGTTGGTCCGACCTGGATCATTTACAAAATCACACTAACAGGAGAGATGGGGGCAGTATATATAGGCTAGCTGTCATCTGTCAGCTGGCATATATATCCTGGTACCATCTCTCTTGTGTGACTTTGTAAATAGTTCAAGTCGGACCGAAACGTCATCGTAAGCTCCTCTCTCCCAAGTGAGTTGTTTGTTAATGTTTTTCTTGTACTGTTACAACAGGTGGAAGACACTAACCTTAGTAGCGAGCTGCGATGCCCTGTTGTCTCCTCACTCTTTTGTTGACGTTGTTATGAAGGGCAGTGAGGTAGCATAATTGGGGGTTGAAATAAGTAAGTTTATTTAGGTATACACAAATACAGTTACGTACATAGATTATCATACATAGCAGCATATGTGTAGAGAACCTAGAATAATCCAAAAAAGTCAGACAGAGTGACTTATTTCCAATGGGGTCCTTTAAATACTGGCTTTGCAGGCGCCTGACATCAGTAGAAACAATCGTGGGGTGAACACCGTGGGTCAGGACCAGCAGTTCTTCTTATTGTCAAACCAAAACCTAGTGTAGTATTGGACTATGCTGCTGTTGGTCACTTAACCTATTTTATGGGGATTTGTTAAGTTCACTCGTAGTAAGAAGGTAAGGGAGACTTAAAAAAATCATTCTCTGGTGTTTAGTTCCCAAATATTGAAGCTCTGTGGGATGCTGAGGCTTCCATGGCTTCTGTTTCTTGCTGATGCTGGTTTCTTGCTCTGTGAACCATTCAAGATCCTGCCTGTGGTATCTCTGGTCTTTCGCCTACTTCTTCAGATGATAAAATTGTTTCTTGCCAAGACTCCAGAGATCAAGGAACTAACTGAAAGAGGCTGTGTTCTTAGTGCTTGATTTGTCAAGGTTTAGTTTGGTAGCAGGACCCTGTCGCTATAAAGAACACATGGTATGTATTTGTTAGCTTGACAAGGTACAAGATTTATAACAGGTTTTAGGTGATCCTGTGTTACCATTGCCAGACTTGAATCATACTGCTGCAAAATGTCCTCGTAAGGATAATACAGTAAAATGTGCTTTTTGTGCCGACGAGTCTAGAAATTGTTACAATAATTGTTGCTTTATAGATTGTCTTCGGGATCTTATTGTTGCATGTCCACGAGGGTTGATTATCATGATCGTGATAACGATACACAAATTTGCATCTTGCCTCTAAATGTAGAAGATGCAAAACTCTTCTTTAATTCTCTTGTGCTGATCGTCGCTATTGGATGACTTAAGATAAAATTTTGTTCTGATTTTTAACCCCAGAGGGTTAGCCACCCAGGATAATCCAAGAAAGTCAGTGTGTCATCGAGGAATAACATTTCGTTGTTTGTCCAGTCATCTTTTGTTACTTATCCAACCATCTTTTGTTACTTATCCAACCATCTTTTGTTACTTATCCAACCATCTTTTGTTACTTATCCAACCATCTTTTGTTACTTATCCAACCATCTTTTGTTACTTATCCAACCATCTTTTGTTACTTATCCAACCATCTTTTGTTACTTATCCAACCATCTTTTGTTACTTATCCAACCATCTTTTGTTACTTATCCAACCATCTTTTGTTACTTATCCAACCATCTTTTGTTACTTATCCAACCATCTTTTGTTACTTATCCAACCATCTTTTGTTACTTATCCAACCATCTTTTGTTACTTATCCAACCATCTTTTGTTACTTATCCAACCATCTTTTGTTACTTATCCAACCATCTTTTGTTACTTATCCAACCATCTTTTGTTACTTATCCAACCATCTTTTGTTACTTATCCAACCATCTTTTGTTACTTATCCAACCATCTTTTGTTACTTATCCAACCATCTTTTGTTACTTATCCAACTATCTTCTGTTATTTTTATAACCATCTTTTGTTACTTATCCAACTATCTTCTGTTATTTTTATGACCATCTTTTATTACTTATCCAACCATCTTTTGTTATTATCCAACCATCTTTTGTTGTTTTTATAACCATCTTTTGTTGTTTTTTCAACCATCTTTTGTTGTTTTTTCAACTATCTTTTGTTACTTATCGAAATATCTTCTGCTAAGGTGTTAGTCACCTTACACCTGATGTCCCTGTTCACCTAGCAGTAAATACCTGGGTATTAGTGGACTGGTGTGGGTCGCATCCTGGGGGAGACGATTAAAGGACCCCAGTGGAAATAAGACAGACCTCGATGACGCACTGACTTTCTTGGGTTATCCTGGATAACTAACCCTCCCTCCCCAGGGTTAAAAATCCGAACAAATCTTGTGTTATCTTCCTCACCTTCCCCTTTTTTTCTTCCTGGCCCCCATTAACTCTGTCTCTAGACCTTGCTAGCTCTCCCCTCCTGTATTTTACAGACCAGTTCACCTCCAATGAAGAAGTACTCACTAGTTGCCAACATTTGCCTCAATTTACGCATCACAAGGGTCAACTGTGACTTTCATTCAGGATATTAACTTGCCCTAAGTCCACTAACTGAGTCAAACCCCGCCAGTAAAGCCAT
Source organism: Cherax quadricarinatus (assembly GCF_026875155.1). Taxonomy (NCBI): domain Eukaryota; kingdom Metazoa; phylum Arthropoda; class Malacostraca; order Decapoda; family Parastacidae; genus Cherax; species Cherax quadricarinatus. Next base: position 31,023,611 of record NC_069461.1, on the reverse strand, counting down.
TACCTCCATAATTACCTTCGATCGCGTGCAATTAGCGGCGGCCGCCGCCGCCGCCGCTGCTGCAAGTTTGTTTTAGTGTGGCCTTCCACGTGGCTTCGTTCTCTGTGACGCTTCAACACCCGACATGCCATTTCGTTTTCTGTAACAGAATTAATAAAAATTAATAATAATAAGCTTTATTTCTACTAGTACATGATACAACTTATACAGCCCATAGATGACATCAGTGACATATAGAAAGCCCTTTGTTATGCAGAGCATTTCGGGCCAATTAGGTTAATTTTGTCCCAGGATGCGAATCACACCAGTCCACTAACACCCAGGTACCTATTTTACTGGTAGGCGAGCACGGACACTAAGTATCTTAGGGAAACACGTTCTAATGTTTCCAGCCGTATCGGAAATCAACCTCCGGACATAAGTGTGTGAACTGAGTGCGTTAGCGATGAAGGTACGGGACACCTATTGAAACTGCTTCTCCCGGAGCTGCTAGTTTCTTATCAGTTACGTTACCTAATTAAGATAAGATTTCGTTCGGATTTTTAACCCCGGAGGGTTAGCCACCCAGGATAACCCAAGAAAGTCAGTGCGTCATTGAGGACTGTCTAACTTATTTCCATTGGGGTCCTTAATCTTGTCCCCCAGGATGCGACCCACACCAGTCGACTAACACCCAGGTACCTATTTGCTGCTAGGTGAACGGGACAATAAGTGTAAGGAAACGTGTCGGAATTTCCACCCGCCGGGAATCGAACCCGGGCCCTCCGTGTGTGAAGCGGGAGTTTTAGCCACCAGACCACCGCTGAAGGTGTTTCTTCTCAACACTGATTATGTAAATTTTGAATTAAATGATGATGATTTTGTAGAGATTATTAACCTGGAGGGTTATTAATACCTGGAGGATTATTAACATCCGGAGGATCATTAACACCCGGAGGATCATTAACACTTGGAGGATCATTAACACCTGGAGGGTCATTAACTACAGGGTTAGGCTCAAACTTCTTAGTGTACGTCAGTTTCCTGACAGTGTCAGTCAGTGTTGGTGGCAGCTAAGAAAACTTATGATAGAGCTGAGCCTAGGATAACACCTCACACCAGGAAGGTGCTGATTCTCCCATACAAGTGAGAATTTATCTGTCCTGCCGAATGCAAGTAGTTTTTAAGAATTCACGGACTGTTAGAATCATTCTGATAAAAAATTCTCACCAGTGTGTTGGTGGTGTCCACAGAATTGGTTGCAACTTATCCTATGTGGGACAGACTGGCAAACCTCTAGATAATAGGATATCACAGTGCAGCTATTCAGTACGTACTGCACAAGAATCAAACGTGATTTTCAGCCATATAAGAGTATACAAAGCTCGGCAAATTGGTTGGAAACAATAGTGATTGTCCCTTATTCTCCGCTTGAATGGAATCTTGTAGAATTGGCAATTATAAAACATGATAAGTGTTCATTATACAATAACAGTATCAGGTTCAAATTAGATTCGTTTTTAGTTGAGGCAATTGTACATAGCTAAAATTCGGACTCATATGAATGCTTTGGATTGTCTTAAGTGTAGTTCCACACAGAGGAATTAGGGCCTGTTTTCTTCTGCTTGTTTTCTGATGGTTGGGCCAGCGTTTGCCTCAGAATCTTGTGCAATAGATAAACTATGGCCTTCTTTCTTGGGATAAATTTCAGATGTTTCCTTTAAATGGACCTGTTTTCTAGAGATGCGAAAATTTCTAAGACATTTAACAGATATATCTATATTTGGTATGTAAAGTCATTTATATCATATCCAGAATCTGCCTCAGAAGCTTGTGGGATAGATAAACTATGGCTGTCTCCCTCTGGATAAATTACAGATGTCTTCCTTTAAATAAATCCCTTTAAATTTACCCGTTTTCTAGAGGTGAGGAAACTCCTAAGATAACTGCCAGTGATATCTATATTTGGTATGTAAAGTCATTTATATCATATTGTAATCTGACCAGATTTTTGATAATTATCATGTCACGTTCGTTAGGTTACTACTACAACATCAGTGCTTGTGGGCTGCCTCTCTAATATTGCTGTAATATTCAATCTTTCTGGCTATGGGCGTTGATGTGCCTGGGGACACTTCCTGCCTCCTGCCTCCCGCCTCTCTGCCTCATTCCAGCAAAGGCGTTTCCTGTGATCATATTTGCTTGAACCTCCTCATTTCTGCAACATTGCAAGCTCCTGATGTATTAATTGCAACACGAAAGGCCTAGAGCTATCATTCAACTCCCCCCTTCCTTGGTTGTTTTGCATCTTGTATCGCTTGTTTGCAATTTTTGCATATATATATATATATATATTATATATATATATATATATATATATATATATATATATATATATATATTATGTATGTGTGGTGTGTTGTGTTGTGTGTGTGTGTGTGTGTGTGTGTGTGTGTGTGTGTGTGTGATTGTAGGAATCGAGTCTCAGCTCCTGGCCTCGCCTGTTCTCTGGCCGCTACTGGATTTATTCTGTCCTAGCTGCTTTAACCCTGTCATACCTCTTCTTAAAACTATACATGGATCTTGTATCGACCACTTCACTGCCTAGGTCGTTCCACTTCCTGAACACTCAAAACCTAAAGAAGTATTTTATAAACTTATTTTGACTAATCTATAGATTAAACTTCCAGCTGTGCTCTTGTGTACATGATTCCCGCCTCTCGAATAGTCTATCCCTGTCCACCCTATATTTTTCTCTCGGTATTTTATTATGTTATCGTGTTCTCCCAGGTCCTTCAGTCATCTGATGTTATGTCTCTTGTCATGTCGTTCACGTATATAATCAGTAATGACCCTTGTGGAACACCACTCATTACACTCGCCCATTCCGACATCTTTTCTTGAACAATAACTCGTTGTTTTCTGCCGTTTAAGTGTTCATTGATCCACTGTAGAGTTTGCCACCGAAGAGGCTAGTTGATTGTGCACGCATATCCATCCTGTGGATGGTAGCGCAAGAGCATATGGATACACAAAAGGCCTAGAAACTAGGCCCCAATAGGGTTAACAGTAGTACATTTGGATTTATATCTACAGTTCACTTATCTAAGTAAATTTCCAAAATTTGCTTATAACAGGTAAGTGAACTGCAGATATATAAATACAGATGTACTCCTGTTAACCCTATTGTGGCATAATCTAAAAATATAATCTCTCTCTTTCTCTCTCTCTTGCTTCACCTCCGTTACTGTCTTAGAACTCTACATTTATGAGATTATGAGTGAGGATTTGCCTTCTGTACAACAGTGCTGGATGTTGTTTATCTTCTGCTTTCCAGAGCTCCACTGCTCTCCTGATAAGGTTCTCCATAACCTTACATCCTGCATGTCCTTGACACTGCTCTCCTGATAAGGTTCTCCATAACCTTACATCCTGCATGTCCTTGACACTGCTCTCTTTGATGCTGCCTCTACATCTCTGTACGAGTATATAATTTGTCTTCTCATTTTCGGAGGGAGGAGCGAGCCCGTACTACTCTGATCGCAACGAACTGAAATGCAAGCAGACAGTGGTCATTACTGTGTTCAAGGACAGTGATCACTAAGTACAAGGACAGTGATCACTGTGTACAAGGACAGTGATCACTGTGTACAAGGACAGTGATCACTGTGTACAAGGACAGTGATCACTGTGTACAAGGACAGTGATCACTGTGTACAAGGACAGTGATCACTAAGTACAAGGACAAGGGCAAGTACAAGTACAAGTACAAGGGCAGTGATCACTGTGTACAAGGACAGTGATCACTGTCTACAAGGACAGTGCTCACTGTGTGCAAGGACATTGATCACTGTGTACAAGGACAGTGATCACTGTGTACAAGGACAGTGATCACTGTGTACAAGGACAGTGATCACTGTGTACAAGGACAGTGATCACTGTGTACAAGGACAGTGATCACTATGTACAAGGACAGTGATCACTATGTACAAGGACAGTGATCACTATGTACAAGGACAGTGATCACTATGTACAAGGACAGTGATCACTATGTACAAGGACAGTGATCACTGTGTACAAGGACAGTGATCACTATGTACAAGGACAGTGATCACTATGTACAAGGACAGTGATCACTGTCTACAAGGACAGTGATCACTATGTACAAGGACAGTGATCACTATGTACAAGGACAGTGATCACTGTGTATAAGGACAGTGATCACTGTGAGTAGTACTGAAGGCGGCTGAGCGGTCCATGCGGCTGAGCGATCCCTTCCTGAGCGGTCCCTTCCTGAGCGGTCCCTTCCTGAGCGGTCCCTCCTTAAAAGGGGTGCGGCTGAGCGGTCCCTCCTGAGCGGTCTCCTTCCGCGCCCGCGCACCCGCCCGAGCGCCTGCCCGTCCGCCGACCCGCGACCTTGACCTCACCCTCGACCACCTCACCCTCGACCACCTCGCCCTCAACCCCCCCACGCCCCCCACCCACGCCCCCACCCGCGCCCCGCACCCCCGCCCGACCGGGCCCCGCCCGACCGGCGCCCGTCCCGCGCCTTCTGCAGCATCGTCCGGATCGCCCCCGCCCCCCGAATTTTTTCCCGATTTTTTTTCGAATTTTTTTTGAATTTCATTTTCTTGTGGTCTCCATCTCCTCGGATCAAGTTTTTGAGGTTCCCCCTCCCACTTTCACCCCATCCCAAATTTTTTCGATTTTTTTTTTTAATTTCTTATGATCTCCATCTCCTTGGATCAAATTTTTTGGGTACCCCTCCTTCCACCCCCAAATATTCCTGCTCCATCTCCTCGGATCAAGTTTTTTTTCGATTCCCCCCTCTGGGTGTAAGCATTCAAAATGGACTCCCACTTGCATCCCAAATTCCCTGCTCCATCTCCTCGGATCAAGTTTTTCTCGATATCAATAATACAAAGATTTTCCCCCCACACCTCCCACCACCCACTTCTACCTCAAATATTCCTGCTCTACTTCCTTGGATCAAGTTTTTCTCGATATCAAAGACTCCAACTCCTCGGATCAAACTTTTTGGATTCCCCCCTATGGTGTTTCGAAATTCTTATGATCTCCTCGGATCAAGTTTTTCTCGATATCAACAATACAAAGTCTCCACTTCCTTGAATCAAGTTTTTGGATTCCCCCCTCTGGGGGTAAGCATTCAAAATGGACTCCCACTTCCACCCCAAGTATTTCTCCTCCATCTCCTTGGATCAAGTTTTTCTCGATAATACAAAGACTCCATCTCCTCGGATCAAGTTTTTGGATTCCCCCCTCTGGAGGGTAAGCATTCAAATGAACTCCTCCTATGGGGCATGGTACTTTCTCTTACTACAGGTCTAAACAAGTGTGACGTCACCCTACCTGTGTTTACTCGGCGGTCAGTGACGTCACGTGATGACCTTACACAGACCAACAGGCTGAATCTTGTCGACTTCCCCCTATGTCAGTGACGTCACGTGATGACCCCACACAGACCAACAGGCTGAATCTTGTCGACCGAACATTAACTTAAAATGCAGGATAACACTAATACACAATATTTTCATTTATTTATTATACAACCAATACATTTCATATACATCCAACAAAAAAAAATTCATTGAAAAAAAGGTACAAATCACCGACTAAAATCAACATATTTTTCTCTTGAAAAAATTCTATGCATTTTTGTTCTGGATCTTCGTGGTCAGCATCTCAGTGTTACACACTTCATGTACAACATGGAGAAAACATTACACATTTTCACTCTTAACTCAGGATAAACACAAATAATTCCACATTTTTTCGTTAATACCCACAACTATCCACAATTTCTTTACAAAATACAACACAAGTCTAGACATTTTTCTCGTTTTAAGTATTTCATCAGAAAAAGTCACCACAACACTTACAACTTATAACCACTTTTCGATAAATTCACTAGTCACAATTTTACATATTACGAAGTTAATACACACACACACACACACACACACACACACACACCACACACACAACCACACACACACACACAACACATATACACACACACACACACACACACACACACACAACACATACACACACACACACATACACACACACAACACACACACACACACACACATCACACACACACACACCACACACACACACATACACACACAACACACATACACACACACACAATACGCACACACACACACACACACACACACACAACACACACACACACACACACACAACACATACACACACACACACACACACACACACACACATACACACAACACACATACACACACACACTACAACACACACACACACACACACATACACACACACACACACATACACACAACACACACACAAACAACACACACAACACACACACACACACACACATACACACACACACACACACACACACACACATACACACACACACACACACACACACACACACACACACACACACACACACACACACACACACACACACACACACACACACACACACACACACATACACACAACACACACACACACACACACACACAACACACACCTCACTTTACTTTGAACACCTTCCACTCTCATAAATCATTTGAATACTCACAAAAGCACATTTGATCATTTCCAAACAACACTAAAACATTTCCAAGACAACATTTTGAATACTCCCAAATAAGATTTGACAGCTCTAATTTATCTACACTTACATATTTCATTAAATTACAACTCATCCCCCAAACTCCTCCCTCATTCTCCAGATTTTTACAACAGTATCACAAAAACTAACTCAGACACTTTACTTTGAACAACACCAAAAACACCATCATTTGCCTTTGAATACTCCAAAAACATCATTCGAACACCCAAAAATCACCACTGAATACTCCCAGAACACCTTCATAAATACTCTTGCACATCATTTGAACACCTTCAAAAACACCTTTGAATAGTCTCAAACACCATTTGAGTACTACTAATACACCACTGAATTCAGTCAAAACACCACCAAAATCACCATAAACTATGATCAACATCACAGACTAATACCCATTTTCACACAAATCCTCTCAAATCACTATAACCAAGACGATCCCACTCACCTCAAACTAAGATATAACATGAGCGCAAAAAAAAAAAAAAAAAAAAAAAAAAAAAAAAAAACCAAACACACACGAACACTTACAACAGAATCACCTCTTTTTCGGTATCTCTAGTTCGACAACAACACCCACAACCCACATCACCCACATCCCACAACACCCACAACCCACATCACCCACATCCCACAACACCCACAACCCACATCACCCATACCCCACAACACCCACAACAATAACCCACAACTTATAACATCTTTTCGGTATCTCTAGTTCGACAACAACACCCACAACCCACAACACCCACAACCCACACCACCCCACAACACCCACAACACCCCACAACACCCACAACCCACAACACCCCACAACACCCACAACCCACAACACCCCACAACACCCACAACAACAACCCACTTATAACATCTTTTCGGTATCTCTAGTTCGACAACAATACCCACAACCCTCATCACTTACCAATTTATTCACAATTTTTTTCTTCTTTCGATACAAATTTTTCCACTTCTTTTTATTGAATCTTAAAATGTAATACACATTCCTCCCTACATTACTAAAATTCTAATAAAATCCTCTCCATACCCATCTCCTTGTATCCACATAAATTGATATTATACTCACAACACCTAATTATCTCACTACCCAACTACTGCGACATGTTTCTACACCCAGCTTCCCACGAGGTGTTCAGCTTCCCACAAGGTGTCCAGCTTCCCACGAGGTGTTCAGCTTCCCACAAGGTGTCCAGCTTCCCACAAGGTGTTCAGCTTCCCACAAGGTGTCCAGCTTCCCACAAGGTGTTCAGCTTCCCACGAGGTGTTCAGCTTCCCACAAGGTGTCCAGCTTCCCACAAGGTGTTCAGCTCCCACAAGGGGTCCAGCTTCCCACAAGGTGTTCAGCTTCCCACAAGGTGTTCAGCTTTCCACAAGGTGTTCAGCTTCCCACAAGGTGTTCAGCTTCCCACAAGTTGTTCAGCTTCCCACAAGGTGTTCAGCTTCCCACAAGGTGTCCAGCTTCCCACAAGGTGTTCAGCTTCCCACAAGGTGTTCAGCTTCCCACAAGGTGTCCAGCTTCCCACAAGGTGTCCAGCTTCCCACAAGGTGTCCAGCTTCCCACAAGGTGTTCAGCTTCCCAAAAGGTGTTCAGCTTCCCACAAGGTGTCCAGCTTCCCACAAGGTGTTTAGCTTCCCACAAGGTGTCCAGCTTCCCACAAGGTGTCCAGCTTCCCACAAGGTGTTCAGCTTCCCACAAGGTGTCCAGCTTCCCACAACGTGTCCAGCTTCCCACAAGGTGTTCAGCTTCCCAAAAGGTGTTCAGCTTCCCACAAGGTGTCCAGCTTCCCACAAGGTGTTTAGCTTCCCACAAGGTGTCCAGCTTCCCACAAGGTGTCCAGCTTCCCACAAGGTGTTCAGCTTCCCACAAGGTGTCCAGCTTCCCACAAGGTGTCCAGCTTCCCACAAGGTGTTCAGCTTCCCACAAGGTGTCCAGCTTCCCACAAGGTGTCCAGCTTCCCACAAGGTGTCCAGCTTCCCACAAGGTGCTCAACTTCCCACAAGGTGTCCAGCTTCCCACAAGGTGTCCAGCTTCCCACAAGGTGCCCAGCTTCCCACAAGGTGTTCAGCTTCCTACAAGGTGTCCAGCTTCCCACAAGGTGTCCAGCTTCCCACAAGGTGTTCAGCTTCCCACAAGGTGCTCCGCTTCCCACAAGGTGCTCCGCTTCCCACAAGGTGCTCAGCTTCCCACAAGGTGTCCAGCTTCCCAAAAGGTGTCCCGCTTCCCACAAGGTGTTCAGCTTCCCACAAGGTGTCCAGCTTCGTACAAGATGTTCAGCTTCCCACAAGGTGTCCAGCTTCCCACAAGGTGTCCAGCTTCCCACAAGGTGTCCAGCTTCCCACAAGATGCCCAGCTTCCCACAAGGTGTCCAGCTTCCCACAAGGTGTCCAGCTTCCCACAAGGTGTCCAGCTTCCCACAAGGTGTCCAGCTTCCCACAAGGTGCTCAGCTTCCCACAAGGTGTCCAGCTTCCCACAATGTGCCCAGCTTCCCACAAGGTGTCTAGCTTCCCACAAGGTGTCCAGCTTCCCACAGGGTGCCCAGCTTCCCACACGGTGCCCAGCTTCCCACAAGGTGTCCAGCTTCCCACAAGGTGCCCAGCTTCCCACAAGGTGCCCAGCTTCCCACAAGGTGCCCAGCTTCACACAAGGTGCTCAGCTTCCCACAAGGTGCTCAGCTTCCCACAAGGTGCCCAGCTTCCCACAAGGTGTCCAGCTTCCCACAATGTGCCCAGCTTCCCACAAGGTGCCCAGCTTCCCACAAGGTGTTCAGCTTCCCACAATGTGCCCAGCTTCCCACAAGGTGTCCAGCTTCCCACAAGGTGTCCAGCTTCCCACAAGGTGCTCAGCTTCCCACAAGGTGTCCAGCTTCCCAAAAGATGTCCAGCTTCCCACAAGATGCCCAGCTTCCCAAAAGGTGTCCAGCTTCCCACAAGGTGCCCAGCTTCCAAAAAGGTGTCCAGCTTCCCACAAGGTGCCCAGCTTCCCAAAAGGTGTCCAGCTTCCCACAAGGTGCCCAGCTTCCCAAAAGGTGTCCAGCTTCCCACAAGGTGCCCAGCTTCCCACAAGGTGTCCAGCTTCCCACAAGGTCTCCAGCTTCCCACAAGGTGTCCAGCTTCCCAAAAGATGTCCAGCTTCCCACAAGGTGCCCAGCTTCCCACAAGGTGTCCAGCTTCCCACAAGGTGCCCAGCTTCCCAAAAGGTGTCCAGCTTCCCACAAGGTGCCCAGCTTCCCAAAAGGTGTCCAGCTTCCCACAAGGTGCCCAGCTTCCCACAAGGTGTCCAGCTTCCCACAAGGTGTCCAGCTTCCCACAAGGTGTCCAGCTTCCCACAAGGTGTCCAGCTTCCCACAAGGTGCCCAGCTTCCCACAAGGTGCCCAGCTTCCCACAAGGTGCCCAGCTTCCCACAAGGTGCCCAGCTTCCCACAAGGTGTCCAGCTTCCCACAAGGTGCCCAGCTTCCCACAAGGTGCTCAACTTCCCACAAGGTGTCCAGCTTCCCACAAGGTGTCCAGCTTCCCACAAGGTGCCCAGCTTCCCACAAGGTGTTCAGCTTCCTACAAGGTGTCCAGCTTCCCACAAGGTGTCCAGCTTCCCACAAGGTGTTCAGCTTCCCACAAGGTGCTCCGCTTCCCACAAGGTGCTCCGCTTCCCACAAGGTGCTCAGCTTCCCACAAGGTGTCCAGCTTCCCAAAAGGTGTCCCGCTTCCCACAAGGTGTTCAGCTTCCCACAAGGTGTCCAGCTTCCCACAAGATGTTCAGCTTCCCACAAGGTGTCCAGCTTCCCACAAGGTGTCCAGCTTCCCACAAGGTGTCCAGCTTCCCACAAGATGCCCAGCTTCCCACAAGGTGTCCAGCTTCCCACAAGGTGTCCAGCTTCCCACAAGGTGTCCAGCTTCCCACAAGGTGTCCAGCTTCCCACAAGGTGCTCAGCTTCCCACAAGGTGTCCAGCTTCCCACAATGTGCCCAGCTTCCCACAAGGTGTCTAGCTTCCCACAAGGTGTCCAGCTTCCCACAGGGTGCCCAGCTTCCCACACGGTGCCCAGCTTCCCACAAGGTGTCCAGCTTCCCACAAGGTGCCCAGCTTCCCACAAGGTGCCCAGCTTCCCACAAGGTACCCAGCTTCACACAAGGTGCTCAGCTTCCCACAAGGTGCTCAGCTTCCCACAAGGTGCCCAGCTTCCCACAAGGTGTCCAGCTTCCCACAATGTGCCCAGCTTCCCACAAGGTGCCCAGCTTCCCACAAGGTGTTCAGCTTCCCACAATGTGCCCCCGCTTCCCACAAGGTGTCCAGCTTCCCACAAGGTGTCCAGCTTCCCACAAGGTGGCTCAGCTTCCCACAAGGTGTCCAGCTTCCCAAAAGATGTCCAGCTTCCCACAAGATGCCCAGCTTCCCAAAAGGTGTCCAGCTTCCCACAAGGTGCCCAGCTTCCAAAAAGGTGTCCAGCTTCCCACAAGGTGCCCAGCTTCCCAAAAGGTGTCCAGCTTCCCCCAAGGTGCCCAGCTTCCCAAAAGTTGTCCAGCTTCCCACAAGGTGCCCAGCTTCCCACAAGGTGTCCAGCTTCCCACAAGGTCTCCAGCTTCCCACAAGGTGTCCAGCTTCCAAAAGATGTCCAGCTTCCCACAAGGTGCCCAGCTTCCCACAAGGTGTCCAGCTTCCCACAAGGTGCCCAGCTTCCCAAAAGGTGTCCAGCTTCCCACAAGGTGCCCAGCTTCCCAAAAGGTGTCCAGCTTCCCACAAGGTGCCCAGCTTCCCACAAGGTGTCCAGCTTCCCACAAGGTGTCCAGCTTCCCACAAGGTGTCCAGCTTCCCACAAGGTGTCCCCGCTTCCCACAAAGTGCCCAGCTTCCCACAAGGTGCCCAGCTTCCCACAAGGTGCCCAGCTTCCACAAGGTGCCCAGCTTCCCACAAGGTGCCCAGCTTCCCACATGGTGTCCAGCTTCCCACAAGGTGCCCAGCTTCCCACAAGGTGCCCAGCTTCCCACAAGGTGTCCAGCTTCCCACAAGGTGTCCAACTTCCCACAAGGTGTCCAGCTTCCCATAAGGTGTCCAGCTTCCCACAAGGTGTCCAGCTTCCCACAAGGTGCCCAGCTTCCCACAAGGTGCCCAGCTTCCCACAAGGTGCCCAGCTTCCCACAAGGTGTCCAGCTTCCCACAAGGTGTCCAGCTTCCCACAAGGTGTCCAGCTTCCCACAAGGTGTCCAGCTTCCCACAAGGTGCCCAGCTTCCCACAAGGTGTCCAGCTTCCCACAAGGTGTCCAGCTTCCCACAAGGTGTCCAGCTTCCCACAAGGTGCCCAGCTTCCCACAAGGTGTCCAGCTTCCCACAAGGTGTTCAGCTTCCCACAAGGTGTCCAGCTTCCCACAAGGTGTCCAGCTTCCCACAAGGTGTCCAGCTTCCCACAAGGTGTCCAGCTTCCCACAAGGTGTCCAGCTTCCCACAAGGTGCCCAGCTTCCCACAAGGTGCCCAGCTTCCCACAAGGTGTCCAGCTTCCCACAAGGTGTCCAGCTTCCCACAAGGTGTCCAGCTTCCCACAAGGTGTCCAGCTTCCCACAAGGTGCCCAGCTTCCCACAAGGTGCCCAGCTTCCCACAAGGTGCCCAGCTTCCCACAAGGTGTCCAGCTTCCCACAAGGTGCCCAGCTTCCCACAAGGTGCCCAGCTTCCCACAAGGTGCCCAGCTTCCCACAAGGTGTCCAGCTTCCCACAAGGTGTCCAGCTTCCCACAAAGGTGCCCAGCTTCCCACAAGGTGCCCAGCTTCCCACAAGGTGCCCAGCTTCCCACAAGGTGTCCAGCTTCCCACAAGGTGCCCAGCTTCCCACAAGGTGCCCAGCTCTCTCAGCTTGCTTTCCTGTGCTTATTTCTAATAGTTGTTGGTGAGTTTGTGATGATGGTGGTGGTTGTGGTGTTACAGGTTAGTTAGTAGTTGTGGTAGTGGTGGGAGTGCACCTGGTTGTGGTTGTGTTGCTTGTGGTGGGGGTGCACAGGGTTGTGGTTGTGTTGGTAGTGGCGGGAATGCACCTGGTTGTGGTTGTGTTGGTAGTGGTGGGGGTGCACATGGTTGTGGTTGTGTTGGTAGTGGTGGGAGTGCACCTGGTAGTGGTTGTGTTGCTTGTGGTGGGGGTGCACAGGGTTGTGGTTGTGTTGGTAGTGGTGGGGGTGCACCTGGTTGTGGTTGGTTTTGGTAGTGGTGGGAGTGCACCTGGTTGTGGTTGTGTTGGTAGTGGTGGGGGTGCACAGGGTTGTGTTTGTAGTGGTGGGGGTGCACAGGGTTGTGTTTGTAGTGGTGGGGGTGCACATGGTTGTGGTTGTGTTGGTAGTGGTGGGGTGCACAGGGTTGTGTTTGTAGTGGGGGGGGTGCACATGGTTGTGGTTGTTTGGTAGTGGTGGGGGTGCACAGGGTTGTGTTTGTAGTGGTGGGGTGCACAGGGTTGTGGTTGTGTTGGTAGTGGTGGGAGTGCACCTTGTTGTGGTTGTGTTGGTAGTGGTGGGGGTGCACATGGTTGTGGTTGTGTTGGTAGTGGTGGGGGTGCACATGGTTGTGGTTGTGTTTGTGTGGTGGGGTGCACAGGGTTGTGGTTGTGTTGGTAGTGGTGGGAGTGCACCTTGTTGTGGTTGTGTTGGTAGTGGTGGGGGTGCACATGGTTGTGGTTGTGTTGGTAGTGGTGGGGTGCACATGGTTGTGGTTGTGTTGGTAGTGGTGGGGGTGCACAGGTTGTGGTTGTGTTGGTAGTGGTGGGAGTGCACCTTGTTGTGGTTGTGTTGGTAGTGGTGGGAGTGCACCTGGTGTGGTTGTGTTGGTAGTGGTGGGGGTGCACATGTGTGGTTGTGTTGGTAGTGGTGGGGGTGCACATGGTTGTGGTTGTGTTGGTGTGGGAGTGCACCTGGTTGTGGTTGTGTTGGTAGTGGCGGGAGTGCACCTGGTTGTGGTTGTGTTGGTAGTGGTGGGGTGCACTGGGTTGTGTTTTTAGTGGTGGGGGTGCACATGGTTGTGGTTGTGTTGGTAGTGGTGGGAGTGCACGTTGTTGTGGTTGTGTTGGTAGTGGTGGGGGTGCACATGGTTGTGGTTGTGTTGGTAGTGGTGGGGTGCACAGGGTTGTGTTGTAGTGGTGGGGGTACACATGGTTGTGGTTGTGTTGGTAGTGGTGGGAGTGCACCTGGTTGTGGTTGTGTTGGTAGTGGTGGGTGCACATGGTTGTGGTTGTGTTGGTAGTGGTGGGTGCACCTGTTGTGGTTGTGTTGGTAGTGGTGGGGGTGCACATGGTTGTGGTTGTGTTGGTATGGTGGGGGTGCACAGGGTTGTGTTGTGTTGGTAGTGGTGGGAGTGCACCTGGTTGTGGTTGTGTTGGTAGTGGTGGGGGTGCACATGGTTGTGGTTGTGTTGGTAGTGGTGGGGGTGCACATGGTTGTGGTTGTGTTGGTAGTGGTGGGGGTGCACATGGTTGTGGTTGTGTTGGTAGTGGTGGGAGTGCACCTGGTTGTGGTTGTGTTGGTAGTGGTGGGGGTGCACATGGTTGTGGTTGTGTTGGTAGTGGAGGGGGTGCACATGGTTGTGGTTGTGTTGGTAGTGGTGGGAGTGCACCTCGTTGTGGTTGTGTTGGTAGTGGTGGGGGTGCACATGGTTGTGGTTGTGTTGGTAGTGGTGGGGGTGCACATGGTTGTGTTGTGTTGGTAGTGGTGGGGCTGCACATGGTTGTGGTTGTGTTGGTAGTGGTGGGGGTGCACATGGTTGTGGTTGTGTGGGTAGTGGTGGGGTGCACATGGTTGTGGTTGTGTTGGTAGTGGTGGGGGTGCACATGGTTGTGGTTGTGTTGGTAGTGGTGGGGCTGCACATGGTTGTGGTTGTGTTGGTAGTGGTGGGGGTGCACATGGTTGTGGTTGTGTTGGTAGTGGTGGGAGTGCACTGGTTGTGGTTGTGTTGGTAGTGGTGGGGGTGCTCATGGTTGTGGTTGTGTTGGTAGTGGTGTGGGTGCACATGGTTGTGGTTGTGTTGGTAGTGGTGGGGGTGCACATGGTTGTGGTTGTGTTGGTAGTGGTGGGGTGCTCATGGTTGTGGTTGTGTTGGTAGTGGTGGGGTGCACATGGTTGTGGTTGTGTGGGTAGTGGTGGGGTGCACATGGTTGTGGTTGTGTTGGTAGTGGTGGGGGTGCTCATGGTTGTGGTTGTGTTGGTAGTGTGGGGTGCACATGGTTGTGGTTGTGTTGGTAGTGGTGGGGGTGCACCATGGTTGTGGTTGTGTTGGTAGTGGTGGGGTGCACATGGTTGTGGTTGTGTTGGTAGTGGTGGGGGTGCACATGGTTGTGGTTGTGTTGGTGTGGTGGGGGTGCTCATGGTTGTGGTTGTGTTGGTAGTGGTGGGGTGCACATGGTTGTGGTTGTGTGGGTAGTGGTGGGGTGCACATGGTTGTGGTTGTGTTGTAGTGGTGGGGGTGCACATGGTTGTGGTTGTGTTGGTAGTGGTGGGGGTGCACATGGTTTGTGGTTGTGTTGGTAGTGGTGGGAGTGCACCTGGTTTGGTTGTGTTGGTAGTGGTGGGAGTGCACCTGGTTGTGGTTGTGTATCAATCCTGTTGGTGTGTGTGTGTGTGTGTGTGTGTGTGGTGTGTGTGTGTGTGGTTGTGTTGGTGTGTGTGTGTGCTGGTGTGGTGTGTGTGCGTGTGTGTGTGGAGTGTGTGTGTGGTGTGTGTGGTGTGTGTGTGTGTGCGTGGTGTGTGTGTGTGTGTGTGTAGTGTGGTGTGGTGTGGTTGTGTGTGTGTGTGTGTGTGTGTGCTGTGTGTGTGTGTGTGTGTGTGTGTGGTGTGTGATGGTTGTGTGGTGTGTGTGTGTGTGTGGTGCGTTGTGGTGTGTTGTGTGTGTGTGTGCAGTGTGTGTGTGTGTGTGTGTGTGTGTACACGCTCAGAGAGGAAGCTTGCGTGTAATTGTGCTGCCTCGCATCTTCTCTCTTACTCTTTCTCTCTCTCTTTTTTCAGTCTCTCTTCACAAATCCTTGACTCTCCCAGACAAAAAACACACCAACTTACTCACCATGAAATGAAAACTTGCGTGAAATCCTCTTATTTCTCCAGCCTGACAGCCTGGCAGCCTAGCAACCTTGCAGCCTGGCAGCCTGGCAACCTGACAACCTGGCAGCCTAGAAACCTGGCGGCCTAGCAACCTTGCAGCCTGGAAACCTGACAACCTGGCAGCCTAGCAGCCTGGCAGCCTGACAACCTGGCAGCCTAGCAGCCTGGCAGCCTAGCAACCTTCCAGTCTGACAGCCTGGCAACCTGGCTCTTGACTATCTACATCCTGAATGCTTCTCTATGGTTGGTTATGTTTATAGGTAAATGAAAGTGCTGGGGTGAGGGGAACATGAACGTGCCGGGGTGAGGGGAAAATGGATGTGCTGGGGTGAGGAGAACATGGTTGTGTTGAGGTGAGGGGAACATGGACGTGCTGGCGTGATGGGAAAATGAACGTGCTGGGGTGAGGGGAAAATGGATGTGCTGGGGTGAGGGGAGCATGGACGTACTGGGGTGAGGGGAACATGGACGTGCTGGGGTGAGGGGAACATGGACGTACTGGGGTGAGGGGAACATGGACGTACTGGGGTGAGGGAAACATGGACGTGCTGGGGTGAGGGGAGCATGGACGTGCTGGGGTGAGGGGAACATGGACGTACTGGGGTGAGGGGAACATGGACGTGCTGGGGTGAGGGGAACATGGACGTGCTGGGGTGAGGGGAGCATGGACGTGCTGGGGTGAGGGAACATGGACGTGCTGGGGTGAGGGGAGCATGGACGTGCTGGGGTGAGGGGAACATGGACGTGCTGGGGTGAGGGGAGCATGGACGTGCTGGGGTGAGGGAAACATGGACGTGCTGGGGTGAGGGAACATGGACGTGCTGGGTGAGGGGAACATGGACGTGCTGGGGTGAGGGGAGCATGGACGTGCTGGGGTGAGGGGAGCATGGACGTGCTGGGGTGAGGGGAGCATGGACGTGCTGGGGTGAGGAAAACATGGACGTGCTGGGGTGAGGGGAGCATGGACGTGCTGGGGTGAGGGAAACATGGACGTGCTGAGGTGAGGAGAGCATTGACGTGCTGGGGTGAGGGGAGCATGGACGTGCTGGGGTGAGGGAAACATGGACGTGCTGGGGTGAGGGGAGCATGGACGTGCTGGGGTGAGGGGAGCATGGACGTGCTGGGGTGAGGGGAGCATTGACGTGCTGGGGTGAAGGGAGCATTGACGTGTTGGGGTGAAGGGAACATGGACGGGCTGGGATGAGGGGAACATGGTCGTGCTGGGGTTGAGGGGAACATGGTCGTGCTGGGGTGAGGGGAACATGGTCGTGCTGGGGTGAGGGGAACATGGTCGTGCTGGGGTGAGGGGAGCATGGACGTGCTGGGGTGAGGGGAACATGGACGTGCTGGGGTGAGGGGAACATAGACGTGCTGGGGTAAGTGGAGCATTGACGTGTTGGGGTGAGGGGAACATAGACGTGCTGGGGTAAGTGGAGCATTGACGTGTTGGGGTGAGGGGAACATGGACGTGCTGGGGTGAGGGGAACATGGACGTGCTGGGGTGAGGGGAGCATGGACGTTTCTGGGGTGAGGGGAGCATGGACGTGCTGGGTGAGGGGAGCATGGACGTGCTGGGTGAGGGAACATGGACGTGCTGGGGTGAGGGGAACATAGACGTGCTGGGGTAAGTGGAGCATTGACGTGTTGGGGTGAGGGAACATGGACGTGCTGGGGTGAGGGAACATGGACGTGCTGGGGTGAGGGGAGCATGGACGTGCTGGGGTGAGGGGAACATGGACGTGCTGGGGTGAGGGGAGCATGGACGTGCTGGGTGAGGGGAACATGGACGTGCTGGGGTGAGGGGAGCATGGACGTGCTGGGGTGAGGGGAGCATGGACGTGCTGGGGTGAGGGGAACATGGACGTGCTGGGGTGAGGGGAGCATTGACTGTTTTGGGGTGAGGGGAAAAATGGACGTGCTGGGTGAGGGGAACATGGACGTGCTGGGGTGAGGGGAACATGTGACGTGCTGGGGTGAGGGGAACATGGAACGTGCTGGGGGTGAGGGGAGCATGGACGTGCTGGGGTGAGGGGAACGTGGACGTGCTGGGGTGAGGGGAACATGGACGTGCTGGGGTGAGGGAGCATGGACGTGCTGGGGTGAGGGGAACCGTGGACGTGCTGGGTGAGGGATCTTGGACGTGCTGGGGTGAGGGGAGCATGGACGTGCTGGGGTGAGGGGAGCATGGACGTGCTGGGGTGAGGGAGCATGGACGTGCTGGGGGTGAGGGGAGCATGGACGTGCTGGGGTGAGGGGAGCATGGACGTGCTGGGGTGAGGGGAGCATGGACGTGCTGGGGTGAGGGGAGCATGGACGTGCTGGGGTGAGGGGAACGTGGACGTGCTGGGGTGAGGGGAACGTGGACGTGCTGGGGTGAGGGGAACATGGACGTGCTGGGGTGAGGGAACGTGGAAAGTGCTGGGGGTGAGGGGAGCATGGACGTGCTGGGGTGAGGGAGAGCATGGACGTGCTGGGGTGAGGGGAGCATGGACGTGCTGGGGTGAGGGGAGCATGGACGTGCTGGGGTGAGGGGAGCATGGACGTGCTGGGGTGAGGGGAGCATGAAGCAAGACTTTGTTGTTAACAATGATAAGCCAACAGTAACCAAGCCAGGACACGTGACCCAGAGTGCCAGGACTCAGGTTAAGCAGGACAATGAACACAGGAAAATGGAGAGAGAACAAAGAAGAGAGTAGATTATACGTTTAAAAAACACAAGGGAGAACAACAGGGTGGATACCAGGGAGAACACCAGGTAGGACACAAGGGAGAATACCAGGCTGGACACCAGGGAGAACAGACGCGACACCAGAGAGAAGACTGGCCATGACACCAGAAATAACACCATGGAGAATACCAGGCAGTTCACAATTGAGAACACCAGGGAAAACAGGCAGAACACTAGGGAGAACACCAGGCAAGACACTAGGGAGGATACCAGGGAGGACACTAGGGAGAACATCAGGGAAAATACCTGGGACAACACCAGGCAGGACACTAGGGAGAACAGGCAAGATACCAGTGAGAACACCAGGGAAAGAACTTGGGAGGATACCAGGGACAGCACTAGGCACGACACTAGAGAGAACACCAGGCACAACAGAGAGAACGCCAAGGACACAGGGTGGACACCAGGCTGGATGCCAAGGAAAATACCAGAAATGACACCAGGGAGAACACCAGCCATGAGACCAGAAAGAAAACCAGGGAGCGCACCAGCAGTACACCAGGGAGAACACCAGGCAGGACACTAGGGAGAATTCCAGCCATGACACCAAAAAGAACAGCTGGGAGAATACCAGGCAGGACACCAGGGAGAGCACCAAGAGGACACCAGGGAGAACAGGCAGGACACTAGGGCGGACACCAGGGAGAACACCAGGCAGGGCACTAGGGAGAACACCAGGCAGGGCACTAGGGAGAACACCAGGCCGGACACTAGGGAGAACAGGCAGGACACCAGTGAGAACACTTGGGAGGATACCAAAGAGAACAGGCAGGACACTCGGAAGGACACCTGGCATGACACTAGGGAGAACACCTGGCAGGACACCAGGGAGAACACTAGGTGGGACACTAGGGAGAAACAGGTATGACACCAGGGAGAATAATATTCAGAACACCAAGGACACAAGGGGAACACCGGGGAGAACACTAGGGAGGACATCAAGGAGAAAACCATGAATAGCAGGCAGGATTCCAGGGAGAATACCAGGCAGAACATCAGGGAGGACACTAGGCAGGACACCAGGGAGAACACAAAGCAGGACACTAGGGAGAACAAGCAGGACACCAGGGAGAACACCAGGCAGGACACCAGGGAAAACACCAGATATGACACCAGGGAGAACAGGCAGGGCACCAGGGAGAACACCAGGCAGGACACCAGGGAGAACAGGCAGGACACCAGGGAGGATACTATAGAGGACACCAGGGAGAAAACAAGGCAGCGCTCCAGGGAGGACACCAGGGAGAACAGGCAGGACACTTGGGGGAACACCAGGCATGACACCAGGGAGAACACCAGGCAGGACACCAGGGAGAACACCAGGCAGGACACCAGGGAGAACACCAGGCATGACACCAGGGAGAACACCAGGCAGGACACCAGGAGAACAGGCAGGGCACTAAGGAGAACACTAGGCATGACACCAGGGAGAACACCAGGCAGGACACCAGGGAGAACACCAGGCAGGACACCAGGGAGAACAACAGGCAGGACACCAGGAGAACACCAGGCATGACACAGGCAGGACACCAGGGAGAACAGGCAGGGCACTAAGGAGAACACTAGGCATGACACCAGGGAGAACACCAGGCAGGACACCAGGGAGAACACCAGGCAGGACACCAGGGAGAACAACAGGCAGGACACCAGGGAGAACACCAGGCAGGACACCAGGGAGAAAACAAGGCAGCGCTCCAGGGAGGATACCATGGAGAAGAGGCAGGACACTAGGGAGAACACCAGGCTTGAAACCAGGGAGAACACCAGACATGACACCAGGGAGAACAGGCAGGACACCAGGGAGAACACCAGGCAGGACACCAGGGAGAACAGGGAGGACACTATTGAGAACCCAAGGCAGGACATCAGGGAGAAAACCAGGCAGCGCTCCAGGGACGACACCAGGGAGAACAGGCAGGCCACTTGGGGGAACACCAGGAAGGACACCAGGGAGAACACCAGGCAGGACACCAGGGAGAACACCAGGCAGGACACCAGGGAGAACACCAGGCATGACACCAGGGAGAACACCAGGCAGGACACCAGGGAGAACAGGCAGGGCACTAAGGAGAACACTAGGCATGACACCAGGGAGAACACCAGGCAGGACACCAGGGAGAACACCAGGCAGGACACCAGAGAGAACAACAGGCAGGACACCAGGGAGAACACCAGGCAGGACACCAGGGAGAACACCAGGCAGGACACCAGGGAGAACACTAGGCAGGACACTAGGGAGAACACCAGACAGGGCACTAGGGAGAACACCAGACAGGGCACCAGGGAGAACACCATGCAGGACACCAGGAAGAACAGGCAGAATACCATGCAGAACACTAGGGAAAACAACAGGGGGACACCAGGCAGGAAGGAAGGGAGAACAGGCAGGACACTAGGGAGAACACCAGGCAGAACACCAGGGAGAACACCAGGTAGGACACCAGGGAGAACACCAGGCATGACACCAGGGAGAACAGGCAGAATACCATGCATAACACTAGGGAAAACAACAGGGGGACACCAGGCAGGAAGGAAGGGAGAACAGGCAGGACACTAGGGAGAACACCAGGCAGGACACTAGGGAGAACACCAGGCAGGACACCAGGGAGAACACCAGGCAGGACACCAGGGAGAACACCAGGCAGGACACCAGGGAGAACACCAGGCAGGACTCCAGGCAAGACACCAGGGAGAACACCAGGCAGGACAGCAGGGAGAACACCAGGCAGGACACCAGGGAGAACACCAGGCAGGACACTAGGGAGAACACCAGGCGGGACACCAGGGAGAACACCAGGCAGGACACCAGGCAGGACACTAGGGAGAACACCAGGCGGGACACCAGGGAGAACACCAGGCAGGACACCAGGGAGAATACCAGGCAGGACACTAGGGAGAACACCAGGCAGGACACCAGGGAGAACACCAGGCAGGACACCAGGGAGAACAGGCAGGACACCAGGGAGAACACCAGGCAGGACACTAGGGAGAACACCAGGCGGGACACCAGGGAGAACACCAGGCAGGACACCAGGGAGAACACCAGGCAGGACACCAGGGAGAACACCAGGCAGGACACCAGGGAGAACACCAGACAGCACACCAGGGAGAACACCAGGCATGACACCAGGGAGAACACCAGGCATGATACCAGGGAGAACACCAGGCAGGACACCAGGGAGAACAGGCATGACACCAGGGAGAACACCAGGCATGACACCAGGGAGAACACCAGGCAGGACACCAGGGAGAACACCAGGCATGACACCAGGGAGAACACCAGGCATGACACTAGGGAGAACACCAAGCATGGCACCAGGGAGAACACCAGGCAGGACACCAGGGAGAACACCAGGCAGGACACCAGGCAGGACACCAGGGAGAACACCAGGCATGACACCAGGGAAAACACCAGGCAGGACACCAGGGAGAACACCAGGCATGACACCAGGGAGAACACCAGGCAGGACAGCAGGGAGAACACCAGGCAGGACACCAGGGAGAACACCAGGCAGGACACCAGGGAGAACACCAGGCAGGATACCAGGGAGAACAGGCAGGACACCAGGGAGAACACCAGGCATGACACTAGGGAGAACACCAGGCAGGACACCAGGGAGAACAGGCAGGACACCAGGGAGAACACCAGGCATGACACCAGGGAGAACACCAGGCAGGACACCATGGAAAACACCAGGGAGAACACCAGGCATGACACCAGGGAGAACACCAGGCATGACACCAGGGAGAACACCAGGCAGGACACCAGGGAGAACACCAGGCAGGACACCAGGCAGGACACCCGGGAGAACACCAGGGAGAACACCAGGCATGACACCAGGGAGAATACCAGGTATGACACCAGGGAGAACACCAGGCAGGACACCAGGGAGAACACCAGGCAGGATACCAGGGAGAACACCAGGCAGGACACCAGGGAGAACACCAGGCAGGACACCAGGCATGACACCAGGAAGAACACCATGCATGACACCAGGGAGAACACCAGGCAGGACACCAGGGAAAACACCAGGGAGAACACCAGGCATGACACCAGGGAGAACACCAGGCATGACACCAGGGAGAACACCAGGCATGACACCAGGGAGAACACCAGGTATGACACCAGGGAGAACACCAGGCAGGACACCAGGGAGAACACCAGGCAGGATACCAGGGAGAACACCAGGCAGGACACCAGGGAGAACACCAGGCAGGACACCAGGCATGACACCAGGAAGAACACCATGCATGACACCAGGGAGAACACCAGGCAGGACACCAGGGAAAACACCAGGGAGAACACCAGGCATGACACCAGGGAGAACACCAGGCATGACACCAGGGAGAACACCAGGCATGACACCAGGGAGAACACCAGGCAGGACACCAGGGAGAACACCAGGCAGGATACCAGGGAGAACACCAGGCATGACACCAGGGAGAACACCAGGCAGGACACCAGGCATGACACCAGGAAGAACACCAGGCATGACACCAGGGAGAACACCAGGCAGGACACCAGGGAAAACACCAGGGAGAACACCAGGCATGACACCAGGGAGAACACCAGGCAGGACACCAGGGAAAACACCAGGGAGAACACCAGGCATGACACCAGGGAGAACACCAGGCAGGACACCAGGGAAAACACCAGGGAGAACAGGCAGAATACCATGCAGAACACTAGGGAAAACAACAGTGGGACACCAGGCAGGAAGCCAGGGAGAGCATCCAGGAGAACAGAGAGCAAGGTGTTATCCTCTGTACAGTAGTCTGGGAGAGACAGTCCTCGTAGCTCGTCTCTCTCTCTCTCTGTCTCTCTCTCTCCATTATTTTAATGTCCATTTTCTTACGTCTTTATGTTTTGTGATACTTAACGGTTGAAGTATTATAACTGCTGAATTTCCTTGTTTATTGAAACATGAGTGTATTAGTGAATATGATTGTTTTAGTGGTGAATGTGAAGAATTTCTTATGAAAATGTGAGAAAGTGAACTCGTAGAGATGAGGTTCTGCTGATGAAAGTGATCTGCTCAGTAAATATGTAATTTTATTTTTGAAACAAAAAACTTACTTATAATATTGCATTCATCGGTTAAATGAAGTTTTCTTGTAGGAAGGTGTCATAGTCACCACAGGACTGAAGATGAAGGTTGAAAATGATGCTCTGCTGAGGAAAGAAAAGGAGAAAATCTATATAGTGAAGATGATGTCATGTTGGTGAGCGTGAGGTACAGTTAATGTGAGGCAGCAGCCTTTAAAAACATCTCTTATTAAACTTTCTGTCACTCTCAGTGCCGAGTGTTATTAAGTTTTAAATGTCCACAACATGCACAGAAACAATGTTTAAAAGAGAACAACTTGTAAAATAACAGTAACAAATGTCAGTGTTATGCTAGAATGAGAATTGTATTTAATAAAGCAGGAAACATATGTGTCTCGCTCAGCACTTGGAGATATCGAGGCTCGATCCTACGTCCGGTAAGCTCGGCCAGGTGTCTGTCAGGAGTTTACACCCACTGGTTTTTGTGAGCAATATTTGTGAGAGTGTGAGATACAATCCTGGAGACAAGGGACGGACAAACCATCATTTTCTGTTCTCAAACAGACAGAAAATAGATAATCATCAACGCTTATGGGGGATTGGTTGAGGCTCGATCAGGAGTCAGCCAGGTTGCGCTGCTCTTATAGTTGAGAGTTATTAGAGAAAACCGAGAAAGCCTCTGCAAGACGGGGAAACACAAGAACCTCGTTCCTGCCAAAGAAGCACAAGAGCCTGGGATCTGAGAGAAAAAACAGACTTGATCTCGGTAGAGAAAGCCAGCACAAGGTATTGAGATCTTTAGTGACAGCAGCCTGGGAGAGATGACAGAGACGGAGGCCGTAATTGACGACCTGGATGTCGCAGAGACGAGAGGATGTTGTGGTCTTACGAAACAGGAGAATCCCCACTGCCACCAGCAGCGTCAGGCTGCAGGCGGAGGTGTCACAGAAGACATACTTCAAAATGGAACCAATAACAGAGATGTGAGTGACGTAACTGATGAAGGAAGAACGGAAGGTAGGATACAAGAACAAAATGGAAAACTAGATGCTGAAGATACAGATAAGATAAGTGAACGAGAAGATAAATTAAGAAATAGGAGAGAAAGGGAAACGGAAACAGCAGCAAATCAAGAAACGAATGAAACTCTTCTGCCAGATATAAATACAAATGTCAATGAAGAAGGAAATATGGAGTGTGAGGAGACAAACGAGAAAGAAGGTGAGATACAGCAGTATGAGGAAGAGACTGAAATTGCTACCGTATTCTCTGGAGAAGTTAGACTGCGGAAGAACAGCATCCAGGAGCGTCGCAAGGGCAAAGGTTCTCAAGGACCTCTCCACAACCTAAGGCTTCCTGTTCACCGGTCCTTCTCCTCCCCTCGCCTCAGCCCTGGACGCTGTTCTGACAACGGTCCCGATTCAGCCAAGAGTGAACCTATTAATTCTCCCTTGAGAAACTCAGGTTCGTCTGGTCCCAAGAGTCCGGCAATGGTTATGCTGAGCCGCGTCTTCAACTTCCAAGGATTACGCTCACCCTCCAAGATGTCTCCGCCTTGTTCTCCAGAGACCAGCACGCATCACTCACGCAAACCTTCACCTTCGTCAGAGTCCAAGAAGCGGAGAACATTGAACCTCCCGCTTCACCACAGTCCTTCACCCACCACCAAAACCCACGATTGCAACAGGTTCTCCTTCGAGTGGTCCTCTAGGTCTCCTTCCTCCACTAAGTCGAGTCCTTCGCCTAAGTCAATGAGTAAAGACTCTCACAAGAACAAGAACCTCTCCAGTCCTGGATCTATGATCAATTCTCGGTCTCGGTTCTACATTCCGTCGCCTACTGGATCTAACTCGTCCTCTAGCATAGATATCGGCTCCTATCCTTGTCCAGATTCTCCGCTGGACGGTACTGTGGAAAAAATGGACGGTGCGGGCATTCTGTATCGTCCCTCGAAAAATCGCTCGGCCGAAATCCTCAGGAATCATAGGAGAACCAGATCCGACACCTTCAAGCTTCTTGAGGCGAACAAAGCCAAAGCTGTGGTGGTGAGGAAGAGAAGCAGAGATGACTCAGAGTAAGTATTTGCCACATGTTCAAAATAAGTGACAGTAAGTGGCGCGGATGTAAGTGAGCAGCAGGCCACTTTGATTTATAATAGTGTGTGTGTGTTTACTCACCTAATTGTGGTTGCAGGGGTCGATTCATAGGTCCTGACCCCGCCTCTTCACTGGTCGCTACTAGATCACTCCTTGCTCCGTGAGCCTGATCATACCTCTTCTTAAAGCTATGTATGGATCCTGCCTCCACCACCTCCATTTCCAGACTATACCACCTTTTGACCACTCTGTGACTGAAAAAATACTTCCAACTGTGACCCCTTATTGGTGTGTCCCATCTCTGAAATATCCTGTCCCTGTCCACCTTGTCGATTCCTCTTAGTATTTTATATGTTGTTATCATGTCCCTCCCCCGTCCCTCCTTCCAGTGTCGTCAGGTTAATTTCCCTTAACCTCTCATCGTAGGACATGCCCCTTAACTCTGGGACAAGTCTCGTTGCAAACCATTATCAAGTCACGTGATAATGGTCTAGAAGTGACCGTAACATCGTCTAAAGTTTCGTCTCCGTGCTCAGTAACAACCCACATCGAGACAGAAACTCAAGAGGTTATTGGTTGCTTCTAAAATACAAGACCGTGAACATGGGAACAGGGACGAACAAACTGGTGTTATCATGGTAACTGAGAAGACAACTGGCTGAGATGCTCATCACTCTGATAACATGTGTAGCATTTGTTGCCTTGGTAAGTGTGAGTATACCCTCCCAAGACCTTTGGAAAAGAGACAACATTCCTACCACCAGTGTTCGAGCATGAAGCACCATCATGGAGCCCTAACATTCTCTACCACACACAGTTGATAACGTACATACATTTGGTGGCCACCAGCCATTCTCGTGACACGAATGTCGTATCACCATAGAGAAAACTCAGAGGGGGACACGACCACAACATACAAAATACTAAGAGAGGACATGATCACAGTATTCACGATGCTCTGAGACACTGACGATGTGGACCAGCTCTGTGAAGGAACATTGGGTTCAGGAGCTGTAACTTCTTTAAATACCTAGGTAACTACACTTGACATCTCCAGATACTGGCCGGGGAGAGAACACATCCAGATACTGACACGGTAGAGTACACATCCAGCTACTGGCAGAGTAGAGTACATATCCAGATACTGGCAGGGAAGAGTACACATCCAGATACTGGCAGGGCAGAGTACACATCCAGATACTGACAGGGTAGAGTACACATCCAGCTACTGGCCGAGTAGAGTACATATCCAGATACTGACAGGGTAGGGTACACATCCAGCTACTGGCAGAGTAGAGTACACATCCAGATACTGACAGGGTAGAGTACATATCTAGATACTGGCAGGGAAGAGTACACATCCAGATACTGGCAG
This sequence comes from Cherax quadricarinatus, assembly GCF_026875155.1. Classification (NCBI taxonomy): domain Eukaryota; kingdom Metazoa; phylum Arthropoda; class Malacostraca; order Decapoda; family Parastacidae; genus Cherax; species Cherax quadricarinatus. The sequence goes on along the minus strand of NC_069461.1, from coordinate 30,996,656 downwards.
GACAGAGTAAACATCCAGATACTGACAGGGCAGAGTACACATCCAGCTACTGACAGAGTAGAGTACACATCCAGATACTGACAGGGTAGAGTACACATCCAGATACTGACAGGGTAGAGTGCACATCCAGATACTGACAGGGTAGAGTACATATCCAGATACTGGCAGGGTAGAGTACATATCCAGATACTGACAGAGTACACATCCAGATACTTACAGGGTAGAGTACACATCCAGATACTGGCAGAGTACACATCCAGATCCTGGCAGGTACAGTACACATCCAGATACTTACAGGGTAAAGTACACATCCAGATCCTGGCAGGGTAAAGTACACATCCAGATACTGACAGGGTAGAGTACATATCCAGATACTGACAGAGTACACATCCAGATCCTGGCAGGATAAAGTACATATCCAGATCCTGGCAGGGTAAAGTACACATCCAGATCCTGGCAGGGTAAAGTACACATCTAGATCCTGGCAGGGTAAAGTACACATCCAGATCCTGGCAGGGTAAAGTACACATCCAGATCCTGGCAGGGTAAAGTACACATCCAGATACTGGCAGGGTAAAATACACATCCAGATCCTGGCAGGGTAAAATACACATCCAGATCCTGGCAGGGTAAAGTACACATCCAGATCCTGGCAGGGTAAAGTACACATCCAGATCCTGGCGGGGTAAAGTACACACCAGATCCTGGCAGGGTAAAATACACATCCAGATCCTGGCAGGGTAAAGTACACATCCAGATCCTGGCAGGGTAAAGTACACATCCAGATCCTGGCAGGGTAAAGTACACACCCAAATTTCCGGGCAGGGTAAAATACACATCCAGATCCTGGCAGGGTAAAGTACACATCCAGATCCTGGCAGGGTAAAGTACACATCCAGATCCTGGCAGGGTAAAGTACACATCCAGATCCTGGCAGGGTAAAATACACATCCAGATCCTGGCAGGGTAAAGTACACATCCAGATCCTGGCAGGGTAAAGTACACATCCAGATCCTGGCAGGGTAAAGTACACATCCAGATCCTGGCAGGGTAAAATACACATCCAGACCTGGAAAGGGTAAAGTACACATCCAATCCTGGCAGGGTAAAGTACACCATCCAGATCCTGGCAGGGTAAAGTACACATCCAATCCTGGCAGGGTAAAGTACACATCCAGATCCTGGCAGGGTAAAGTACACATCCAGATCCTGGCAGGGTAAAGTACACATCCAGATCCTGGCAGGGTAAAGTACACATCCAGATCCTGGCAGGGTAAAGTACACATCCAGATCCTGGCAGGGTTTGTGTGATAATAATTTCGGGGGAATTTTTAATATCCGTTTATAGTTACTCAAGAGAAGGTTTGTTGTGAGAGTCACTAACTTTCTGCTGTCGTTAGTTCAGTAACTTCTGGATACTGAAAGAAAAATCGTGTGTGGGGGGGGGTTGAGACTTGGCTCCTGGCCCCTTCTCTTACACTCACATGACTGTTTTCTTCAGTATCATGACTCATGCATGTTTGTTGTGTGTGTTTGTGTGTTTACTGATGTACATGTGTGATTATCATCTCTACTCTGTTGACCATATCTGTGATTATCATGTCTACTCTGTTGACCATATCTGTGATTATCATGTCTACTCTGTTGACCATATCTGTGATTATCATGTCTATTCTGTTGACCATATCTGTGATTATCATGTCTAGTGTGATGAACATGTCTCTGCTTATCATGTCTCCTTTGTTTATCTTGTCTTCCAACAATGGAATTCCCAGTGCTTGTGACCTTATTTATTTCAGTTATTTCTAACTTTATTTACTCCTGGTGCTTCTAACCTTATTCCCGGTGCTTCTAACCTTATTCCCGGTGCTTCACTATCAAATAAGGTGAGAAAGAGTGCACTATTACTGTACCGTCGAGGCTGCCGTACCTGGATTAAATTACTCCACCTGGAGGTTGAAAGTAAGAAGCGATTTACGTAAGGTAATAAGAAGGTTGAGAGCGAGAAGACAGCAGGTGTGGCCAGGAATATGACAAGACTGAGAGCAGGTTGTAAGAAGGTTTGGGAATGGTTGATGACCTACGTACAGTGTGTGTACCAAAGAGGAGACGGTATCCAGGAGTTAGAACAGAGCAAGAGTCATTCCTTTGTGTAAAGTAGCATATAAAAGTAAAGCTTTTAGTGCAATATATGTCAGACAGACAGACAGATAGAGATCCTTAACCTAACCTTGTCAAACCCTGTGTAAAAAAAAGACAGAGAGAGAGAGAGAGAGAGAAGAGAGAGAGAGAGAGAGAGGGAGGGAGGGAGGGGGAAAAACTAGGATTATTATTATTATAATCAAGGGGGAAGCGCTAAACCCGGGGGATTATACAGCGCCTGGGGGGGGGGATATGTGGAAGGCATTCAGGCTTAATTCGGGGAACTGGAGCACAGATCCAATTCCTAAATCAAGAGCCCCTCACCAACATCAAGGAACCTTCCTTGAGGGGGGTAACACTAGGAGTAACATTGATGTACGCTAAGTACTTGGATAAGGAGAAAAAAGTTTTCCCGGTTATCCAAGTACTTGAGACCTACGAACATTAAAGATAACAACACTTTATATGGTATAAACCTTGGTAATAAATACCGACAAGTTGGTTTAGAAAGACACGTAAGCAAACACTATGACATATTTATTAGAAAACGTTTCGGTCCTGGGACCTTGATCACTTCTAACATACGTGACCTGAGGAATGTCATGTTGTGATGAGGACGGGTAGACGATGAAATCATGTGACTCCTGTGTTGTTGGGTTGGTGCTGCTTAAGTATCATGTATGCCAATGTTTTTGAAATTTTGTAGTTTCCAGTGTTGCGTTCTATAGTGTCGGTGACGGCGATTAGTGAGGCTTCTAGGCACCGTCGGCGTCTGAGGTCTGGTTCGGTGAGAACGAGTTGTGCCTCATTCCAGTTCATCAAATGTCCCGTGGAGTCTCTGTGGAGGACACAGGCGTACCTTACATCGTCTCTGTTAGAGGCAAATTTTGATGCTCATTCAGGCGGGCTGCAAGATCTCTGCCTGTTTCGCCTACATATTTCTTGGGACAGAACCCACAGGGGATAGTGTAGACGCCTGCTGTAGAAGCTAGAGGTGTGGGGCTGCGTTTCGTAGAGAGGTCTTTGATAGATGATGTGTTTATGGTGGAAACGTTGATGTTACTCATAGCAAGTGCCCGGCGAGTATTCGTGGCAACATCACCACATGGGAGTACTATGAACTGCTTAGGGGGCTGTTCCATGGGCGGGTTGTTGAGGATAGCTTGTGCCTTGAGTCTGCAATCTCGGATGAAGAAAGATGGGAACTGAAGACGTGTAAAGGCTTGTGTTATGTCACAGCCGTCTTTACCAACGTTCCTACTGACGCTGCAATCAACATTCTTTGTGGAACTTTGTGTTAATTTCAACTTCTTCAAGTATCAGGACAACTGTTACAAACAGTGCTTTGGGATGGCAATGGGCAGCCCGCTCAGCGCTGTGCTTGCCAACCTCTTCATGGAAAACCTGGAGACAGAGAAATTCAGCACCCTCTTTCCCAACACCGTTACCTGGCTAAGATACGTTGATGATATATTGATTTTCTATCCGAGACGTCTCAATATCCAGGCCCTTCTCAACAAGATCAAGCAGTTGAACCATCAATAAAGTTTACACTTGAACTCGAAAACGATGGCAAACTTCCTTTCCTCGACGTTCTCCTGTGCAGATCTCCCGACAGTGACAAACTTCTCTTCAAAGTGTATAGAAAACCTACCAACAAGGACGATCTTATACACTTTATTCACACCAAGACACCCGCACTAAGAGAGGAGTCCTATTGGCTTCTTTTTGAGAGCCTTCGCATCTCCCAGCCCTTGTTTTTCTAGAAGTAGAATGCACTTACAAAACACAAGCCTTCACACGTCTTCAGTTCCCATCTTTCTTCATCAGAGTTTTGGCAGACTCAAGGCACAAGCAATCCTCAACAAACCGCCCATGGAACAGCCCCCTAAGCATTTTCATAGTGCTCCCATGTGGTGATGTTGCCACAATACTCGCCGGGCACTTGCTATGAGTAACATCAACGTTTCCCACCATAAACACATCATCTACAAAGACCTCACTACGAAACGCAGCCCCCCACCTCTACTTCTACAGCAGGCGTCTACACTATCCCCTGGGGGGTTCTGTCCCAAGAAAATGTAGGCGAAACAGGCAGAGATCTTGCAGTCCGCCTGAATGAGCATCGAAATGCCTCTAACAAAGACGATGTAAGGTACGCCTGTGTCCTCCACAGAGATTCCACCGGGCATTTGATGAACTGGAATGAGGCACAACTCATAAGAACATAAGAAAGGAGGAACACTGCAGGAGGCCTGTTGGCCCATACTAGGCAGGTCCTTTACAATTCATCCCACTAACAAAACATTTGCCCAACCCAATTTTCAATGCCGCCCAAGAAATAAGCTCTGATGTGAAAGTCCCACTCAAATCCAACCCCTCCCACTCATGTACTTATCCAACATAAATTTGAAACTACCCAAAGTCCCAGCCTCAATAACCCAACTAGGTAGACTGTTCCACTCTTCAGCTACCCTATTTCCAAACCAATACTTTCCTATGTCCTTTCTAAATCTAAACTTATCTAATTTAAATCCATTACTGCGGGTTCTCTCTTGGAGAGACATCCTCAAGACCTTATTAATATCCCCTTTATTAATACCTATCTTCCAATTATACCCCTTCGATCAGGTCTCCCCTCATTCTTCGTCTAACAAGTGAATGTAACTTAAGATCTTCAATCTTTCTTCATAAGGGAAGATTTCTAATGCTATGTATTAATTTAGTCATCCTACGCTGAATGTTTTCTAACGAATTTATGTCCATTCTGTAATATGGAGACCAGAACTGAGCTGCATAATCTAGGTGGAGGCCTTTACTAATGATGTAAAGCTGCAGTATGACCTCTGGACTTCTGTTGCTTACACTTCTTGATATAAATCCCAGTAATCTATTTGCCTTATTACGTACGCTTAGGCATTGCTGTCTTGGTTTAAGGTTGCTGCTCACCATAACCCCCAAGTCTTTCGCAATCTGTATGGCTAAGTTTCTACATCATTTAACTTATAAGTGCTAGGGTTATGGGCACTCCCAAGCTTCAGAACCTTGCATTTATCTACATTGAACTGCATCTGCCACTTTTCTGACCAAGATAGTTTGTTTAAATCCTCCTGAAGTTCCATAACATCTACGTTGAATCAATTTTCCTACCTATCTTTATGTCATCGGCGAATTTGCTCAAATCACTAGTAATTCCCCATCAAGATCATTGAATATAATTATAAACAACAACGGGCCCAAGACTGATCCCTGTGGAACGCCACTTGTTACAGATCCCCATCGGATTTAACCCCATTTATGGACACTCTCTGCTTCCGTCAGTGAGCCATGACTCGATCCACGAGAGCACTTTTCCCCCAATGCCATGACTGCCACTTTCTTTAACAGTCTATGGTGCGGAACTCTATCAAAAGCTTACTAAAATCTAAGTAAATAATCAAATTCTTATCGTGGTCAACAGCCTCAAAAGCTTTACTGAAGAAAGTTAATAAATTAGTTAGACAAGACCGGCCTCTTGTGAATCCATGCTGATATCATTAATCAAGCTATGCTTATCGATATGGCTTCTTATAATCTCAGCTATAATTGACTCTAGAATTTGCCTACAATGGAGGTCAGGCTTATTGGGCGGTAATTGACGGTAACGACTGTTCCCCTTTTTTAAAAATAGGAATTACATTAGCCATCTTCCACATATCAGACACTACACCTGTTTGAAGAGATAAATTAAAAATATTAGTTAATGGTTTCACAGAGTTCCATTTTTGCATTCCTTAAGAACCCTTGAAAAAACCTCATCAGGACCCGGCTACTTATTTTGCTTCAGTCTGTCTATCTGCTTCACAACCATTTCACTAGTGACTGTGATGTTACATAATTTATCTTCTCTGGCCCACTATAAAAATTAATTACTGGAATATTGTTAGTGTCTTCCTGTGTAAAAACTGAGAGAAAATAATTATTAAAAATCGAGCACATTTCATTCTCTTTGTCAGTAAGGTGCCCATAGTTATTTTTAAGGGGACCTATCTTATCTCTGACTTTTGTTCTATATACCTGGAAAAAACTTTTTGGGTTAGTTTTAGAATCCCTAGCAACTTTAATTTCATAGTCCCTTTTAGCTTTTCTTATCCCCTTTTTTAATGTCCCTCTTAATGTCAATATACTGATTCATAAGATGACCCTCACCTCTTTTGATACGCCTATAAATTCCTTTCCTATGCCCTAGTAGATATTTGAGCCTATTTTTCATCCATTTTGGGTCATTTCTATTTGATCTAATTTCTTTATCAGGGATAAACGTTCTTTAAGCAGCATGTATAGTGTTCAGAAAACTCATATTGATAGCTCACTTCGTTACCCCAGTCAACAGATGATAAGTGTTCTCTAAGCCCATCGTAATCTGCTAAGCGAAAATCTGGGACTGTTACTGAGTTATCGCTACTATCGTACTTCCATTCAATGCTAAATGTAATTGATTTGTGGTCGCTAGCACCCAGTTCCCTCTGAAATTTCTAAATTATTAACAAGGGATTCATGTTTGCCATAACTAAGTCAAGCAGGTTATTTCCCCTTGTAGGTTCTGTCACAAACTGCTTCAAAAAAACAATCCTGAACTACTTCTAAGAAGTCGTATGATTCTAAATTCCCAGTCAAGAAATTCCAATCTATATGACTAAAGTTAAAGTCTCCTAGAATTACTACATATCGTGCCTTGTGGCCTTAACAATTTCCTCCCATAGTAGTCTCCCTTGGTCCCTATCTAAGTTTGGGGCACGGTATATCACTCCTAAAATCAGTTTTTCATGCCCCTCTGAAATTCTATCCAAACAGACTCTGTATATGTTACTTCAGACTTAATACCCGTTTTTATGCAACAGTTCAAGCGATCTCGGACATACAATGCCACCCCACCCCCCTTCTCGATACTTCTATCTACTTGGAACAATTTAAAACCCTGAATAGACATTCCGCAGGCATGTCCCGACTTTTTGAATTAAACCACGTCTCAGTTAAGGCAAATACATCAATGTTACCTGCACTAGCAACTAATCTCAACTCGTCCATCTTATCCTAGCACTTCGGCAATTAGCATAATAAACATTGAAAGACTCTCCTTTCTCTTTACCCTTCCTGCTCATTCTATATTTTCTACTAAACCTATTACTGTCCTTATCACCCAAAGTCCCTGCCTTTCAATATCTACCTCGTTCTGCTTATTACTAGTTCCCCTAGAACTCGTAATATTACTACACTGGGACTTCACTGTTTTCCTGCCAAAACCCATACCACTAACTATTCCTAGTTTAAAGTCCTAACTGCTCCCTCCACTGCAGTTGCCAGTGCTACCATCCCAGACCTAGATAAGTGAACCCCATCCCTGGCATACATGTCATTCCTGCCATAGAAGAGGTCCCAGTTGTCAATGAATGTTACCGTATTTTCCTTATAGTATTTGTCCAGCCAGCAATTGACACCAATTGCCCTGGACAACCATTCATTTCCAACTTCTCTCCTTGGCAAAATACCACATATGACAGGGTTCCCACCCTTACTCCTAATTATTTCTATTGCTGACCTATACCTGCTAATCAGGTCTTCACTCTTACGTCTGCCAACATCGTTGCCTCCAGCACTGAGACAGATAATAGGATTGCTCCCATTACCTCTCATGATGTCATCCAGACGGCTAACAATATCCTCCATCCCAACCCCAGGAAAGCAAACTCTCTGTCTCCTACTCCTGTCCTTCAAGCAGAACGCCCTATCCATATCCCTAACTTGGCTATCCCCAACAACAACAATATTCTTACCTTCCTTGGTGTCGTTCATCGTGATGTTCCCAGTAGTTGACTCACATTCGTTGGGTAGCACTGAGAATGTATTAGATGTTTCCACAACAGTTTCCACGGCAGTCTCTTTCTTCTTCATCGTTTCTACCTTTCCATTCGTCTTCTTGATCGTCAACTTCGTTCCCTGCTGCCCAGCCACTGACCAGTTTCCCTTCTTGACCTGAGGACTCAAAACAGGAGGACTACTACCAATCTTCTTGTTTTCCTCGGTCAGTCGCCGAATCTCCACCTTCGCCATCCTCAATTCTTCCTTAAGCTGTTGGTAAAGTTGCTCAATGGAGGGCATCTTGCTTCAATTCGTAGAGAGCGCGCAAACAGGTCTTCACAGAGCTAAGTACACGTCACCACTGCACAAAAGCCAACTCAATCAGGAGCTACTGCACAGCACGTCCGCACGGCCCAATAGCGATGCGAACACTCATTCTCACCGTTCTCACCGAACCAGACCTCAGACGCCGACGGTGCCTAGAAGCCTCACTAATCGCCGTCACCGACACTATAGAACGCAACACTGGAAACTACAAATTTCAAAAACATTGGCATACATGATACTTAAGCAGCACCATCCCAACAACACAGGAGTCACATGATTTCATCGTCTACCCGTCCTCATCACAACATGACATTCCTCAGGTCACGTGCGTCACTCACACCTCACTCTCCGCCTATATATGTATATGTATGTTAGAAGTGATCAAGGTCCCAGGACCGAAACGTTTTCTAATAAATATGTCATAGTGTTTGCTTACGTGTCTTTCTAAGCCAACACTTTATATAGACATCCCGACTCCTTACACTCATATTCTGACTCAGTCAAGTCAGTCAGAACACTTGATACACTCTCCTAAGTCACCAGTGCTAAGTCACTAGCTGTCACTAGTGCTAGTGTATGTCAGAGTGTATAGTACACTCACTGTCACTAGTGTGAGTGTATGTCAGAGTGTATAGTACACTCACTCACTAGTGTGAGTGTATGTCAGAGTGTATAGAACACTCACTGTCACTAGTGCTAGTGTATGTCAGAGTGTATAGTACACTCACTGTCACTAGTGTGAGTGTATGTCAGAGTGTATAGTACACTCACTGTCACTAGTGTGAGTGTATGTCAGAGTGTATAGAACACTCACTGTCACTAGTGTGAGTGTATGTCAGAGTGTATAGTACACTCACTGTCACTAGTGTGAGTGTATGTCAGAGTGTATAGTACACTCACTGTCACTAGTGTGAGTGTATGTCAGAGTGTATAGTACACTCACTGTCACTAGTGTGAGTGTATGTCAGAGTGTATAGTACACTCACTGTCACTAGTGTGATGTATGTCCAGAGTGTATAGTACACTCACAGTCACTATGTGAGTGTATGTCAGAGTGTATAGTACACTCACTGTCACTAGTGTGAGTGTATGTCAGAGTGTATAGTACACTCACTGTCACTATGTGAGTGTATGTCAGAGTGTATAGTACACTCACTGTCACTATGTGAGTGTATGTCAGAGTGTATAGTACACTCACTGTCACTAGTGTGAGTGTATGTCAGAGTGTATGACCAGGAGGCCTGGTCACAGACCGGGCCGCGGGGGCGTTGACCCCCGGAACTCTCTCCAGGTAAACTCCAGGTAAACACTCACTGTCACTAGTGTGAGTGTATGTCAGAGTGTATAGTACACTCACTGTCACTAGTGTATGTCAGAGTGTATAGTACACTCGCTGTCACTAGTGTGAGTGTATGTCAGAGTGTATAGTACACTCGCTGTCACTAGTGTGAGTGTATGTCAGAGTGTATAGCACACTCACTGTCACTAGTGCTAGTGTATGTCAGAGTGTATAGAACACTCACTGTCACTAGTGTATGTCAGAGTGTATAGTACACTCACTGTCACTAGTGTATGTCAGAGTGTATAGTACACTCGCTGTCACTAGTGTGAGTGTATGTCACTGTGTGGCTCACTAACTACTAAAGTAAATATACTGAGCAATGCGTACAGCATACTGAATGTATAATGACTAGTGTATACAGTGTACCGAGTGTATAATGACTAGTGTATACAGTGTACCGAGTGTATAATAACTAGTGTATACAGTGTACCGAGTGTATAATGACTAGTGTATACAGTGTACCGAGTGTATAATGACTAGTGTATACAGTGTACCGAGTGTATAATGACTAGTGTATACAGTGTACTGAGTGTATAATGACTAGTGTATACAGTGTACTGAGTGTATAATGACTAGTGTATACAGTGTACCGAGTGTATAAGGACTAGTGTATACAGTGTACCGAGTGTATAATGACTAGTGTATACAGTGTACCGAGTGTATAATGACTAGTGTATACAGTGTACCGAGTGTATAATAACTAGTGTATACAGTGTACCGAGTGTATAATAACTAGTGTATACAGTGTACCGAGTGTATAATGACTAGTGTATACAGTGTACTGAGTGTATAATGACTAGTGTATACAGTGTACCGAGTGTATAATGACTAGTGTATACAGTGTACTGAGTGTAATATGACTAGTGTATACAGTGTACCGAGTGTATAATGACTAGTGTATACAGTGTACCGAGTGTATAATGAACTAGTGTATACAGTGTACCGAGTGTATAAATGACTAGTGTATACAGTGTACCGAGTGTAATAATAACTAGTGTATACAGTGTACCGAGTGTATAATAACTAGTGTATACAGTGTACCGAGTGTATAATGACTAGTGTATACAGTGTACCGAGTGTATAATGACTAGTGTATACAGTGTACCGAGTGTATAATGACTAGTGTATACAGTGTACCGAGTGTATAATGACTAGTGTAATACAGTGTACCGAGTGTATAAATGACTAGTGTATACAGTGTAACCGATGTATAATGACTAGTGTATACAGTGTACCGAGTGTATAATAACTAGTGTATACAGTGTACCGAGTGTATAATAACTAGTGTATACAGTGTACCGAGTGTATAATAACTAGTGTATACAGTGTACCGAGTGTATAATAACTAGTGTATACAGTATACTGAGTTTATAATAACTAGTGTATACAGTGTACCGAGTGTATAATAACTAGTGTATACAGTGTACCGAGTGTATAATAACTAGTGTATACAGTATACTGAGTTTATAATAACTAGTGTATACAGTGTACCGAGTGTATAATAACTAGTGTATACAGTGTACCGAGTGTATAATGACTAGTGTATACAGTGTACCGAGTGTATAATAACTAGTGTATACAGTATACTGATTTATAATAACTAGTGTATACAGTGTACCGAGTGTATAATGACTAGTGTATACAGTGTACCGAGTGTATAATGACTAGTGTATACAGTGTACCGAGTGTATAATGACTAGTGTATACAGTATACTGAGTGTATAATAACTAGTGTATACAGTATACTGAGTGTATAATAACTAGTGTATACAGTATATTGAGTTTATAATGGCAATTATCTGAATTTTAACTGCCAGTATTGTTAACAATGATGTTATATAAATATTACAATGATAACTGTGATGATGTGAAGAATAAAGAGTAATACACATATTTCCAAAGTAAAATAATAATAATAATAATAATAATAATAATAACATAATAATAATAACAGTAATAATAGTAATAATAGTAATAATAATAATAATAATAATAATAATAATAATAATAATAATATTAATAATAGTAGTAATAATAATATTAACAGTAATAATATTAATAATAATAACACTAATAATACTAATAACAATAATAATAATAATAACACTAATAATAACAGTAATAATAATAATAATACTAATAACAATAATAATAACACTAATAATAACAGTAATAATAATAAATAATGATATAACAATAATAATAATAACACTAATAATAATAATAATAATAATAATAATAATAACACTAATAATAATAATAATAATAATAATAATAATAATAATAATAACACTAATAATAATAATAATAATAATAATAATAATAATAATCACAATAAAAGTAAAAGGTTATTATAAAGAGAGTAAAGAGAAGGTTTGTGTCTCGCTGATATACTTGAGAAAGTATGTTTCTCTTCTCTCTTTCCCCTTCTTTATCCTCTCTTATGCCCTCCCTTCTCTTCTTCCCTTTTCCACCTCTCCCTTCCCTCCTCTCTCCCTCTCGTTAAGTCACTGTTAGCTGTCATGGCTTTGACAAAATTCAATCACAAGGAGATTTCCTCCGGCTAGATAGTCTCTCTCTCTCTCTCTCTCTCTCTCTCTCTCTCTCTCTCTCTCTCTCTCTCTCTCATTCTGTTGTTTTTCACTCTTTCTCCTCTGTTCCTTCCCTTCTCTTTCCCACTCTTTTTCTGTACTTCCATGAACTGATTTTAGTGTTAGGAAGAGGTGTGGAGGGATGTATGGAGGGACCTGTGGAGGGATGTATGGAGGGACCTGTGGAGGGAAGTCAGAATGGTTGTGTTAATGGAGGTGGCTAGGATGTAGGTGTGGAGGCAGATTCAGACGAGGACAGGGGTAGACATAAACAAGGAGGTAGACAGGTGGACGGATAAGTAAGCAGGTAGACAGGTGGACGGATAAGTAGGCAGGTAGACAGGTGGACGGATAAGTAGGAAGGTAGACAAGTGGACGAATAAGTAGGGTGGTAGACAGGTGGACAAATAAGTAGAGAGGTAGACAGGTGGACCGAGGTAAACAGATAAGTAGGGAGGTAGACAGGTGGACGGAGGTAGACAAGACGGGTTTGGTTGCACATACACACGTGTTGCAGGTGATGCAACACGTGTTGCACCTCTGCAGATGTGTCTGAAATGGCGATTAAAGATGACTGAGGACATTTACATCTGCGGAAGCTTGCTTCTTTGATCACTAGGCGGCGTCACTGAATCTCATAAGATGGTTGAGGAGTTTCTGTGCCGTACACATGCGTTGTTCAAGTTGTAGTTTCGACATGCACTGATATATTCACTGAGACGTGTTGGTAGGTTACGTGTTATTTCACCGACGTATACGTTGTGACAGCCTCCTCCAGGAATTTTGTAAACACTTGCATTGACTGGTTCAAGGTCCTTCACTTTGGTTCGGGTCAGGTCTTGGATGGATGTACTGGTTGTGATGGTAACTTGTTGGCTTGTGTAAATACTTTGGAGACATTCAAGGCAACTTGGCTGTCAAAGACCTGATGCGAGGACCTTGAACCAGTCAGTTCAGGTGTTTACACAATCCCTGGCGGAGGCTGTGACAAGGGATACGTCGGTGAAACAGCACGTATCCTACAAACAAGTCTCAATGAACATATCAATGCATGTCGAAGTTACAACTTGAGCAACGCATATGTACAGCACAGAAACTCCTCTAACCATCTTATAAGAGTCAGTGATGCAGGCTGGTGATCAAAGAAGCAAACTTCCGCAAACGTAAATGTCCTGATTCATTTATAATCGCCATTTGAGACACCATTAAACAAAATAAATGTAGCGTCGTCATTTCGGAGGTATTAGCCAAAATTCTACTCTAAGACAAACCCTGCCATCACATATCAACCTAGAGTTGCCTCCACTCATACTACTACTACTGTTACTACTACTACTACCTAACACTTGGGTCAGTAGGCCTACTCTTTCGCCTCACGTGGTAACTATACATAATAATATCTTTATTTCTACAAGTACATGTACACGGTATACAGGACTAGCTGACCTCAGTGATATACTATATAGAAAGCCGCTTTTTATGCAGAGCATTTCGGACAAATTAGGTCAGTTTTGTCCCAGGATGCGACCCACACCAGTCCACTAACACCCAGGTACCCATTTTACTGATGGAGAACATAGACAACCAGTGTAAAGAAACGTGTCCACTGTTTCTACCCTCGTTGGGAATCGCACCCAGACACTCGCGAGAGCTTTAGCCACCAGGCCACGGGGCACCGTACCCTCTGTGTCCTGCTAATGTTCGTAACGGCTTGACAAAACTCCTGGAGAGCGAAACGTTGCCACAATAAAACGTCACATTAGTTGCATCTGTGTCCATTTTGTCGGCAATTCTACCATTATTACTGGCATACTGTTAGATATACACGGAAAGATAAACATCTGTCATACTGAGAGTATATACATTGTACCAGCATCAACATGTGATTACATATACAAAAATTATTGCCAGAAATTTATATAAATGTAGTAGATGAATTCTTAGGCTAGACTGGCCAATTAAAAATTACTTTCAGATATATAGCTGACGAAGAGAAGATTATAAAGGATGGCGAGTGGAGGATTTAGAGAAAGGATCTGTCGAGGAAGACAAACAGGGTTTTCAAGGACGGGAAATCCTTTATAATAAACATGCTGGAGCTGTGTTAGTTGTGGAAATAAACAGGAAAGGCAGCGCTGGGTTGACTGCATTTTCCTGGACTTCAAGAAGGCTCTGGACACTGTAACTTGCCAAAGAGGTGTCAGGTACAAGACATGACTGGTACAGTGATAGTGAGAGAGGTGTCAGGTACAAGACATGACTGGTACAGTGACAGTGAGAGAGGTGTCATACAAGACATGACTGGTACAGTGACAGTGAGAGAGGTGTCAGGTACAAGACATGACTGGTACAGTGACAGTGAGAGAGTGTCATGTAAAGACATGGACTGGTTACAGTGACAGTGAGAGATGGTGTCAGGTTACAAGACATGACTGGTACAGTGACAGTGAGAGAGGTGTCTACAAGACATGACTGGTACGGTGACCCAGTGAGAGGAGGTGTCAACAGAACATGACTGGTACATGACAGTGAGAGGGTGTCAGGTACAAGACATGACTGGTACAGTGACAGTGAGAGAGGTGTCATACAGACATGACTGGTACGGTGACAGTGAGAGGAGGTGTCATACAAGACATGACTGGTACAGTGACAGTGAGAGAGGTGTCAGGTACAAGAGATGACTGGTACAGTGACAGTGAGAGAGGTGTCATACAAGACATGACTGGTACGGTGACAGTGAGAGAGGTGTCATACAAGACATGACTGGTACAGTGACAGTGAGAAAGGTGTCAGGTACAAGACATGACTGGTACAGTGACGTGTAGAGAGGTGTCATTACAAGACATGATGGTACAGTGACAGTGAGAGAGGTGTCATGTAAAGACATGACTGGTACAGTGACAGTGAGAGAGGTGTCAGGTACAAGACATGACTGGTACAGTGACAGTGAGAGAGGTGTCATTACAAGACATGACTGGTACAGTGACAGTGAGGAGGTGTCATACAAGACATGACTGGTACAGTGACAGTGAGAAAGGTGTCAGGTACAAGACATGACTGGTACAGTGACAGTGAGAGAGGTGTCAGGTACAAGACATGACTGGTACAGTGACAGTGAGAGAGGTGTCATACAAGACATGACTGGTACGGTGACAGTGAGAGAGGTATCATACAAGACATGACTGGTACAGTGACAGTGAGAGAGGTGTCAGGTACAAGACATGATGGTACAGTGACAGTGAGAGAGAGGTGTCATACAAGACATGACTGGTACGGTGACAGTGAGAGAGGTGTCATTACAGACAATGACTGGTACAGTGACAGGAGGTGTCAGGTACAAGAGATGACTGGTACAGTGACAGTGAGAGAGGTGTCATACAAGACATGACTGGTACGGTGACAGTGAGAGAGGTGTCATACAAGACATGACTGGTACAGTGACAGTGAGAAGGTGTCAGGTACAAGACATGACTGGTACAGTGACAGTGAGAGAGGTGTCAGGTACAAGACATGACTGGTACAGTGACAGTGAGAGAGGTGTCATACAAGACATGACTGGTACAGTGACAGTGAGAGAGGTGTCAGGTACAAGACATGACTGGTACAGTGACAGTGAGAGAGGTGTAAGGTACAAGACATGGACTGGTACAGTGACAGTGGAGAGAGGTGTCATACAAGACATGACTGGTACAGTGACAGTGAGAGATTGTGAACATACAAGACATGACTGGTACAGTGACAGTGAGAAAGGTGTCAGGTACAAGACATGACTGGTACAGTGACAGTGAGAGAGGTGTCATACAAGACATGACTGGTACAGTGACAGTGAGAGAGGTGTCAGGTACAAGACATGACTGGTACAGTGACAGTGAGAGAGGTGTCAGGTACAAGACATGACTGGTACAGTGACAGTGAGAGAGGTGTCAGGTACAAGACATGACTGGTACAGTGACAGTGAGAGAGGTGTCATACAAGACATGACTGGTACAGTGACAGTGAGAGAGGTGTCAGGTACAAGACATGACTGGTACAGTGACAGTGAGAGAGGTGTCATGTAAAGACATGACTGGTACAGTGACAGTGAGAGAGGTGTAATACAAGACATGACTGGTACAGTGACAGTGAGAGAGGTGTCATGTCAAGACATGACTAGTCCTAGACCAGGCCTCTGGTTAATAACCTGATCAACCAGAGTGTTGGTACTAGCCTGACAGAGTCCAACGTACGTACCACAGCCTGGTTGATCACTAGTCTATTAACACAGAGATATGAGTACAAAATTTACAATGAGATCAAGATTGTATATTAGACAGCAGTGTATATTACCCAGCAGTGTATATTACCCAGCAGTGTATATTACCCAGCAGTGTATATTACCCAGCAGTGTATATTACCCAGCAGTGTATATTACCCAGCAGTGTATATTACCAGCAGTGTTATTACCAGCAGTGTATATTTCCAGCAGTGTATATTACAGCAGGGTATATTACCAGCAGGGTATATATTACCCAGCAGTGTTATTTAACCATGCAGTGTATATTACCCAGCAGTGTATATTTACCCAGCAGTGTATATTACCAGCAGGGATTATTACCAGCAGTGTATATTACCCAGCAGTGTATTTACCAGCAGTGTATATTACCCAGCTGTATATTACCCAGCTGTTGTATATTACCAGCAGTGTATATTACCACAGCAGTTGTATATTACCAGCTGGTTTATTTACCAGCAGTGTATATTACCAGCTGTGTATATTACCCAGCAGTGTATATTACCCAGCAGTGTATATTACCAGCAGTGTATATTACCAGCAGTGTATATTACCAGCAGTGTATATTACCCAGCAGTGTATATTACCCAGCAGTGTATATTACCCAGCAGTGTATATTACCAGCAGTGTATATTTCCCGCAGTTTGTATATTACCCAGCAGTGTATATTACCCAGCAGTGTATATTTCCCAGCAGTGTATATTACCCAGCAGGGTATATTACCCAGCAGGGTATATTACCCAGCAGTGTATATTACCCAGCAGTGTATATTACCCAGCAGTGTATATTACCAGCAGTGTATATTACCGCAGTGTATATTACCAGCAGTGTGTATATTACCAGCAGTGTATATTACCCAGCAGTGTATATTACCCAGCAGTGTATATTACCCAGCAGTGTATATTACCCAGCTGTGTATATTACCCAGCAGTGTATATTACCCAGCAGTGTATATTACCCAGCTGTGTATATTACCCAGCAGTGTATATTACCCAGCAGTGTATATTACCCAGCAGTGTATATTACCCAGCAGTGTATATTACCCAGCAGTGTATATTACCCAGCAGTGTATATTACCCAGCAGTGTATATTACCCAGCTGTGTATATTACCCTGCAGTGTATATTACCCAGCAGTGTATATTACCCAGCAGTGTATATTACCCAGCTGTGTATATTACCCAGCAGTGTATATTACCCAGCAGTGTATATTACCCAGCAGTGTATATTACCCAGCAGTGTATATTACCCAGCAGTGTATATTACCCAGCTGTGTATATTACCCAGCAGTGTATATTACCCAGCAGTGTATATTACCCTGCAGTGTATATTACCCCAGCAGTGTATATTACCAGCAGTGTATATTACCCAGCAGTGTATATTACCCAGCTGTGTATATTACCCAGCAGTGTATATTACCCAGCAGTGTATATTACCCAGCAGTGTATATTACCCAGCAGTGTATATTACCCAGCAGTGTATATTACCCAGCAGTGTATATTACCCAGCAGTGTATATTACCCAGCCGAACAATGTAACCCTAAACTTTGTATAACTACAACTTCTTCTTAACTACAACAATTCCTGTAGTATTATGAGGCGCAATCTAAGAGGAAACACCACCAAGGCCAGCAAGAAAACGCCGAAAAATCAACTATTCAACAAGTGTAGCCAGGAGGACGCCGGCCCAGCTACCACCCCACTCACCACCACTCAAGGCGACACCACAACAATAACAACAAACATGGCTGCCACCAGCCCATCCTCCCCTCTCTTCCCCGGATTCAACCTACCAAGTAGTCTCTCAGGTATGACCAACGATCCAGATACCCTAAAGTCATGCATCTCCAACTTAGTTATTGAAAATATGAATCTTCGAGAGACGCTAACAAAACAAGACACCAGGATAACACAACTCGAGAACAAAATCCTCAGTCTTGAACAAAAGTTATCAACACCAGGAATGACAAACTGTGGCAAGACCATCCAAACAGTCATAGATAGCCATACCCAACAAATAATATCTCTTAATACAAAGGTTGAAGAAGCAGTAAAAGAATGGAAGAACAACTTAGACAACCAGTTCAGCGACTACTTTGCTCTCCAAGAAGATAAAACTGAACAAGATAAACTATCGGACGCAGTAATAGTTAACAGTCCACTTTTTCCCAGTGATATGAACCAAACAAACAGTAAAGAAATTACTCTGCAGATCATAAAGGACCAAACAAGTGTTATTGTACCAGAGTCTGAAATAAAAGAAGCCAGGTTACTAGGATCCCATGGTAGAAAAAAGTGTTATGCTTAGATTCCACTAACATGACAGGAAAAAAGACTTAATTATTGCATCTATTAAAGTAAAGAAAGAGGTTATACATTAAACGAGTGTCTTACCAAAAAAACGTCAGAACCTCCTGTATCGAGTCAGAAAACTTAAGCGGGAGAATAACGACACAATACACCAATGCTTCACACGGGATGGGAGAAAATTCTTGTTAGGAAAACAAATGTAGGTCAACTGTACACAATCACGAACGAGAATGATCTATCACGATTTCTCAGGGATACTAATCTTACAGAGAATAACTAAACAATGTCCACTTAAAAGCCTACGTAGCGTAGTGTATGTTTTGCTCCGTTATTGTTCAAAATTTCATTGTACAATCTCTTAGTATTTAAATAATCAACTACCTCTTTTGTGATTTTACTAGTAAGCATAAGTCACCTTATGTAATTTTCTTATTTACTATTGTTTGCTTAAACATTAGCTGAATTGATACTTTCTCTGTCATATTACTACCTCATATTTTTTTAAATGCTATCATTTGATATTACCTACTAAAATTAATTAATTATCATTTTTTACTATAATTTCAATTTACTCTTAACATTTTTGACATTTAATAACCATTACTTGTCTAATTACCTTTACCTGTTTTAATACCACATTTACTATCTTAGATGTACTCTTAATTACCTTGTACTGCCATATAACTCTAGTATAACTACCAGTGCAATATTGATATGAAATAAAAATTACTTTTTCACTTTTTTTGTAATCATTATTACTTACTAAAATTTTATTAAACACCATATTTATACCAGTCAATTTTACTTTTGTACATTAAACATTATTTTTTGCTTCCCATAACTTTTGTTGCCAAATTTTCAAGTTTGCATATTCAACTCCAACCTTTATATTATCCTTTGTACCTGTCTACCATCTTACTATCATATTATAACCAAGACATTACCATTATTCATTGTTCTTACCTGTCCATTTAATTTTGTTTACCACTACTTGTTTTTTTAGTCACTTTTTATTGTGTGTGCAATTAGTGTATATTCCAATTACTTTTTTGCAAGTACCAATACTATCTTTTGCTAGCTAGTACAACATACCTCATTTTTTTTTTACTTTTTATTGTGCAATAAACTGCTCAACTTATTTAATATTACAAATCAGATCTTACTCCTAAACCAATATTATTTCATAGTGACTATCTATCCATTTAACTTGTTTACCATTACTCAATTGTAGTCCCTTATATATTTTTTGTCCTTTATTTTAGCTCTATATAACTACCTTAGATCATATATTTGCAATTGTTAAACTAATCAAGGTGCTATTCTCAGGTGCTAAAGTTAATAAGTTCACTATTTTGCCATTATACTCCAAAGCTCATTTATTTGATTACCACTTTATTGTTCACCACAACTTATATATTAGTCCCTTTTATATTATAATTTTATATTTTAATTCTAACTTTAAAGAATTACCTTTAAAGTACTGCCTACTATCATATTCCCAAGCTCCATTATTTGATCATCACTTTATTTGTTCACCACAAATTATTTTAGTCCCTTTTATATTGTCTCCTTTATTTTAGCTTTAAAAAACTACCTTAGCTCATTATTTTTTTACATTTGTTAAATAATTCAGGTGCTATTTTCTTTAGCTTTAGAATATTTACTTTATTTTTTACTTAATTCTAACTATAGATTCACTACAAATCTTATGATTACAAGCATTGATCCTGATACCAACCTCTTATTTAATGACTTAAATGATTCAAACATCAAAGCTGCTTTACTACACAGCAGAACAATCAAAGGCACTTCTCAGAGCCAACAACACATAACTATCTTTAACTACAATATCAGATCTTTAAGCAAGCATTATGATGACCTCCTAGCATTACTAAATTCCTTGCATGCCAATATGTCCATTATTACACTAACTGAAACCTGGCTAAAGCCTAATACTACAAATGTCTATGCCATTCCTGGTTACACAGCCATACACAACTGTAGGCCAGACCAACAAGGGGGTGGCACAGCTATATACTACTCAGACCAACTAGAATGTATCACTAATACTTGCACAAGGGATGAACATGGGGAATATTATAATAGCTAAATTCAAATCCAAATACCTACAAAAAACCTCTCACAGTGATAAACATCTACAGAATTCCACAATCAAACATTAGCCAATTTAGTCAAAACCTAGGAAGTATGATAACTGATGCACGCATGAACAAAGATCACTACTACTCCAGGTGACTTCAATTATAAATCTCCTGCAAGACCAGGACCCACACGTTACTGAATTCAACAAACACAATGAGTAACTGCATGTTGCTACCAACAGTAACAAAAACCTACAAGAGTTACAGAGGACTAGTGTTTCCCTACTTGATCCACATCTGGACCAACACCATATCCCTTTAAAAATCAGGCATAATTACAGATAATACCACAGACCACTACCCTATTTCCTCATAACAACTCTTGGTAAAATACCCAAGACACTACTAAAGTCACCTTCAGACTTCACAATGAGGCAGCCATTAATAACTTCACAACAGCAGTAACAAAACATTGACTAGCACACTGAGCTAGAAATCTATACAGATATTGACGAATGTTTTAATAATTTTCTATAAAAGACCCAATACCTTTATAACAAGCACTGCCCTAAAAAAACTAAACAGATGACAGCTAAGAGACTGAACAGTCCCTGGCTAACACCCAGCATTCTCAAATCCATAAATACAAAACACCGATATGAAAAACAGTACAGAATGGGTCACATAACCAGAGACCAAACAAAACGTTACTCGTCAATCCTAACCAGCCTGATAAGAAGGGCAAAAATATTGTATTATGAGAACAGATTATCCAACTTACGAGGTGATATAAAAAAGACCTGGAAGACCCTATCAGAAATTCTGGGAACAAAAAAGATATCACGACATAGCGAAATAAAATTAGCAAAATCAGATGAACCCCAACTCCCACCAACAGAAACAGACTCAATGATTTCTTCTCCACTATAGGTCAAAACCTTGCCAATAATATCCCAAGCTCAGATACCCCACCAAATGACTACCTCACTGGCAACTACCCGAACACACTGTTCCTAGCTCCGACTAACCCAAACGAAGTCTCCCTTATTATCAACGCACTGAAAAACAGTGTATATTACCCAGCAGTGTATATTACCCAGCAGTGTATATTACCCAGCAGTGTATATTACCCAGCAGTGTATATTACCCAGCAGTGTATATTACCCAGCTGTGTATATTACCCTGCAGTGTATATTACCCAGCTGTGTATATTACCCAGCAGTGTATATTACCCAGCAGTGCATATTACCCAGCAGTGTATATTACCCAGCAGTGTATATTACCAGCAGTGTATATTACCCAGCAGTGTTATTTACCCAGCAGTGTATATTACCAGCTGTGTTTGTTACCCGCAGTGTATATTACCAGCAGTGTATATTACCCAGCGTGTTTATTACCCGCAGTGTATATTACCCAGCTGTGTATATTACCCTGCAGTGTATATACCCAGCTGTGTATATTACCCAGCAGTGTATATTACCCAGCAGTGTATATTACCCAGCAGTGTATATTACCCAGCAGTGTATATTACCCAGCAGTGTATATTACCTAGCTGTGTTTGTTACCCAGCTGTGTATATTACCCATCAGTGTATATTACCCAGCAGTGTATATTACCCATCAGTGTATATTACCCAGCAGTGTATATTACCCAGCAGTGTATATTACCAGCAGTGTACATTACCCAGCAGGTATTATTACCCAGCAGTGTATATTACCCAGCAGTGTATATTACCCAGAAGTGTATATTACCCAGTAGTGTATATTACCCAGCTGTGTATATTACCCAGCAGTGTATATTACCCAGCAGTGTATATTACCCAGCAGTGTATATTACCCAGCAGTGTATATTACCCAGCAGTGTATATTTTCCCAGCTGTGTATATTACCCTGCAGTGTATATTACCCAGCTGGTATATTACCCAGCAGTGTATATTACCCAGCAGTGCATATTACCCAGCAGTGTATATTACCAGCAGTGTATATTACCCAGCAGTGTATATTACCCAGCAGTGTATATTACCCAGCAGTGTATATTACCCAGCTGTGTTTGTTACCCAGCAGTGTATATTACCCAGCAGTGTTTATTACCCAGCAGTGTATATTACCAGCAGTGTATATTACCCAGCAGTGTATATTACCAGCTGTGTATATTACCCTGCAGTGTATTTACCCAGCTGTGTATATTACCCAGCAGTGTATATTACCCAGCAGTGTATATTACCAGCAGTGTATATTACCCAGCAGTGTATATTACCCAGCAGTGTATATTACCTAGCTGTGTTTGTTACCCAGCTGTGTATATTACCCATCAGTGTATATTACCCAGCAGTGTATATTTACCCATCGTGTATATTACCCAGCAGTGTATATTACCAGCAGTGTATATTACCAAGCAGTGTACATTACCCTGCAGTGTATATTACCCAGCAGTGTATATTACCCAGCAGTGTAATTACCCAGAAGTGTATATTACCCAGTAGTGTATATTACCCAGCTGTGTATATTACCAGCAGTGTATATTACCCAGCCAGTGTATATTACCCAGCAGTGTATATTACCCAGCAGTGTATATTACCAGCAGTGTATATTACCCAGCAGTGTATATTACCCAGCAGTGTATATTACCCAGCAGTGTATATTAACCCAGCAGTGTATATTACCCAGCAGTGTATATTACCCAGCTGTGTATATTACCCAGCTGTGTATATTACCCAGCAGTGTATATTACCCAGCAGTGTATATTACCCAGCAGTGTATATTACCCAGCAGTGTATATTACCCAGCAGTGTATATTACCTAGCAGGGTATATTACCCAGCAGTGTATATTACCCAGCAGTGTATATTACCCTGCAGTGTATATTACCCAGCAGTGTATATTACCCAGCAGTGTATATTAACCAGAAGTGTATATTACCCAGCAGTGTATATTACCCAGCAGTGAATATTACCCAGCAGTGTATATTACCCAGCTGTGTATATTACCCAGCAGTGTATATTACCCAGCAGTGTATATTACCCAGCAGTGTATATTACCCAGCAGTGTTATATTACCCAGCAGTGTATATTTACCTAGCAGTGTATAATTACCAGCTGTGTATATTACCAGCAGTGTATATTACCCAGCAGTGTATATTACCCAGCAGTGTATATTACCTAGCAGTGTATATTACCCAGCTGTGTATATTACCCAGCAGTGTATATTACCCAGCAGTGTATATTACCCAGCAGTGTATATTACCCAGCAGTGTATATTACCCAGCAGTGTATATTACCTAGCAGTGTATATTACCCAGCTGTGTATATTACCCAGCAGTGTATATTACCTAGCTGTGTTTGTTACCCAGCTGTGTATATTACCCAGCAGTGTATATTAACCAGAAGTGTATTTACCCAGCAGTGATATATTCCCAGCAGTGTATATTACCCAGCAGTGTATATTACCCAGCAGTGTATATTACCCAGCAGTGTATATTACCCAGCAGTGTATATTAACCAGAAGTGTATATTACCCAGCAGTGTATATTACCCAGCAGTGTATATTACCCAGCAGTGTATATTACCCAGCAGTGTATATTACCCAGCAGTGTATATTACCCAGCAGTGTATATTACCCAGCAGTGTATATTAACCAGAAGTGTATATTACCCAGCAGTGTATATTACCCAGCAGTGTATTATTACCAGCAGTGTATATTACCCAGCAGTGTATATTACCCAGCAGTGTATATTACCCAGCAGGGTATATTACCCAGCAGTGTATATTACCCAGCTGTGTATATTACCCAGCAGTGTATATTGCCCAGCAGTGTATATTACCCAGCTGTGTATATTACCCAGCAGTGTATATTACCCAGCAGTGTATATTACCCAGCAGTGTATATTACCCAGCAGTGTATATTACCCAGCAGTGTATATTACCCAGCAGTGTATATTACCCAGCAGTGTATATTACCCAGCAGTGTATATTACCCAGCAGTGTATATTACCCAGCTGTGTATATTACCTAGCAGTATATATTAACCAGAAGTGTATATTAACCAGAAGTATATATTAACCAGAAGTATATATTAACCAGAAGTATATATTAACCAGAAGTATATATTAACCAGAAGTATATATTAACCAGAAGTATATATTAACCAGAAGTGTATATTTACCGTATTATTTTCTCTTACAGATGTGACACCCTCCCCTATGATATAAGGTAAGTCATCATCATTATTATTATTATTATTATTATTATTATTATTATTATTATTATTATTATTATATGAACTTGATATCAATGCAGGTAAGTCAACTTAAAATGCAATAAATTATTTATCGTGTACGTGTGTAGTGGTGTACAGGCCTACGGTCCTACTTGTGTACGTGTGTAGTGGTGTACAGGGCTACGGTCCTACTTGTGTACGTGTGTAGTGGTGTACAGGGCTACGGTCCTACTTGTGTACGTGTGTAGTGGTGTACAGGGCTACGGTCCTACTTGTGTACGTGTGTAGTGGTGTACAGGGCTACGGTCCTACTTGTGTACGTGTGTAGTGGTGTACAGGCCTACGGTCCTACTTGTGTACGTGTGTAGTGGTGTACAGGCCTACGGCCCTACTTGTGTACGTGTGTAGTTGTGTACAGGGCTACGGTCCTACTTGTGTACGTGTGTAGTGGTGTACAGGCATACGGTCCTACTTGTGTAGTGGTGTACAGGCATACGGTCCTACTTGTGTACGTGTGTAGTGGTGTACAGGCGTACGGTCCTACTTGTGTACGTGTGTAGTGGTGTACAGGCATACGGTCCTACTTGTGTACGTGTGTAGTGGTGTACAGGCGTACGGTCCTACTTGTGTACGTGTGTAGTGGTGTACAGGCGTACGGTCCTACTTGTGTACGTGTGTAGTGGTGTACAGGCCTACGGTCCTACTTGTGTACGTGTGTAGTGGTGTACAGGCCTACGGTCCTACTTGTGTACGTGTGTAGTGGTGTACAGGCATACGGTCCTACTTGTACTCACCTAATTGTACTCACCTAATTGTGGTTGCAGGGGTCAAGACTCAGCTCCTGACCCCGCGTCTTCACTGATCGCTACTGGATCCTCTCTCTCTCTCTGCTTCCTGAGCTTTGCCATACCTCTTCTTAAAACTATGTATGGTTCCTGCCTCCACTACTTCACTTGCTAGGCTATTCCACTTGCTGACAACTCTATGACTGAAAAAATACTTCCTAACGTCCCTGTGACTCGTCTGAGTCTTCAGCTTCCAGTTGTGACCCCTTGTCCCTGTGTCCCCTCTCTGGAACATCCTATCTCTGTCCACCTTGTCTATTCCCCGCAGTATCTTGTATGTCGTTATCATGTCTCCCCTGACCCTTCTGTCCTCCAGTGTCTTCAGTCCGATTTCCCTTAACCTTTCCTCGTACGACATTCCCTTGAGCTCTGGGACTAGCCTTGTTGCAAACCTTTGTACTATCTCTAACTTCTTGACGTGCTTGACCAGGTGTGGGTTCCAGACTGGTGCTGCATACTCCAGTATGGGCCTAACATACACAGTGTACAGTGTCTTGAAGGATTCCTTATTAAGGTATCGGAACGCTATTCTCAGGTTTGCCAGGCGCCCGTATGCTGCAGCGGTTATTTGGTTGATGTGTGCCTCCGGTGATGTGCTCGGTGTTATGGTCACCCCAAGGTCTTTCTCCCTGAGTGAGGTCTGTAGTCTTTGTCCACCTAGCCTATACTCTGTCTGCGGTCTTCTTGGCCCCTCCCCAATCTTCATGACTTTGCATTTGGCTGGATTGAATTCGAGAAGCCAGTTGCTGGACCACGTGTCCAGCCTGTCCAGGTCTCTTTGCAGTCCTGCCTCATCCTCGTCCGATTTAATTCTTCTCATCAACTTCACGTCATCTGCGAACAGGGACACTTCAGAGTCTGTTCCTTCCATCATGTCGTTCACATATATCAAAAATAGCACTGGTCCTAGAACTGACCCCTGTGGGACCCCGCTCTTAACAGGCGCCCACTGTGATACCTCTTCACGTACCATGACTCGTTGCTGCCTCTCTGTCAGGTATTCCCTTATCCATTGCAGTGCCCTCCCTTTTACGTGCGCCTGATCCTCCAGCTTCTGCACTAATCTCTTGTGGGGAACTGTGTCAAAGGCCTTCCTGCAGTCTAGGAAAACGCAATCTACCCACCCCTCTCTCTCGTGTCTTACTTCTGTTACCTTGTCATAAAACTCCAGGAGGTTTGTGATACAAGATTTGCCTTCCATGAACCCCTGCTGGTTTTCATTTATAATCTTGTTCCTTTCCAGGTGTTCGACCACTCTCCTCGTGATAATCTTCTCCATGACTTTGCACACAATACATGTCAGAGACACAGGTCTGTAGTTTAGTGCCTCGTTTCTGTTTCCTTTCTTAAATATGGGGACTACATTAGCTGTCTTCCATTTCTCAGGTAGTTGCCCAGTTTCAAGGGATGTGTTGAAGATTGTGGTTAGAGGCACGCACAGCATCTCTGCTCCTTCTCTAAGGACCCATGGGGAGATGTTGTCCTGTCACCATCGCCTTTGAGGTGTCAAGGTCACTTAAGAGCTTCTTCACCTCCTCCTCAGTTGTTCGTATGTCATCCAACACTTGTTGGTATATTCCCTCTTGATGTTCCCTTCTGTGCTGTCTTCCCACTGCCCTTCCTGTCTCTACTGTAAAAACTTCCTTAAATCTCCTGTTCAGCTCCTCACATACCTCCTGATCATTTCTTGTGAGTTCTCTCCACCTTCTGTCCTTAATCTGATCACCTGGTCCTTTGACTGTTGTCTTCCTCCTGATGTGGCTATACAACAGTTTCGGGTCAGTCTTGATTCTCGATGCTATGTCATTTTCATACTGTCGCTGGGCCTCCCTCCTTACCTGTGCGTACTCATTCCTGGCTCTGCGACTGATCTCCCTATTTTTCGTGTGTTCTCTGCCTTCTGTACTTTTTCCATTCTCTATTGCACTTTGTTTATGCCTCCTTACACCGTCGGGTAAACCAGGGGCTCGTTCTGGTCTTCCGTTGTTACTGTTACCCTTGGGAATAAACCTTTCCACTGCCTCCTTGCATTTTGTTGTTACATATTCCATCATTTCATTTACTGGCTTTCCTGCCAGTTCTCTGTCCCACTGGACCTCCCGCAGGAAGTTCTTCAGCCCTATGTAGTCCCCTCTTTTATAGTCAGGCTTTTCCCATTCAACTCCTGTTATTCTCTCCACTTGCAGCTTACTATGTATTCAAAGCACAGAACACGTGGTCGCTAGCTCCTAGGGGACTCTCATACTTGATGTCCTCAATATCTGAGCTGCCCAGGGTGAACACAAGGTCCAATCTTGCTGGTTCATCCTTCCCTCTCACTGTGGTAGTGTCCTTAACATGTTGGTGCATGAGGTTTTCCAGCACCACGTCCAACATCCTGGCTCTCCATGTTTCGGGACCCCCATGTGGCTCCAGGTTTTCCCAGTCAATCTCCCTGTGGTTGAAATCCCCCATAACCAGCAACTTTGCTCTGCTGGAGTGAGCTCTTCTTGCCACCTCAGCAAGTGTGTCCACCATTGCTCTGTTGCTCTCTTCATATTCCTCTCTTGGCCTCCTGCAGTTCTGTGGTGGATTATACATCACTGCAATGACCACTTTGTGTTCCCAGACTGAAGTGTACCTGCTATGTAGTCTCTTTCTCCCGTCTCGTCTATTCCTTCCATTTTCTCGAATTTCCATCTGTTTTTTACGAGCAGAGCAACCTCACCTCCCCCCCTGCCCTTCTATCTTTCCTCATGATCTGGTATCCTGGTGGGAAGATTGCATCTGTTATTGTCTCCATGAGTTTTGTTTCTGTAACTGCTATGATGTCTGGGGACTTCTCATTGATTCTTTCTTGCCATTCCTCATGTTTATTCGTTAATCCATCTGCATTTGTGTACCAAACCTTCAACTTCTGTTCTAATACTGTAACTGTGGTGCGGGGGGTGGAAACAGAGGGATCGGTGTGTGATGGTTGGTTTGGATTGTTCAGTTGCCTTGGGGGTGTCGTGGCTGGAGTCCTTCTGCACGTGTACGTGTGTAGTGGTGTACAGGGCTACTGTCCTACTTGTGTACGTGTGTAGTGGTGTACAGGCCTACGGTCCTACTTGTGTACGTGTGTAGTGGTGTACAGGGCTACGGTCCTACTTGTGTACGTGTGTAGTGGTGTACAGGCCTACGGTCCTACTTGTGTACGTGTGTAGTGGTGTACAGGGCTACGGTCCTACTTGTGTACGTGTGTAGTGGTGTACAGGCCTACGGTCCTACCTGTGTACTTGTGTATTGGTGTACAGGCCTACGGTCCTACTTGTGTACGTGTGTAGTGGTGTTCAGGGCTACGGGCCTACTTGTGTACGTGTGTAGTGGTGTACAAGGCTACGGGCCTACTTGTGTACGTGTTGTGGTGTACAGGCTACGGTCCTACTTGTGTACGTGTGTAGTGGTTGTACAGGCCTACGGTCCTACTTGTGTGCGTGCGTAGTGGTGTACAGGGCTACGGTCCTACTTGTGTACGTGTGTATTGGTGTACAGGCCTACGGTCCTACTTGTGTACGTGTGTAGTGGTGTACAGGGCTACGGGCCTACTTGTGTACGTGTGTAGTGGTGTACAGGGCTTCGGGCCTACTTGTGTACGTGTGTAGTGGTGTACAGGGCTACGGTCCTACTTGTGTACGTGTGTAGTGGTGTACAGGGCTACGGTCCTACTTTTGTATGTGTGTAGTGGTGTACAGGGCTACGGTCCTACTTGTGTACGTGTGTAGTGGTGTACAGGGCTACGGTCCTACTTACGTACAGTTCTACGTGTGCACATATTATTTTAGTGCTGTGACGTAGTCTTGTAGCGATGCGATGTACTCTTGTTCGAATGTAGTTGTGTGTGTACATGTGCTCATTTGTGGGTCCTATTATACCTATTCTTAAAGCTGTGTATGGGTCCTGCCTGTGTTACTTCCCTGTCCCGGTCGTTTCAATTCTTGACGACTCTGAAGCTGAAGAAATAATTCCTAACATCCCTGTGACTCATCTGTGTTTTTAACTTCCAGCTGTGCCCTCGTGTACGTGTTTCCCGCTTCTCGAATAGTCGATCCATCATCTTACCAAATCTTCCCGGTATTTTGTACATCGTTGTCATATCTCTGTTCTTTAATGCCAGTCAGGTTTAGCCCTTTTAGTCTCCCCTCAAAGTTCATACCGGTACCTCAGCTCCGGGACTAGTCTTGTTTGAAACCTCTGCACTTTTTCCAGTTTCTTGTCAACAGACCCTTGACAGACTTCAAGAAGGCGCTGGACAGGCACTTAAAGTCAGTACTGACTAGCCTGGCTGTGGCTCGTACGTCGGTTTGCGTGAGGCCACCAGTAATAGCCTGGTTGATCATACCCTGATCCAACGCGAGGCCTAGTCACGGACCGGGCCGCGGGGGCGTTGACGCCCGAAACACCCTCCTATCTTCCTCTCTCCTCTTTTCATCTCTCGCTGGTCCCTCCTTTCCTTCCCCTTTCCGTACCCCTTCCTTCTTCCCCTTCCCTTTTGTCCCTGCATCCTCCCCTCATTCCTTCCCCCTCAACTCCCATCCTTCCTTACCCACCCCTCTGCCCTCCCCCCATCCCCCAGGTTCTGCTAGATTATATCCATTATGCAAGCCGCAGATAATGACCATAATTACCCAAATTGAATAAGTTGATTAGACAGGGTTGCCGACGCTGGTTTAAATGAATCTAGTTTTCTACTCTCTAATTTATCCAATTTTTGGTCGGTTTAGGAAAAAAGGCATTTAATTACCACCTCAGATTTTTATTATATTGTAATACTGCTATTATTTCTACAATTCTTACTACAACTGCTATTACTACTACTATTACTTTTGCTACTAATTTTACTACTACTACTTCTAATAGTACTACTAATAATATTCTCATTATTATTTTAATTTTTATTATTATTATTATTATTATTATTATTATTATTATTATTATTATTATTATTATTATTATTATTAAATGTTGATGAAGATAGGGAAGCTGTGATTTCGTGTATAGGGCAAGGAGGAATAACATCTTGTAGGAGTGAGGAAGAGCCAGTTGTGAGTGTGGGGAAGTGCGTGGGGCAGTGGTGGGTAGAATGAAAGGGAGTAAAGCATCTGAAATTTATGGGATAAAGATAGAAATGTTAAAAGCAGGTGGGATATAGTTTTGGAGTGGTTGGTGCTTTTATTTAATAAATGTATGGAAGAGGGTAAGGTACCTAGGGATTGGCAGAGAGCATGCATAGTTCCTTTGTATAAAGGCAAAGGGGACAAAAGAGAGTGCAAAAATTATAGGGGGATAAGTCTGTTGAGTATACTGGTAAAGTGTATGGTAGAGTTATTATTGAAAGAATTAAGAGTAAGACGGAGAATAGGATAGCAGATGAACAAGGAGGCTTTAGGAAAGGTAGGGGGTGTGTGGACCAGGTGTTTACAGTGAAACATATAAGTGAACAGTATTTAGATAAGGCTAAAGAGGTCTTTGTGGCATTTATGAATTTGGAAAAGGCGTATGACAGGGTGGATAGGGGGGCAATGTGGCAGATGTTGCGGATGTATGGAATAATAGGTTATTGAAAGCAATGAAGAGTTTTCACGAGGATAGTGAGCCTCAGGTTAGAGTATGTAGGAGAGCGGGAGATTATTTCCCAGTAAAAGTAGGCATTAGACAAGGATGTGTGATGTCACCGTGGTTGTTTAATATATTTATAGATGGGGTTGTAAGAGAAGTGAATGCTGGGGTGTTGGCAAGAGGTGTGGAGTTAAAAGATAAAGAATCTAACACAAAGTAGGAGTTGTCACAGTTGCTCTTTACTGATGACACTGTGCTTTTGGGAGATTCTGAAGAGAAGTTGTAAAGGTTGGTGGATGAATTCGGTAGGTTATGTAAAGAAGAAAATTAAAAGTGCATATACGAAAGATTAAGGTGATGAGGATACAAAAAAATAGGTAACGAAAGATTGGATATCAAATTGGAGGGAGAGAGTATGGAGGAGGTGAATATAATAATAATAATATAATATAATATCTTTATTTACTACAAGTACATGTACAAGGTATACAGTCCTAGCTGACAACAATGACATACTACTATATAGAAACTCCCTGTATTCAGATATTTAGGAGTGGACGTGTCAGCAGATGGATCTGTGAAAGATGAGGTGAATCATTATCCAGGGAAGCAAAGAGGGGAATGTATGAGAGTATAGTTATACCAACGCTCTTATATGGGTATGAAGCATGGGTGGTGAATGTTGCAACAAGGAGAAAGCTGAGGGCAGCAGAGATGTCATGACTGAGGGCAATGTGTGGCGTGAATATAATGCAGAGAATTCGTAGTTTGGAAATTTGGAGGAGGTGTGGGATTACCAAACTATTATCCAGAGGGCTGAGTAGAGGTTGCTGAGGTAGTTCGTACTTGAAGAGAGGATGGAACAAATTAGAATGACTTCAAGAGTGTATAAATCTGTAGTGAAGGCGGGGTAGGGGTCGGCCTAGGAAAGGATGGAGAGAGGGGGTAAAGGAAGTTTTGTGCGCGAGGGGCTTGGACTTCTAGCAAGCAAGCCTGAGCGTGTTAGATAGCGAATGGAGACAAATGGTTTTTAGGACTTGACGTGCTGTTGGAGCAAAGTAACATGAAAGGATTCAAGGAAACCGGTAGGCCGGCCTTGAGTCCTGGAGATAGGAAGTACAGTGTCTGCACTCTGAAGGAGGGGTGTTTATGTTGGAGTTTTATAACTGTAGTGTGAGTGATCCTCTGGCAAGATAATGATGGAGTGAATCATGGTGAAAGTTTTTCTTTTTCGGGCCACCCTGCCTTGGTGGGAGACGGCCGATGTCTTAATAAAAATATAATATTATTATTATTATTGTATGCCATCATTATCAATATAACTGCTTTGTCTTATGTTCTTCAGAAACACGGAGATTTTTCTTTTTTATATAAGAGTATATACGAATATTGACTGGAGTAACATAAAAGTTTATAATATAACTGAAAGAAAGTTGCAGCGTTATGGGAAAAAAGATGAAGAAAATGGGAAGGTGATTGAGGGTTGACACACAAGATGGGTTTGAGATTGCTGTCTGATGAACTTAGCGCCCTAAGCAACCCATCACTGGAATATGTCCTCTCAGTCTTTGCCTCTCCTGACTCACAATTATCTTCCACCGGGTTATACTTCGCTGGGTTTAAAGCTTATCGACTTCACGAGGGTCAATAAGGCTGTATGTCACTTGTAAACTACCATTCAAGGATACTTTTATATCTATAATAGGGATTAAAGTAAATTGTTCAGTGTATTATATATATATATATATATATATATATATATATATATATATAAATAATATATATATATATATATATATATATATATATATATATATATATATATATATATATATATATATATATATACACAGTGAGATACACACCCATCGCTGTATATACACTTGTGGTGTCAGTGCACACATGTACAGACATATACACCCTTCAGAATATGTAGTTTTATTTTACCTCATCGGTAGTTAAGAACTAAAGCAAGCTCACCGAAAGAAAGAAACACACTCACCATCGTTTATTTAATGGCTGTCTTGTGAGAAGAACCAGGATATCGTAATTCACTTGATCCTCTGAACCACATTCTGTGTCCCTCTGTGTAAATTATCAACATTTGTACACGTCTTGCTTGCAATTATATACAGTACTTTATATATGACTGTACTGACAGTTGCTTGCACTTGTTGCAAAATAAATATTCCAGTGAAGTAATAAAGGTAAACCATTTTGCCCTTGTGCACTTTTCTTTATGAGGTGAACTTTGTATATGTATGTAGTATTAATGTATATTTATTATATCTTATCAATGAATATCGCCAATAGTAATAATGGAAACTAATAAAGCCACGGGATTGTTGGATAAACAACTACTTATACATCACTCCCGTGGCTTTGTTGCTTCTGTGTATATGCATTAGTATATATATTTAGTATACATAATTAAATGTTACTGTGCAGTGATAAATGTACGTATATTTATAGGAATGTTATTATAGTCTCAGTTATAAATACGATAGTTAACCCTAGTAGGTTATTCATTTTCTTTAACTCAACATCGCCATTTTCTGAAATTTTTCATAGTAAACTAAAACAATTTTGCTTTAGTTTCAGTAACCTACACATTCGTTACAAAATGAGGCGCCATTTATTTCATGCATTACAGAAAGTA
This sequence comes from Cherax quadricarinatus, assembly GCF_026875155.1. Taxonomy (NCBI): domain Eukaryota; kingdom Metazoa; phylum Arthropoda; class Malacostraca; order Decapoda; family Parastacidae; genus Cherax; species Cherax quadricarinatus. The sequence continues at coordinate 30,962,442 of NC_069461.1, read as the reverse complement.
CCGAAGATATGCACAGCATTTAAAGCAGACGACAATTAGACCTAAATAATATTTACCAGTGTACAGTTGAATATTGTTGTAGCCTGGGAACACTGCTGGTGTGCTCACCTCTATTGATCACTTCTCTATCACCGCTCTCTTGGCACTTTTATTTATTATTTTGTTTTTGTTATTCCTAGTATATTAGTATACTATAAAGGAGATATTATCTCCTTTATAGTATAATAATAAGGTATTAAAAGGATCACAGTGGAAATAGCCCTTTTTGGGGCGTTATCCTGGGTTGTCACAATTTGCTATGTTGATTTCTGTGTAACTATGTGTATCGAGTAAAAATTTTTTTCTTCTTCTTTTCTTTTCTTCTTTTTTTCTTCTTCTTCTTTTTTTCTTTTCTTCTTCTTCTTCTTTTTTTCTTCTTCTTCTTTATTTTTTTTTATTTTATTTTATTATTTTTATTATCTTATTGAGGTTTTTGGTAAACCGTGGAGCTCATTAAAACGCCTGGGGGAAAGAGGTGATCAAAATTTTAACGCAGGAAAATGGTGATAAGGATAAAATTATGTAAGTTTTGTTGGAATTTTTTAACCCCGGGGGGGGTAAGCCCCCAGTAACCCCCAAAGAACAAAGAGCCACAATACGTGGGGGGAAAAAATACCCAGTAAGTAAATAAGTAAATTTATTCAGGTATACACAAATACGTTTAAAAGAATTACCATCTAGAGCATATGTGTAGAGAACCCGGATAACCCAAAAAGTCAGACAGGTGATTTTTTTTTATTTTGGGCCTTTTAACCGACTTGAGGAAATTACCACGCGCCTTGGCCGTCTTGGGCCATTTACAAATCACACTGACCAACAGAGTGAGGGGACAGTATATATAGGCGAGGGGGGCAGTGGGGCAGGGCAGGAGAGGAAAATAAAGAAGTGTGGTAAATTTTTTTAGTGCAAATGGTAAAAGTAGTAGTGTGGTAGTGGTAGTAGTTTAGTAGTGAGGTAGTAATTTTTGTGGGAGTGTATTAGTGGGGTAGTATTAGTGGTAGTGTATTAGTGGTAGTAGTTTTATAGTAAGAAGTAGTATTAGTGGTAGTAGTATTAGGGTGTAGTTTGTGGTAGTAGTATTGTAATTAGGTAGTATATTTTTGGGGATGTATTAGTGGTAGTGTTTAGTGGGAGTATATTTGTGGTAGTGTATTAGTGGTGGTTGTAGTTTAGGATGTGATTGTGGTAGTAGTATAAATGGTGTAGTAAGTGGTAGTAGTATTAGTAGTAGAGGAGTAGTATTAGTGGTATGTTTGTGGGAGTGTATTATGGGAGTTTGTATTTGTGGTAGTAGTATGAGTGGTAGTGGTAGTAGTATTAGTGGCGTTTTTAGTGGCAGTGTATTTGTGGTAGAGTATTAGTGGTAGTGTATTAGGGGAGTGTATTGTGTGAAGTTTAGTGGTGTAGATTGTGGTGTAGTATTAGTGGAGTAGTAGTATTGTGGGAGTAGTATTTGTGGTAGTATTATTAGTGGTAGTGTATTAGTAGTAGTGTATTAGGGTAGTAGTTTTGTGGTAGTGTATTAGTAGTAGAGGTACTATTATTAGTGGTAGTAGTATTAGTGGGAGTAGTTTAGTGGTAGTATTTAGTGGTAGTGTTTTTGTAGTGATGTAGGGAGTATTAGTGGCAGTGTTTAGTGGTAGTATATTTAGTGGTAGTTTATTTGTGGTGTAGTATTGGGTGTAGTATTAGTGGGGTGTTTTAGTAGTAGATTTAGTATATTGGGTAGTGTATTAGTGGTAGTAGATTTGTGGTAGTAGTATTGGGTAGTTTGTATTTGTAGTGTGTAGTAGTTTTATGGAGTAGTAGTAGATTAGTAGTATTAGTTTGGGAGTATATTAGTGGGGAGTATTAGTGGGAGTGTTTTGTAGTAGATGTTGTAGTATTAGTGGTAGTAGTTTAGTGGAGTAGTATTGGGGTAGTGTTTTTGAGTAGGTGTAGTTTAGTGGTGTAGTATTAGTGGTAGTAGTATTTGGTAGTATATTGTGGTAGTAGTATTAGTCGTAGAGTTTAGTCGTAGGGTGTAGTATTAGTGGTTGTAGTATTAGTGGTAGTGTATTTGTGGTGTAGTATTTAGTGGTAGTGGTAGTGTATTAGTGGAGTAGTATTTGTGGTAGTAGTTTAGTAGTGTGTAGTAGTTTAGTGGTGTGTAGTAGTGTAGTAGTATTAGTGGTAGTAGTATTAGTGGTAGTAGTATTAGTGGTAGTAGTATTAGTGGTAGTAGTATTAGTAGTAGATGTAGTAGTATTAGTGGTAGTAGTATTAGTGGTAGTAGTATTAGTGGTAGTAGTATTAGTGGTAGTAGTATTAGTGGTAGTAGTATTAGTGGTAGTAGTATTTGGGTGTAGTTTAGTAGTAGTGTGTGTATTAGTGGTATTTGTATTAGTGGTGTAGTATTTGGTAGGGGCGTAGTATTAGTGGTGTGTATTGTGGTTTAGTATTGTGTAGGGTGTAGTTTAGGGGGTAGTATTAGTGGTAGTGTATTTTTGGTAGTAGTATTTGTGGTAGTAGTATTGTGGTAGTGTATTTGTAGTAGAGGTAGTAGTATTTGTGGTAGTATTTGTGGTGTTGATTAGTGGTTGTAGTATTAGTGGGGTAGTATTAGTGGTAGTTTAGTGTAGAAAGTATTAGTGGTAGTGTATTAGTGGAGTGTATTGTGGGTATTATTGTGTAGTAGTATTTGTGGTAGTATATTTGGGGGAGTGTATAGTGTTAGTAGTATTGTGGTAGTAGTGTTGTGGTAGTAGTATTAGTTGGGGTAGTATTGAGTGAGGTGTTGTTTTGTGGTAGTGTATTAGTGGGTAGTATTGTGGGGAGTGTATTGTGGTAGTAGTATTAGTAGTAGATGTAGTGTATTGTGGTAGTTTTTTAGTGGGAGTAGTATTAGTGGTGTAGATTGTGGTGTTTTTAGTGGTAGGATTGTAGTGATGTAGTATGTTGATGTAGTGTATTAAGGGGGTGATTAGTGGTAGTATATTGTGGTAGTGTATTTTTTTTAGATGTGTAGTTTAGTGGTGTTTGTAGTAGATGTATTTATTAGTGGGGGTAGTTTGTGGGTATAGTATTTGTGGTTAGTATTAGCGGTGTGTATGTGGTAGTGTATTAGTAGTGATGTAGTAGTATTTGTGGTAGTAGTATTTGTGGTAGTAGTATTAGTGGTAGTAGTATTTTGTGGGGTAGATTATTTTAGTAGTATTAGTAGTAGATGTAGTAGTATTGGGTAGTAGTAGTTTTGTGGTAGTGTATTAGTGGTAGTGATTAGTGGTAGTAGTATTAGTGGGAGTAGTTTTGTGGTAGTAGTTATTGTGATGTAGTAGTTTGTGGTATTAGTATTTGGTTTTGTATTTTATGGTTAGGGGGGTATTATGATTTTTAATATTAAAATTGTGGTGTAGTTTTGTATAGGGTGTGTATTAGTGGTAGTGTATTAGTGGGAGTAGTATAGTGGTAGTGTATTAGTGGGAGGGAGTATTAGTGGTAGTAGTATTAGTGGTGTATATTTGTAGTAGAGGTGTGTATTAGTGGTGTGATTATTTGGTAGTAGGATTAGTGGTGTAGTATTAGTGGTAGTGATTAGTTGGTGTAGTATTAGTGAGTTTATTGTGTGAGTTTTGTAGTATTGTGGTTTGTAGTTTTAGTTGTAGAGGTAGTGTATTTAGTGGTAGTAATATTAGTGGTTTGTAGTATTGTTAGTGTTGTTGTATTATGGGGTAGTATTAGTGGTAGTGTATTTGTGGTAGTAGATTAGTAGTAGATGTAGTAGTATTTGTGGGAGTTGTTTGTGGTTGTGGTAGTAGTATTAGTGGTAGTAGTATTGTGGGAGTGTATTAGTGGTAGTGTATTTGTAGTAGATTGTGTGTAGTTTTTGTAGTAGTTTGTGGTTTGAGTATTGTTGTGAGGTTTTGTGTTTGTTATGTATTTGTGGTAGTGTATTGTGGTAGTGTATTAGGGTAGTATATTGTGGTGTTAAATAGTGGTGAAAATATTTGTGGTAGTAGTATTAGTAGTAGAGTAGTAGTATTGTGGTAGTATTAGTGGTGTAGTTTAGTGGTTTGTTTATAGTAGATTTGTTTTTTATTTTGTGGTATAGTATTAGTGGTAGGTTTAGTAGTAAGGTAGTAGTTTTAGTGGTAGTTTAGTGGTGTATATTAGTGGTGTAGTATTAGTGTAGTAGTATTAGTGGTGTAGTTTAGTGGGAGTAGTTTAGTGGTAGAGTATTAGTTGGTAGTATATTAGTGGTAGTAGTATTGTGGTAGTGTTTAGTGGTATTTATTTGTGGGTTTAGTATTGTGTTGTAGTATTAGTGGTAGTAGTTTGTAGTAGTAGTATTAGTGGTATAGTTTTTGTATAGGTTTTGGGTATTTTTTTTGGTAGAGATTGTGGGATATTTTTGGGTAGTAGTATTGTGGTTAGTATTGTGGTAGTAGTATTTGTTGTAGTAGTATTAGTAGTGAGTGTATATTAGTGGTATAGTATTAGTGTGTAGTTTTGTGGTAGTAGTATTAGTGTAGAGTAGTAGTATTTGTGGTTAGTAGTTTAGTGGTAGTGTATAGTTTTGTGTATTTTGGGAGTAGTTTTTTTAGTGTAGGGGTAGTAATTTAGTGGTGTGTATTAGTGGGAGTAGTATTAGTGGGAGTGTTTTTGTAGTTGGGTGTGTTTTAGTGGTAGTAGTTTAGTGGTAAAGTGGGATAGTGGGAGTAGTATTTTGGTATGTTTTGTGGTAGTAGTATTTAGTTGGGGAGTGTATTAGTGGTAGTAGTATTAGTGGTGTAGTATTAGTAGTAGGGTGGTATAGTGGGAGTAGTATTGGGTAGTGGATTGTGGTAGTAGTATTAGTGGGATTTGTATTAGTGTAGTGTATTAGTTTAGTATATTAGTGGTAGTAGTATTAGTGGTAGTGTATTAGTGTGGGTTTGTTTAGTGGTAGTAGTATTAGTGGTAGTAGTATTGTGTAGATGTGAGTTTATGGTAGTGTATTAGTGGTAGTGTATTGTGGTAGTGTATTAGTGGTAGTGTATTAGGGGTGCGATTTGTGGTAGTTTATTGTGGGGGTAGTATTAGTGGGTAGAGGGAGTAGTAAAAAGTGGTAGGGGTTTTTAGTTTTTGTGGTTGAGGTGTAGGGATTAGTGGTTGTGTATTAGGGTGTAGTATTTTGTGGTAGGGTAGTAGTATTAGTGGTAGTTGTATTGTGGTTGAGGGAGTAGTATTGTGGTGTGTATTTTTGGGAGTGTATTAGTGGTAGAGGTAGTAGTATTAGTGGTAGTAGTATTGTGGTTGTAGTATTAGTGGTTTGGAGGTAGTAGTATTAGTGGTAGTATTTTTAGTGGTAGTGTATTTTTGGTATGTAGGGGGATTAGTGTAGATGTATGTATTAGTGGTATTTTTTTTTTAAAATGTAGTGTATTAGTTGGTGTAGTATTAGTGGGTAGTATATGGTAGTAGATTAGGGTATAGTATTGTGGTAGTAGTTTTAGTAGTAGATGTGTAGTATTAGTGGTGTAGTATTGTGGTGTAGTATTTGGGGTAGTAGTATTAGGGTAGTAGTTTGTGGTAGTTGTATTAGTAGTAGAAGTGTAGTATTGTGGTAGTAGATTTTAGTGGGGAGTGTATTTGGGTAGTGTATTAGTGGTAGTAGTATTGTGGTAGTAGTATTAGTGGTAGTAGTTTAGTGTAGATGTTGTGTATTATGGTATAGTATTAGTGGGGTTTGATTAGTGGTAGAGGTAGTGTATTTATGGTGTGATTAAATGGTTTTAGTAGTTTTAGTAGTAGGGGTAGTATTGTGGTAGTAGTATTTGTGGTAGTAGTATTGTGGTAGTAGTATTAGTGGGAGTAGTATTAGGGGTGTAGATTAGTAGTGAGGTAGGTATTAGGGTTTTGTGTATTAGTGGTAGTAGTATTAGTGGGGTTGATTAGTGGTAGTAGTATTGTGGTGTAGTAATAGTGGGGAGAGTTTAGTGGTAGTGTTTGTAGTAGGGTAGTAGATTAGTGGAGTAGTATTGTGGTAGTTGTTTTAGTATTTAGTTGTAGTAAGGGTGTAGTTTATGGTAGTAGTATTTAGTGGTAGTGTTTGTGGGGTTTTGTTTTTTGTATAATGTGTGTATTAGTGGTAGTATTTAGTGGTAGTGGTTGTAGTATTTTGTGGTGAGTTTAGTGGTGTGTTTAGTGGTAGTAGTTTAGTAGTAGGTGTTGTAGTAGATGTAGTAGTATTGGGTTGTATATTAGTGGGGAGGTTTGTTTTGTATTGTGGTGTGTATTAGTGGAGTAGTATTTTGTGGGTAGTGATTGTGGGAGTAGTATTTGTGGTAGTTTAATAGGGTAGAAAGTATTATTTTGGGGTAGATGTATAGATGTAGTAGTTTTTGTGGTATAGTATTAGTGGTATAGTATTAGTGGTAGTATATAGTAGAGGTGTAATATAGTGGTGTAGTATTAGTGGGTATAGTTTAGTAGTAGAGGTAGTAGTTTTGTGGGAGATGGGGAGTAGTATTGTGGTAGTGTATTAGTGGTGTAGTTTTGGGTAGTTTTGTATTAAGTGGTTTGTAGTATTTGTGGGAGTAGTTTGTGGTAGGTATTAGTGGGGATAGTATTTGGTTTGAGATTTGTGGTGTAGTATTGTGGTAGTGTATTAGTGGTGTATTTTTAGTGGTTGTAGTATTAGTGTTAGGTATTAGTGGTAGTAGTTTTTTGGTGTAGTGTATTAGTGGTGTTTTTATTATGTAGGGTGTAATATTAGTGGTATAGTATTAGTGGTAGTAGATTAGTGGTGTAGTTTAGTGGTAGTGTTTTTGTGGTGTGATTAGTGGGAGTAGTATTAGAGTAGATGTGAGATTAGTGGTATGTATTTTGGGGTAGTATTAGTGGTAGTAGATTAGGGGGTGTTTTGTAGTATTAGTGGTAGTGTATTAGTGGTAGTAGTATTTGTGGTAGAGTATTAGTGGTGTAGTATTTGTGTGATGTAGTAATATTAGTGGGAAATAGTTTAGGGTAGTAGTATTAGTGGGAGTAGTATTAGTGTAGAGGTAGTGTATTAGTGGTTTGTATTAGTGGTATGGTATTTGTGGTAGTAGTATTATTTGGGAGTAGTTTAGTGGTAATTTTTTTAGTGTTGTAGTATTGTGGTAGTAGTTTTGTGGTTGGTATTTGTATAGGGTAATAGTATTGTGGTAGTGGGGATTAGTGGGGGGTAATTTGTGGGAGTAGTATTGTGGTTAGTATTAGTGGGGTAGTATTTGTGGGAGTGTATATGGTAGTAGTATTGTGGTGTAGTATTTGTAGGGTTTTGGTAGGTATTAGTGGTAGTAGTTTTGTGGTGTGTATTAGTAGTAGAGTAGAGTTTAGTGGTTAGAGTATTAGTGGTAGTATTTTTAGTGGTAGTAGTATTAGGGTAGTAGTATTAGGGGTAGGTATTGTTGGAGTGGTATTTGTGGTAGTAGTATTAGTGGTAGTGTTTTAGTGGTGGGGTAGTATTAGTGGTAGAGGTAGTGTTTAGTGGGAGGGTATAGTTTTATTGGGTAGTAGTATTAGTGGGAGTGTTTTGTGGGGAAGGTAGTTGTATTTGGGAGTTGTATTTTTAGGGTGTATATTAGTGGTAGTAGTATAGTGGTAGTAGTATTAGTGTGAGGAGTGTTTAGGGGTTTATTTGTGGTGTAGTTTAGTTTAGGTAGTGATTTGTGGTAGTAGTATTTGTGGTAGTGGTAGTAGTATTGTGGGAGGTGTTGTTTAGTTGTAGGATTAGTGGTAGTAGTATTAGTGGTAGTAGTATTAGTGGTAGTGGTATTAGTGGGAGTAGTATTTGTGGTAGTGTATTGGGGTAGGTATTAGTGGTGTGGTATTGTGGGGAGTAGTTTGTGGTAGTGTATAGTGGTAGAGGTTTGTTTAGTGGAGAAAGGTTAGTAGTTTAGTGGTTGAGGTAGTGTATTAGGGGAAAAATTTTTAAAAAAAAAAAATTTTTTTTTTTTTTAATGGTAAAAAGTATTAGTGGTGTAGTATTAGGGTGGGTATTTGTATAGGGTTGTAGTTTGTGGGAGTATTTTTGAATTTTGGGAGGGTAGTTGTATTAGTGGTAGTATTTAGGGAGTTTTAGGGAGTGGTTGGGAGTTATTTAAGGGATAGATTGGGAGTAGTATTTGTGGTAGTGTATTAGTGGTTGTAGTATTAGGAGAGGTAGTAGTATTATGGTAGTAGTTTAGGGTGTATATTGTGGTTGTAGTATTAAATGGTAGTAGTATTGTGTAGAGGTAGTAGTATTGTGGTAGTTTTTTTAGGGTAGTAGTATTAATGGTAGTGTATTTAGTGGTAGTGTATTAGTGGTTTGTATATTAGTGGGGAGTAGGTTTTTAGTGGGAAGGGGAGTTTTTAGTGGTGTAGTATTAGTGGTGAGGTAGTAGTATTTGTGGTTTTATTTTGGTAGTTTTTTGGTTGAGTATTAGGTATGTTTTTGGTTGATTAGTGGGAAAGGGAGATTGTGGTTAGTATTATTTGGTTTGGGGGATTAGGGGAGAGTTAGTGTAAAGAAATTTAAAATTAGGGAAGTTTAGGAGTGTATTTGGAAGAGGGTGGTTAATGGGTAGTTTATTATTAATTTAATTTTAATATTTTTAGTGGGGTATTTTTATTTTAAGGGGGGTATTTGGGGGGTGAGTATTATTAAGGGATATTTGTGGGTTTTTAAAGTGGATGTTATTTTTGGGGAGTTTAGTTATTAAGAAGGGGGAGTAGTATTAGGGAAGGGGTATTTTGTAAAAGGGAGTAGAATTTGGGGTTGTGGAGGTTTAGGGGTGGTAATTAAAAGGTTAAGGAGGGAGTGTTTTGGAGAAATTATGGAGTAAAATTTTGGGGAAAAATGTTTGGGATTGTTTTTTTTTTTGGGTAAAAGGGGAAGGGTGGAAAAAGAAAAATAATTAGGGGGGAAAAGGGGGAAGGTTTTTAAAAGGGGTATAATAATATTTAGGGAGGGGGATGGGTAAAAGTATAGGGGGAAAGGGGGTAAAGGGCAGGAGTGGTGGGTTTTCCCAGGGATTTTGTTTATTTTTTTGGTCCCTTTAATTTTTCCCCTTTAAAAAATTTTACTTAAAAGGTTACTTTTACTTTTAAACGAAATGTTGAGACTTTAAATTCCTCTAAAATTTGTGGTAAAGGACGCATGTAAGGGGGCCAAGGGGTTTTTAAAACGGGAATTGAACCCCGGGGGCAACAGGGACGGTATTTAAAAATTTTTAAAAAAAGGGAAGGAGGAAAAAGGTTTAAAAGAATAAATAAAAACCTTAAAAACACTTTTTTAAATTTAACAAAAATGGACAACTTAAAAAAGTTTCTGGCTTTAATCTTTTCAAATTTTGGGGGATAAGTGAGACAAAGTTAAGGAAGGGGAAAAGAAAGGAATGGGAAAAGGGAAGGGAAACCCCTTTTTTTTGTTTCCCCCCAAAAAAATTTAAAAACCCAAAAAAACAAAACAAAACAAACCCAACCAACCCGCCCCAGGCTGGACGCCCTGGCCCCCAAAAGTGAAAAACCCTTTTGGAAAACCCCGCCCCGGTTTCTGTTTCCCCCTAAACCTTTTTTTTTGATTTTCTTTTGGGGGAAATTTTTTTTTGGGGGAAAAATTTTTTTGGGAGGGAACCACGCCCGGGCCCAGGAGCTGGACGCCGGCTGTGGCCCCACGGCAGATATTTGTTGACAATTACAGCCGGTTATTTGGTCTTAATACGTCCGAGTCAGACCAAGGCTGCCTTGTTGGATCAATGTTCCACCTCCCGTCTGTCTGTCTGTCTGTCTGATGTACCCCACTCTGACCACACCTGCCTCTGACGTCACCTTGGTAACTACCTTCTAATTGGCTGTATGCTTATGACGTCACCTTGGCACCTGCCTCGTGATTGGTTACATGTTTGTGATGTCACCTACGTTCTGCGTTGTTTTTTATAATATACGTGTAACGTTACCTATGTAACTGCGTCATCAATGACTACTTGCTTATAACGTGACGTTAGTAACAGCTTATAACGTGACGTTAATAACAGCTTGTAACGTGACGTTAATAACAGCTTATAACGTGACGTTAATAACAGCTTATAACGTTACGTTAATAACAGCTTGTAACGTGATGTTAGTAACAGTTTATAACGTGACGTTAGTAACAGTTTAAAACGTGACGTTTCTAACAGCTTATAATGTGACGTTAGTAACAGCTTATAATGTGACGTTAGTAACAGCTTATAATGTGACGTTACTAACAGCTTATAATGTGACGTTAGTAATAGCTTATAATGTGACGTTAGTAACAGCTTGTCTCTGGCTTCAGGTCACCGGCGTCACACACAGCCATTGTTACATTACGTCACGTAAAGTTACACACACACACACACACACACACACACACACACACACACACACACACACACACACACACACACACACACACACACACACACACACGCACACACACATGAAGTGTATCTGTGTTTACTAGCCTCTTGATGCTCCCTTATCTGATCGCTTATTAACCCCTTAAGTGACCACTTATTAGCCCTGTAGTGGCTGTACTCCCTCCCTCAAGTACAGGTAACCTTCCCTCCCTCTTTCAGGTGCAGGTAACCTTCCCTCCCTCCCTCCCTCCCTCAAGTACAGGTAACCTTCCTTCCCTCCCTCCCTCCCTCAGGTGCAGGTAACCCCTCCCTCCCTCCCTCCCTCCTTCCCTTAAGTATAGGTAACACACCCTTCCTCCTTCATGCACAGGTAACCCTCCCTTCCTCCCTCAGGCACAGTAACCCTCCCTTCCTCCCTCAGGTACAGGTAACCCTCCCTTCCTCCTTCATGTACAGGTAACCCTCCCTTCCTCCCTCAGGTACAGTAACCCTCTCTTCCTCCCTCAGGTACAGGTAACCCTCCCTTCCTCCCTCACGTACAGGTAACCCTCCCTTCCTCCCTCACGTACAGGTAATCCTCCCTTCCTCCCTCACGTACAGGTAACCCCCCTCCCTATTTGTCTCCCTCACTCCCTCTTTTCCCCGTTTTTAATACTCTCTTTTTAATTCCCTCTCTATGTCTCCTTCACTCCTCTCTCTTCCTCCCACCGTCAAACCCTCTCAGTCTTCTTCCCTCCCTCTCTCCCTCCCTCCCTTCATCTCTCCTTCCATCCATATCTCCTACCGTCCCTCCCTTCCTCCCTCTCCTTTCCATCACTGTCAGTGTGTAGTAACCATATAGTAAGACCAGTTGTATTCCTGTATGTCCTTGATGACGTGTGTGTGTGTGTGACAGTCCTCACACACACACGACACTGGAGGACAGGAGAGTCAGGGGAGACATGATAAGGACATATAAAATACTGCGTGGAATAGACAAGGTGGACAAAGACAGGATGTTCCAGGGAGGGGACACAGAAACAAGAGGCCACAATTGGAAGTTGAAGACACAAATGAGTCAGAGAGATATTAGGAAGTATTTCTTCAGTCATAGAGTTGTAAGGCAGTGGAATAGCCTAGAAAATGACGTAGTGGAGGCAGGAACCATACACAGTTTTAAGACGAGGTTTGATAAAGCTCATGGAGCGGGGAGAGAGAGGGCCCAGTAGCAACCGGTGAAGAGGCGGGGCCAGGAGCTAAGACTCGACCCCTGCAACCACAAATAGGTGAGTACACACACTAGTGAAGGCAGGATCCATTCATAGCTTTAAGCAGAGGTATGATAAAGTTCATAGTGCAGGGAGAGTGACCCAGTAGCGGCCAGTGAAGACGCGGGGCCAGGAGCTATGAATCGACCCCTGCAACCACAACTAGGTGAGTACAGCTAGGTGAGTACACACACACACACACACAACAGATAAGGTAGACACAGGTTGTTCCAGAGAGGAGACACAGAAACAAGGGGTCACAATTGGAAGCTGAAGACTCAGACGAGTCAGAGGGATGTTAGGAAGTATTTCTTTAGTCATAGAGTCGTCAGGAAGTGGAATAGCCTAACAAGTGATGTAGTGGAGGCAGGAACTATACATAGGTTCAAGACGAGGTATGACAAAGCTCTAGAAGCAGAGAGAGAGAGAGAGAGGACCTAGCAGCGTTCAGTGAAGAGGCGGGGCCAGGAGCTGAGTCTCGACCCCTGCAACCACAATTAGGTGAGTACACACACACACACACACACACACACACACAAACCACACCATCTACCCCCCCCCTAACCATCCCTCTCTCACACACACACACAAGGGCAGACACTCATAGAAGCTTTAGACCCTAGTAGCAATTTCCACTTTTTACAACCCAGAATTACTGGTATGTATTAACAGTATTCCCCTCATACTCCCCATACACACGTATACACACATACACACACAGCTTTTAAGGGCAACATTGTAAGTAGGTGGGGTCAAGTCCCAGGAGAGTGGGGGTCAGGTCACAAGAAGTGGCGGCCAGTCAAGGACCATTGACACACACACACACACACACACACACACACACACACACACACACACACAAACACACTACACACACACACACACACACACACACACACACACACACACACACACACACCACACACAACCACACGATCTACCCCCCCCCCTAACCATCCCTCTCTCTCACACACACACAAGGGCAGACACTCATAGAAGCTTTAGACCCTAGTAGCAATTTCCACTTTTTACAACCCAGAATTACTGGTATGTATTAACAGTATTCCCCCTCATACCTCCCCCATACACACGTATACACACATACACACACAGCTTTTAAGGGCAACATTGTAAGTAGGTGGGGTCAAGTCCCAGGAGAGTGGGGGTCAGGTCACAAGAAGTTGCGGCCAGTCAAGGACCACTGACACACACACACACACACACACACACACACACACACACACACACACACACACACACACACACACACACACACACACACACACACAACCACACACAACCACACAACCACACAACCACACCATCTTCCTCCCCCCTAACCATCCCTCTCTCTCACACACACACAAGGGCAGACACTCATAGAAGCTTTAGACCCTAGTAGCAATTTCCACTTTTTACAACCCAGAATTACTGTCATGTATTAACAGTATTCCCCGTCATACCTCCCCCATACACACGTATACACACACACACACAGCTTTTAAGGGCAACATTGTAAGTAGGTGGGGTCAAGTCCCAGGAGAGTGGGGGTCAGGTCACAAGAAGTTGCGGCCAGTCAAGGGACCATTGACACACACACCACCCACACACTCACACACAACACACACACACACACACACACACACACACACACGACACACAACACACAACACACAACACACACACACACACACACACACACACACACACACACACACACACACACACACACACACACACACACACACACACACATGAGCGGGTCCCACAGGGGTCAGTTCTAGGACCAGTGCTATTTTTGATATATGTGAACGACATGATGGAAGGAATAGACTCTGAAGTGTCCCTGTTCGCAGATGACGTGAAGTTGATGAGAAGAATTAAAATCGGACGAGGATGAGGCAGGACTGCAAGAGACCAGGACAGGCTGGACATGTGGTCCAGTAACTGGCTTCTCGAATTCAATCCAGCCAAATGCAAAGTCATGAAGATTGGGGAGGGGCAAAGAAGACCGCAGACAAAGTATAGGCTAGGTGGACAAAGACTACAGACCTCACTCAGGGAGAAAGACCTTGGGGTGACCATAACACCGAGCACATCACCGGAGGCACACATCAACCAAATAAATGCTGCAGCATACGGGGCGCCTGGCAAACCTGAGAATAGCGTTCCGATACCTTAATAAGGAATCGTTCAAGACACTGTACACTGTGTATGTTAGGCCCATAGTGGAGTATGCAGCATCAGTCTGGAACCCACACCTGGTCAAGCACGTCAAGAAGTTAGAGAAAGTACAAAGGTTTGCAACAAGGCTAGTCCCAGAGCTCAAGGGAATGTCGTACGAGGAAAGGTTAAGGGAAATCGGACTGACGGACACTGGAGGACAGAAGGGTCAGGGAGACATGATACGACATACAACATACTGCGGGGAATACACAAGGTGGACAGAGATAGGATGTTCCAGTGAGGGGACACAGGGACAAGGGGTCACATCTGGAAGCTGAAGACTCGGACGGAGTACAGGGCGTTAGGGAAGTATTTCTTCAGTCATAGGTTGTCAGCAAGTGGAATAGCCTCGACAAGTGAAGTAGTGGAGGCAAGAACATACATAGTTTTAGAAGAGGTATGACAAAGCTCAGGAAGCAGAGGAGGAGGAACCAGGTAGCAATCAGTGAAGAGGCTGGGCCAGGAGTGAGTCTCGACCCGGCTGCAACCACAATTAGGTGAGTACAATAGGTGAGTACACACTCACACACACACACACACACACACACACACACACACACACACCACACACACAACCACACAGACCACACAAACACACCTTCTCCCCCTAACCATCCATCTCTCTCACACACACACACACAAGGGCAGACACTCACCCACACCCCCCCCCCCCCCCTTAGAAGCTTTAGACCGTAGTAGCATTTTTCCACTTTTCTTTACAACCCAGAATTACTGGTATGTATTAACAGTATTCCCCCTCTACCTCCCCATACACACGTTATACACACAATTCACTCACAGCTTTTAAGGCAACATGTAAGTAGGTGGGGTGTCAAGTCAGGAGGTGGGGGTCAGGTCACAAGAAGTTGGGGCAGTCAAGGACATTTGAACAACACACACACTCCACACACACACACACAACCCCACGATCTACCAACCCCCTAACCATCCCTCTCTCTCCACACACACACAAGGGGCAGACACTCATAGAGCTTTTGACCCCTAGTAGCAATTTCACTTTTTACAACCAGTTAATCGGTATGTATTAACAGTATTCCCCCTCATACCTCCCCATTTTACACACGTATACACACATACAACACATTTTAAGGGGCAAACTATTGTAAGTACGGATAGGGCGGCAAAGTTCCCAAGAGAGGGAGTGGGGGTCAGGTCACATGAAGTTGCGGCCAGTCTCAAGGACACTGACACACACACACACACACAACACACACACACACACACACACACACACACACACAACACACACACACAACCACAAAACCACACAACCACACCATTACTCCCCCCCCTAACCATCCCTCTCTCACTCTAACACACAAAGGACTGGACACTCATAGAAGCTTTAGACCCTAGTAGCATATTTCCACTTTTTACAACCCAGAACTTAATGGTATGTTATTAACAGGTATTCTCCCTCATAACCTCCCCCATTCACACGTATACACACCATACAAACAGCTTTTAAGGGCCAACATTGTAAGCAGTGGGGTGTCAAGTCAGGACGAGTGGGGGGGTCAGGTCACAGAAGTTGCGGCCAGTCAAGGACCACTGACACAAACACACACCACACAAACACAACACACACACACACACACACACACACACACACTCACACACACACACTGAGTTTCTGACTATATAGTAGAGTTACAAGTGGAGACGGTAACAGGAACTTGAAGGGGACAGGCCAAACTATAAAAAGGGGGGACTACACAGGTATGAGAAACTTCCTGCAGGAGGTTCAGTGGGACAGAGAAATGGTGGGAAAATCAGTAAAGGAGATGATGGAAAATATGTGGCAACAAAGTGAAAGGGAGGCAGGGGAAAGTTTTGTTCCCAAGGGAAACAGAAATAATAGGAAGCCCAAAAAACGAGTCCTTGGTTTACCCGAAGGTGTAGGGAGACAAAAACTAATGCAACAGAGAATGGAAAAGGTACAGGAGGCATAGGACCCAGGAAAACAAGGAGATTAGTAGAAGAGCCAGAAACGATATGCGCAGATTAAGGAGGGGCCCAGCGACAGTATGAAAACGACATAGCATCGAAAGTCAAATCTGACCCGAACTGCTGTATAGCCACATTGGAGGAAGACAACAGTCAAGGACCAGGTGATAAGGCTGAGGAAAGAAGGTGGAGAACTCACAAGAAACGATCAAGAGGTATGTGAGGAGCTCAACACGAGATTTAAGGAAGTATTTACAGTAGAGACAGGAAGGACTCTGGGGGGAACAGACCAGATGGGGACACCAACAAGGAATACCCCAACAAGTGTTGGACGACATACATACAGATGAGGAGGAGGTGAAGAAACTGCTAAGGGACATCGATACCCCCAAAGGCAATGGGACCGGACAACATCTCTCAATGGGCCCCTTAGGAGGGAGCAGATATGTTGTGCGTACCACTTACCACAATCTTCACACATCCCTGGAAACTGGGCAACTACCTGAGGTATGGAAGAAGGCAAATGTATTCCCATTTTCAAAAAAGGAGACAGAAAAGAGGCACTAAACTATAGACCTGTGTCATTGACGTGTATAGTATGCAAAATTATGGAGAAGATTACAGGAGGAGAGTGGTGGAGCACCGGAAGGGAACGGGAAAGTAAAAATCCCAAACCAGCACGGATTCCAAGCAAATCCGTGCAAAACCTTCGGGTTTTATGAAAAATAACAGAAGTAGAAAAGAGAAGAGGGGGGGGTTGATTGCATTTTGGACTGCAAAAAGGTTTTTTGACACTTTCCTCACAAGAGTTAGTGCAGAAGCTAGAGCACAGGCGCTTAAACAGGAAGGGCACTGAATGGATCAGAGAATACCTGACGGGGGAGGAAACAACGAGTCTGGTACGTAAGATGTTCACAGTGGGCACCTGTGACGAGCGGGCCCCACGGGGGTGGGCCCCTAGGCCTTGCTATTTTTGGTATATGTGAACGAATGAGGGAAGGGGTTAGACTCAGAGTGCCCCTGTTTGCGATGTTAATTTAAATGAGGAAATTAAAATCTGATGAGGCCCAGGAGGACTTCAAAGAGACCTGGAAAACCTGGACACCGGGCCCACAAATTTTCTCGAATTTAATCCTCCCAAAAATGAAAATTCATAAGATGGGGGGAAGGGGCCAGAAGCCCACAACAGAGTAAGGCTAGGTGCCAAAGACGAAAACCTCACCAAGGAGAAAAGTCTTGGGGTAGTAAAAAAACACCAGCATGTCCCCCGGAGCACACATAAATCAATAACTGCGCGAATGGGGGCCCTGCAAAAAAACAGCACCCCGACACCTTAAAAGGAATCATTAAAAACACTGTACACCGTGTATGTCAGGCCCATACTGGAGATCAGCACCTTTTGGGAACCCCGACTTAAATAAAGCCCGTCAAGAAACTAAAAAAGTACAAAGGTTGCAACAGGTTGTTCCAGAGCAAGGGGAATGTCCTATGAAGAAAGATTAAGGGAAATGGGCCTGCGACACTGGAGGACGGGAGGGTCGGGGGAACATGAAAACGACATAAAAAATACTGCGTGGAATAGCGGGTGGACAAGACAGGAGTTCCAGGGGGGACCAGAAACAAGAGGCCACAATTTGGGAAATTAAGACACAAATGAGTCAGAAAAATAGTGGAAGTATTTCTTTCAGTCTGAGTTGTAAAGGGAGTGGAATAGCCCGAAAATGAAGTGTGGAGGGAGGGAAACCCTACCAGTTTTAAAACGAGTTTGATAAAGCTCAGGAGGGGGAGAGAGAGGGTCTAGTAGCAACCGGTGAAAAGGCGGGGCCAGGGCTAGGATCGACCCCCCGCAACCCCAAATAGGGGAGTACAATAGGGGGGACAACACACACACACACACCACAACCACCAACCACACAACACACCATCTACCTCCCCCCCCAAACCACCCTCTCTCTCACCACAAAAGGCAACATCATAGAAGCTTTAACCCATAGCAATTTCCACTTTTTACAACCCAAAATTTCTGGGATGTATTAACGTATTCCCCTCATACCTCCCCCATACACACACCTTTTAAGGGCAACATTGTAAAAGGGGGGTCAAGTCCGGAGAGGGGGGGGGCAGTCACAAGAATTGCGGGCCCGTCAAGGGCCATTCACACACACACCACACAACACACACCCACACAAACACACACACAACAACACCCCACACACACAACGCACGACACAGAACACACACACACACACACACACACACACACACACACACACACACACACACACACGCACACACACACACACACGCACGACACACAACACACACACACACACACACACACACACACACACACACACACACACACACACACACACACACACACACACACACACATGAGCGGGGTCCCACAGGGGTCAGTTCTAGGACCAGTGCTATTTTTGATATATGTGAACGACATGATGGAAGGAATAGATTCTGAAGTGTCCCTGTTCGCAGATGACGTGAAGTTGATGAGAAGAATTAAATCGGACGAGGATGAGGCAGGACTGCAAAGAGACCAGGACAGGCTGGACATGTGGTCCAGTAACTGGCTTCTCGAATTCAATCCAGCCAAATGCAAAGTCATGAAGATTGGGGAGGGGCCAAGAAGACCGCAGACAGAGTATAGGCTAGGTGGACAAAGACTACAGACCTCACTCAGGGAGAAAGACCTTGGGGTGACCATAACACCGAGCACATCACCGGAGGCACACATCAACCAAATAAATGCTGCAGCATACGGGCGCCTGGCAAACCTGAGAATAGCGTTCCGATACCTTAATAAGGAATCCTTCAAGACACTGTTCACTGTGTATGTTACGCCCATACTGGAGTATGCAGCACCAGTCTCGAACACACACCTGGTCAAGCACGTCAAGAAGTTAGAGAAAGTACAAAGGTTTGCAACAAGGCTAGTCCCAGAGCTCAAGGGAATGTCGTACGAGGAAAGGTTAAGGGAAATCGGACTGACGACACTGGAGGACAGAAGGGTCAGGGGAGACATGATAACGACATACAAGATACTGCGGGGAATAGACAAGGTGGACAGAATAGGATGTTCCAGGGGGGGACACAGGGAAAAGGGGGTACATCTGGAAGCTGAAGCTCAGACGATCACAGGACGTTAGAAGTATTTTTTTTCAGTAAAGAGTTGTCACAAGTAAAAGCCTAGAAAGTGAATAGGGGGGCGACCATACATTTTTTAAAAAGAGTATGACAAAGCCAGGAACAGAGGGGGAGAGGACCCTACGTCAGTGAAGAGGGGGGGCCGGGACTGAGTCCCAAACCCCTGCAACCAAAATTTGGGTGAGTACAATTAGGTGAGTACAACACACACACCACACACACACCACACACCCCACACACAAAACACACACACCCCCACACACACACAAAAAAACACACCCACCATACACACACACACAAAAACACAACACACACACCACACCACACCACACACACACACACACACACACAACACAACAACACACACAACACATCCAACCACACATACACCCCCCCCCCTCCCCTCCCCCCCTCTCCCCTTTCCCCCCTCCCTCCCCACTCACCCCTTGCTTCTCCCCCCCTTTCTCACTCCCCCTAACACAAAAACCCACATCCCAGTTCCCCCCACTCCCCCCCCCCCCACACCTGACAACACAATACAACCTAACATACAGAATTACATGGTTTCCCACTCGAGCAACGGGATAAAACAAAAAGGGGTTGCCGAGACAACAAAAAAAACCAAAGGGGAAGGAGGGGGAAACTAAAAGGAAGTTTGGGCACAAGCTCAAAAAAAGGGGAACATAATGGGAAAAGAAACTAGAAGAACTTAGCTAAATGAGAGAGAGGAAGACATGGAAAGCAGGAAGTGGGAGGTGCAAGTCAAAGCAGCAAAGGCCAGGATACAAGTTTAGTAAGGAACTGAAAAACTGAAACAGCCAAAGAACTAAAAAACTTTTTTTGGGGATTGACAACGAGACTGCTACCTCAGTCACAAGTAAGGGGACTGTGGGGAAAAAGGGCAAAACGCATGTAGAAGCTCAATCAAGGGAGACTGTATAAATGAAAGAGCAAGCTATATGGGAGGCCCTAAAGCCCACAGCAGAGCCCAGGGAAACCGAGAAAAGAAAATGACGGGCCCACTGACCCAAGTACTTTATTTGTGAAACGAAAAAAGGGAAAAAGCGAAATGGGGGAAAAACAAATTGAATGGGGGGATACCAGGAAAGCAGGGGGAGAATGAAAGGCAGGTATCTTTGGATGGCTCCGGGAGTTAAGGGGGAAAATATAAACAAGAAAACAGGGGAAAAAAAAGAAATTTGAAAGAAACATGAAAGCAATAAAAAGACGACATGACCCCGAAAATTTCGGAGAATAGGGGGGGTATGTAAAAAAAAAAACCCGGCCATGAAATGCCCTTTTCAAAGGCAAATTTTTGACCGGAACAGGATCCTGCGGAGAAAGCACATTAAGGGACAGCCGGCATACAGGAAGGTGTATCTCGACGTGACAGAACACAAGCGAAAGGCAGAAACAGAGAAATGGTACAAAGGCGAAAGGAAAAAGGGGATGGAGAAGACAGACGGGAAAAACCCAGACACAGGAAGATCAAATACCCCCCTCCCCCCCCAAAATTTCCTATAAAACCCCCAACCAAAACCCCCATGCAACCAAAACACTCTAAACCAAAACCCCACCCCAAAAATCCAACCCCCCACCCACTGCATTAAAAACCCCATCCCACACAACCACCCATATTCCTTATCGGGTCCCCCCATTTCCCCAACCCCCAATACACCCCCCAAACCCAAAATTCTTAAAAGAATTGAAGGTGTGGTAAACAAATCAGATGGAATAACAAATAATATGGGGAGGGCACAAAGAATTAAGGAACATCCCCAGACATAATAGAAACTCAGAAAAAAAAACCCCAAAAATAACAGATCAATTTTTCCATCCGAATCAAACCTCAGGAAAGACAGAGGGGGAGAGGGGGGGAGGATTGCACTGTCATAAAAACCAGGGGGGGTTTTTGAAAAATGGAAGGAATGGTCACGGCAAAGGGACTACTTAGTAGGAACAACCCCTCTGGGGGACATAAGGTGAAAAATGCGTAAGTAAAACCCCCCACAGAACGCAGGAGGCCAAGAGAAGAATCAAAGAGAGCAACAGAGAAATGGGCACAACTACCGAGGTGGCCAAGAGCGCACAGGGGGGGAGCAAAGTTACTAGTTAGGGGTATTTAAATCACAAGGAATTGCGGGGAAAGCCTGGAGCCCCATGGGGTCCCAAACATGAAGAGCCAAGATAGGGGTTGGGGTACTAAAAAACCAGCATCAACATGTTAGAGACCCACCAGAGAGAAGGAGGGGAAGAACCAGCAAGACTGGACCTTGTTTCACCTTGAAGTTCTGACATCGGGGATATCATTATGAAGGCCCTGGAGCTATGATCAGTGTTCTGTCTTCGACAAAAGTTTACCCAATGGGACAGCAGCAGGAAAGGGGGGGAAAACCAACACAAAAGGGGGAACACTCAGGCTTGAGGAACTCTTTCAAAACTTTTAGTGGGGGAGGGAACGACAGGGAAAAAC
This sequence comes from Cherax quadricarinatus, assembly GCF_026875155.1. NCBI lineage: Eukaryota > Metazoa > Arthropoda > Malacostraca > Decapoda > Parastacidae > Cherax > Cherax quadricarinatus. The sequence continues at coordinate 30,940,957 of NC_069461.1, read as the reverse complement.
CTACAAGAAATGATGGACAGTGGCAAAACAAAATGCAAGGAGGGAGAGGAGAGGTTTTTTCCCAAGGGAAAAAGAAAAAATGGGGAAAAACAAACGATCCTTTTGGTTCCCCAAAAGGGGAGGGAGCAAAAACTAGGTGTACAGAAATGGGAAAGGACGAAGACAAGAACTCAGGAAAATAAAGAGATTAGCCGAAAAAGGGCCCGAAAAGAAAACCAGATAAGAAGGGGGCCAGCGGGAATACAAATGACAAAAAGCATCGAAAGTCAGACTGACCCAAGGTTTTAACAGCCACATCAGGAGGAAAACAAAAGTCAAGGACCAGGTAATCAGACTGAGGGAAGGGGGAGGGAATTTACAAGAAACGACCGGGGGTATGTCAGGGACTCAACACAAGATTTAAAAAAGAATTTAAAAGTAAACCAGTAGGACTCCAGGAAATGGAAACAGGGGGGTGCACCCGGGTCTGGATAGGACATTAAACCCAAAGGGGGAGGGAAGAAGCCCGCAAACAACTTGACCCTCAAAGGGCGGGGGGACCAGCAACATCCTTGTGGCCTTTAAAAAGGGAGAGAGATTTTGTGTGACCATAACCAAAAAACTTCAAAAACATCATTTGAAAATGGGGAAACCCCCCAGGGAAGGAAGAGGGAAATGTATCCCAATTTTTTTAAAAGGAGACAGACATACACTAAACCAGACCGTACACTAACGGTTAGTAGCAAGGTCATGGGAAAATCAGGAGGAAGGGTGGAGCAAACCCGGAAAGAAACAAGTGTATAATTGACAAACCGCATGGTTTTTAGGGGGGGAAAAACCGTGTCACAAAACCCACTAAATTTTTATACAAGGGACAGAAAAAAGAAAGAAGAGAGGGGTATCGACGATTTTTTTTTATTTCAAGAAGGGCCCTTTGACACAGTTCCCACAAGAGGTTTTTGCAAAAGCAAGGATCAGGGACACATAAAAGGGAAAAACCTGCAAGGATCAGAGAATACCTGACAGGGGGGCAACAAAGACATGGGACGTGACAGGGGTTTTAAATGGGCGCCTGTGACAAGCGGGGTTCCACAGGGGTAGTCCCAGACCCTTTTTTTTTCTGGTAAATGGAAAAGACAAACGGAAAAAATAGACTCAGAAGTTCCTTTTTTGCGGACGATGTGAAGTTTTAAAGAAAAATCAAATCGAAGAGGATCAGGGAGGACTACAAAGAGACCTGGGCAGGCACAAGCCTGGTCCACAAAATGGCCCTTAGTTTAACCCGCCCAAAGCAAAATCATGAAATTGGGGGGAAAGGGCAAAGAAGACCCAGACACAAAAAAATTTAAGGCCAAAGTCTGCAAACCTCACCAAAGGGAAAAAGATCTGGGGGAGTTAACACCGACATATCTCCGAGGCGCCATCAATCAAAAACTGCTGCAGCATACGGCGCCTGGCAAACCACGGAAGCTTCCGATACCTCAGGATTCTGAAAACTCTGTATACCATTTAGTCAGGCCCATTCGGATTATGCAGCACCAGTTTGGAATCCACACCCATCAAGCACGCAAGAAATTGAGAAAGTGCAAAGGTTTTTCAACAAACATCCCCCGAGCTACGGGGGTTGTCCTACGAAGAAAGGTTTAGGGGAAAATTTGGGCCCGACGACACTGGAGCCAGGAGGATCAGGGAGACATGATAACGACAAAAAAAACCGGAAAAGACGAGGTGGACAAGAAGGGTTTTCCAGGAGGGGCCGACCGAGGTCACAATGGAAGTTTAAGACTAGTAAATAAAGGGGATGTTGGGAAGTAATTTCTTCAGCATAAGTATCGGCCGGGAATAGCGTAGAAAGTGAAGTGGGAGGGGGGAACCAAACATATTTTAAAGGGGGAGGTAGATAAAGCTCGGAGCGGGGAGAGGGGACCTAGTAGCAATCAGTGAAGAGGGGGGGCCAGGGCATGACCGACCCCTCCACAAATAGGGTTACACACACACACACACACACCAACACCACACACCAAAATAATATATAATATTTTAAATTTTATTTTAATATTATATATAATTTTTATATATATTTATATTATTATATAAAAATAAATAAAATCAACATGGTCTCAAAAATTTCGAATCGTACACTTTGAAACCAGGTTCAAATCGGGTGTTGATGAGAGTAAATTTGTTAGGTTAGGTTCCCAGTTTGGGGTTTTTTTTAAAACTTGTAAAAGAACACACCATCCCTCACCTTAAAAAATTTTTTGAAAAATTTAAAAAAAATGTGGAAAACATGAAAATTTAAAATTTTTAAAATTATAGCACCCTTTTTTAATTTTTAATCTTATTTTTGGGAAATTTTTTTCAAGACATGAAATGAGAGGATTTTTTTTTTAATAAAATAACTTTTTTTTTTAATTATTTTTTTTATTTTTTTTATTTTTTAAAATTAAAATTATTATTATTTGTTTTTTATTTTATTATTAATTATTATTATTTTATTTTTTTTTATAAAAAATCTAACACAAAATGAGGTTTCACAGTTGCCTTTGTGTGATAAGTGTTTTGGGAGACCTGAAGGACTTTGCAGGGGTGGCGGAAAAAAATTAAAAGTGAAGATAAAAAAAGGAAAAGGGTTGAGGAACAAGAAATTTAGTTAATAAAAAATTTAAATTCGTTTGGGGGGAGAGATAGGGAGGAGGTGAAGTTTAAAATTTTTGGGGAGTGGAGGGGTCAGCGATGGGTTAAAAAATGATGAGGTGAATCAAAAATTAACAAGTGAAAAAGGGAGGGTGTACTGGGGAGTCGAAAAGACAAAGAACTTTGTCCATAAAGCAAAGTGGGGAATGGGGGTGTGAAACAGGGGTGGAAATGTTCAAAAAGGAAAGGCTGAGGCAGGGGAGTGTCATGTCTGAGGGCATGTTGGTGTAAAAAAAAGCGAAAATTTCGTAGTGGGAAAAATTGGGGTTGGGGGATTTTTAAAAAGTATTATCCAAGGGCTGAGGAGGGTTTGTTGAGGTGGTTGGACATTTAGAGGGGAAGGAACGAAATAAAATGATTTAGGAGTGTGTAAATTTGTTGAAGGAAAAGGGGATGGGGGTCGCTTAGGGAAGGTTGGGGGTAGGGGGAAAGGTTTGTGTGGGGGGGGTTTGGGACCTTTTGCAAGCTCGGAGTGTGTTCGGAGCGAGTGGAGACATGTTTTTTATTATTTGGAGTCTTTGGAGTAGTGTGAGCAAGTAATATGAAGGGTTCAGGGAAACCGGCGGCTGGATTTGAGCCCTGGGGGGTGGGAATAAAATGCCGGCGCTATAAAGGAGGGGTTTGAAAGTTACTGTTTTTTAAACTTGTGTTGGCCCCTCTCAAGCGGGGAGGGGGAATGAGGAAAAAATTTTTTCTTTTTTGAATCGGCCCCCCGGGTGGGAAAAACATGAGTTTAAAAAAAATTTTCAGTAATTATGAATAAAAAACCCCTTTTAAATGATGATTTTAATCTGAGGTGTAACCCCCCCAAATTTACACAGGGTGATATACACGAGAGGTGTATATACCTGAGAGGGTATAACCGAAGGTGTAAACACGGAGGGTAAACACTGAGGGGTGTATATACACTGAATGGGTGTTATACACGAGAGGGTTATACACGAGAGGTGATATCCTGAAGGTGTATATACCTGAGAGGTGATATACACTGAGAGGTTTATAAACATAAAGGGGGTTTAATACCTGAGGGGTGAAATAAAAACTGAGAGGTGTATAACACTGGAGGTGTATATACATGGGGGTGTATATACACAAAGGGGAAATCCCTAGGGTGTAAATACCTGGGGTGTATATACACTGAGAGGTGAATTACACTAAAAGGTTAATACACGAGAGGTGTATTACACGAGAGGGTGAAATACACTGAGGGTTATAACACGAGAGGTTATATACACGGAGGTGATATACACGAGAGGTGTATATACACTGGGGAAATACACTAAAGGGGGTGTAAATACACGAGAGGTGATATACACGAAGGTGTATATACACAGAGGTGTATATACACGAGAGGTGTTAACACTGAGAGGTGTATATACACTAAGGTTTTATACTCGAGGGTTAATACACTGAGAGTGTATTACACGAGGGGTGTATATCACTGAGAGGTGATAAACATGAAGGGATATACACTGAGGGTGGATATACCTGAGAGGTTATACACTGAGAGGGATATCACTGAGGGTTTTAAATACACTGGGGGGTGAATACACTGAAGGTGGTTTAAACACGAGAGGGGGTTTTAAACCTAAAGGGGGGATTACACAAAGGGGGGTTTATACCTGAGAGGTGAAAATTTCCCATGAGAGGATAAACACGAGAGGTATTGCCTGAGAGGTGTAAAAAACTGAGGGTGTATATACACTGAGAGATTAAACACTGAGAGGGATAACACTGAGAGTGTAATATGCACTGAGAGGTGTATATACATGAGAGTGATAACACTGAGAGGTGATATACACGAGGGGTGTATATCACGAGAGGTGTAAACCTGAGGGTGAATACACGAAGGTGATATACCTAGAGGTGTAATCACTGAGAGGTGAAAAACCTGAGAGGGTATATACACTGAGAGGTTAACATGAAAGGTAATAACGGAGTGATAACACTGAGGGTGATATAACTGAGAGGTGTAATAATGAGAGAGTTATACACAAAGGGGTTATACCGAGAGGTGTTTTAAACACTAAAGGGTTTTTAAATACACGAGAGATTATACACAGAGGTTATTACACTGAGAATTATACCTGAGAGGTGTATATACACTGAGAGGTGTAAACACTGAGAATTAAAACCCGAGGGTGTATATTACACGAGAGGTGATATACACTGAGAGATGTTATCACGAGAGGTGTAATATCCCTGAGGTGTATACATTTGGGGGTTAATAACTGAGAGGGTAATCCTAGGATTATACCCTGAGAGGTTAATCACTGAAGTTTATACACTGAGAGGTGTATATACATGAGGGGTGATATAAACTGAGGGTGAATACACGAAGATGTAACCTAGAGGTGAAATCACTGAGAGTGATATCACTGAGAGTGAATGCACTGGAGGTTAAAAACCGAGAGGTGAATCACTAAAGGGGTGTAAACACGAGAGGTGTAAATACACTGAGAAGTATACACGGGAAGGTGATAACACTAGGGGTGTATAACACAAAGTTTTTTAAAAATTAAAAATTCTTGAGGGTGATAAAGAGATGCAGAATTATACCCTGGATTTAATATCATGAAATTAAAACTGATAATCACAAGATTTTCCCCTTTTTCCTTTTTTCCTAAAAAAAACACAAAAAAACCAAAAAAAAAAAACAAAAAAAACCCCCCCAAAACCCCCAAACCCCACAAACCCAAAAACCCCCCCCAAACCCAACAAACCAAAAACACCCACCTCCCCCCCCCACCCCCCCCACCCCCAAACACACCCACACACCACACACCCAACACCCCACACACCCCACACACCCCACCACCCCATCCCCACCACACCCACACACCACACCCCCCAACACAACACACCCACACACACCACCACACACCACAACACACAAACACGCATCACACACACAAAACACACACACAACACACCACACACCACACACACAACACCAACACACACACACACACACACCACCACACACACACACAACACACCACACACACACCCACACCCCAACACACACACACACACACACACACACACACACACACACACACCACACACACAACCAACACACACACCCACACACCCACCACACACACACCATCAAAACCAAACAACACCACACACACACACACACACACCACACAACACACACACCAAAACACACACACACACCCACACACACACACCACACAACACCCCCACACCACACAACAAACACACACACACACACACAACACACACACACACACACACACACACACACACCACAACACACACACACACACCCACAACACCCACACCCCACACACAACAAACACACACACACCACACACACCACACACACCACAAAACACACACACACACCACACCAACCACACACACAGCCAGACTCACACAAAACACTCCCCCCCTCCCCCCCCCCCGACATCTCATCCTTCACCTGATCCCCCCCTCCCTCTTTCCCCTCCCCCTCCTCACCTCTCCCCCCCCTTCCCCCTCTCCCTCCCCACCTCTCCCTCCTTCCCCCTCTCCCTCCCCCACTCACCCACTTGCTCACTCCCCTTTTCCCCCCCCTCCCCACTACCTCCACAAGCCACAGTTCCTCCTTAAAACCCCCCCCCCCCCCACACCTGACATACAAAATACTAACAAACATACAGAATTACATGGGTTTCCCCACTTGAGGCAACAGCATAAAAAATGGGTTGCCAGAGAGCAACAAAAAAAACCAAGGGAAGGAGGGGGAAACTGCAAAGGAAGATTGGGCAGCAGAGCTCCCCAAAAAGGGAACTGAATGGGGAAAAAAAACTGAAGAAATTAGCATAGAATGGGGAGAGGAAAATGGGAAAAAGAAGTGGGGAGGTCAAGTCAAAACAGCAGAGGCCAGGATACAAGTTTTGAAAGGAACTGAAAAAAACGAAACAGCCTAAAGAACTAAAGAACTTTTTGGGATTGACAACAAGCTGCTACCCCCAGTCACAAAAAGGGGGCTGAGGGGAAAAGGGGCAAAACTTCATTAGAAGCTCAATCAGGGAGACTATAGTAAATGAAGAGCAATAATTTTGGAGCCCCAACAGACCACAGCAAGCCCAGGGAAAACCAAAAAAAAAGACAGGGCCCCTAGCCCCAAATACATTTGCAGTGAAACTGAAGAAGGAAAACGCAAAGGAGGGAAAACAAAATTTAATGAGGGGGAAAAAGGATATGCATGGGGAAAAAGGGCAGGTCAGTCTTTGTGTATGGGCCCAGGAAATGAAGGGGGAAAAATATGAAGCAAGAAAACAAGGGGGAAAAAAACAAATTTAAAGCATCTTTAAAGCAATAAAGAAAACGACATACCCACTGAAAATTTTCGGAAATAGGGGGGTATGTAAAAAAAAGAACACGGGGCCCTGAAGTGACCTTTTAAGGCAGAACGCTCGGACAGGACCTGCAGGAGAAAACCGTTTTAAAGGGCAGCCGACATACAGGAAGGGGTGTCTTTACCGCGACAGAACAAAGCGAAAGGCAGAAACAGAGAGAGATGGGACAAAGGCAAAAAAGGAAAAGAGGGGGGGAGAAGACAGACAGGAATCCCAGACCAGGAAAATCAATACAGCCCCCTCAAACTTCCTATAGAAGCCCCCAACCAGGTCAACCCCCGTGCAACCAAAAAACCTTTAAAACCCAAAAAACCCATCCACATCCAAGCCCCCACCCCTGCATTACAAAATCCCCCCACACAAAACCCCCCTAGTTCCTTTTCAGGTCTCCCACTTCCCCAACCCCAATACCCCCCAGACCACAATCTTTGAAAAGAAGTTGAAGGTGTGGGGTTTCAAAAAGCGATGGAAAACAAAAAGTATGAGGAATGGCACGAAAAAATTAAAGGGCATCCCAGACATAAAAAGCACTCACAGAAACAAAACCCACCAAATAAAAACAATTCAAATTTTTTCCCTCCGATTCAAATCCTCAGGGAAAGACAAGGGGGGAGAGGGGAGGAGTTTCACGCTCTTAAAAAAA
>NC_069461.1:30925765-30928265 GCF_026875155.1 Cherax quadricarinatus | reverse complement strand
TGCACTCTTCTAAACATCTTGGGCTCAACTTGTCGGGGCCCACACCCTTTTTTGGTCAAGCGTTTTAAAAAGGAAAATGCACCTCCCCCTGCCTTATTGTCACCACTGACTTTTTGACACGGGTTCTTGCGCACCAATTAGGGCCCTTTTCGGAATCAGGAACTTGCATTTTTGGGAGCAAAGTGTTCAGCAAAAAGGGCCGCCTTCTCTTGCTCTATAGAGGGGTCCCATCCTTTATTTAAGAGGGGGAATGACCACAGAGATAACCTTTTTGTCCTTGACCAGGACCACCAGGTTTTTGAGCCAAACCCCACCTATCTAGCTTTCTTTTAGTGTCCACCCCCATTTTCAAAGGCCCACTTTTTTAACTCACCCATACCTACAGGGTTGCGGTGCAAGTTCCTGTTATAGGTGTAGTTTCTTATACCTTCGCCAGCTTTTTACTTAAGCAGTACAGCCCTCTACAACGAAAGCCAAACCAAGGGTGACGTAAATTTTTCACATATTGCTGGGAGGAAAGTTTCTTGTTGTAGATTAAGGATGTGGGCCCTGAAGGTTTTACTTGGTTTTCAACATCCCCTTGGGGAAAAAGCATTTCATCGGGGGCGGCTCAGAGTGAAGGACTGGCCAATTTCCTCTTTCCCATAGCCTGGTGCGTACTCCCCACCTCGTTCTGTTGAATCTAAATGCGTAAAAAAAGCTTGTGGGCAACGATCCAACGCGCCGAGGGGGTTTACAAGTGACTATGGCCCTTTTGCCAGAACTCACTACTGGCAAGGGAGGGGCCAGAGATAGATAGGAAATCAAAAATTTTCAGCAAAACCCCCTGCAAAAGGTCATCAAAGCCCTCTTTAAGGTGCTTTTGAGGTCACCAAAAATTTTAATACTTTTCAGTTGGTTGTAGCAGAAGGAAGTCAATATTTTTCCCTTAGGGAAATTGTGGGGTCTGCATGTTCCACTGAGGTCTGTCATTTCCATGCGTACAGAGGTACTAGTGTTTTTTTAAAAGTCTAAGAACATCTTTCAAGATGTTAGGGTGGCAACACAATGTGCTGGCATGAACACTTTTAGAGAACCACAGCAACACCCCTCCTTGCCCTTGCTGTCCCTTCTCATCCATGAGGTGTAGCCACCAATTTTTGCAAAAATTTTTTGGAGTCCTTTTAACCAAAAAATGTTTTTAACGACAGCTATCATGTCGGGACGTCGAGTGTTCACAAAACTGTGACTCCCAACTTAGTAATGAAACCCCCTAATGTTGGGCCGACAGGAGCTGAAACTGGCTCCTCATATGAAGTTTTAGCTTTAGGTGGTGGGGGTTTTGGGGAAGTAAGGGCCTGCCCTTTAAGAGGAGGACGGGCAGCTGCAGGGGGGTTTGTCGGGCTTGATAAGGCACAATACCACCTGCTGGGCTGGGATAGGGGTAGCTAAGGGGTGACTTTGATTGTCACCAATTCAAAATCCGCTGGTTTTTTTTTCGAGAACAGGTCCCTAAACAGGTGGCCCTTTCTGTCAAGTTCCTTTTTTTCCGACCTGGGTCCCCCTGATTCCTTTCTTGTAGCTAAATTACCCTGGTATCTCGCAGGCATTGTTGGCCCGTGTGGGCCCCCTTTCCCGGGGCCCGCGAGAGCACGCCTAGGTGCCTGGGGGGGGGACCCAGGATTTGTTGCACCCCCTTGTTTTTCGATTTGTCCTCAGATTCTGCCGCTGGAACTGGTTAGGGGGGGGTGAGACAGCTGAGATGTCTTCCTCTCTCTCTCTCTCTCTCTCTCCTCTTTTCCTCTCTCCTCTCCATCTCTCTCTCTCTTCCTTTTCCCCCCCTTCCTCCCTTTCTCTTTCCTTTTTTTAAGGGGGTTTGCAATTAAGGACCCCCCCCCCCCCCCCCAACTTTTTGACCCCCCCCCCTTTTCTTGGATTCCTCTTTTTCAAAGCTCTTTCCCTCCTCTTTCATTTTTATTTTAAAAACAAGGGGAAAGGTAAGGGGGGCTACTTTGGGGGGAGCATTTTTATTTTGATCCTACTTTTTTGCAATTTGGGTGTACAAATTGTTTTATTGAAACATTTATGTATGACTCAGAGGAGTTGTTTGGAGAAGGGTCAGCCAATAATTGCTGCTTTCTGCCCCCTTTGCCTAAAAGTTTTTTTCAGCTCCTGAGGAAACCAGTGGTGGTCTTTGCAATAAATTTTTGGCTTGTCAAAAAGTGGCCACCCCCCCTCCTTTGAGGCCCTGAATACAGACATCCCCCGATGGGTCGGGGAAATGAAGCTTCCTGTTTCCTCTCGTGCTCGCAGAGAAGGGGGCAGGCAAACCCAAAAAGTGGAGCATACTAGGTGTGAGCGTACTTGTCCTCGTACAGGATCTTGCAAACCCCTACTGCAAACAGATGCGAATACGACAAGTACTGTAACTTCTCTCTCTTCCCTTTTACACTCCCCCCCCCCCCCTTCCCTTTTATCTTTTCCCCCTCTCCCCTCTCCTTCCCCTTCCCTTTTCTCTCCC
>NC_069461.1:30906269-30925265 GCF_026875155.1 Cherax quadricarinatus | reverse complement strand
CTCAGTTTTTACCGGGAAAAGCCTAAAAATATTCCAGAAAATTTAATTTTTTTATAGGGGGAAAAGAAGTAAATTATGTAACCACAGTCACTAGTGGAAATGGTTGTGAAGCAGATAGACAGACTGAAGCAAATAAGTTCCCGGGTCCTGATGAGGTTTTCTCAAGGGTTCTTAAGGAATGCAAAATGGAACTCTGTGAACCATTAACTAATATTTTTAATTTATCTCTTCAAACAGGTGTAGTGTCTGATATGTGGAAATGGCTAATGAAATTTCCCCTATTTTTAAAAAGGGGACAAGTCGTTACCGTAAAATTTTACCGCCCAATAAGCCTGACCTCAATTGTAGGCAAATTACTAGAGTCAATTATAGCTGAGATTATAAGAAGCCATCTCGAAAAGATAGCTTGATTAATGATACTCAGCATGGATTCACAAGAGGCCGGTCTTGTCTAACTAATTTATTAACTTTCTTCAGTAAAAGCTTTTGAGGCTGTTGACCACAATAAAGAATTTGATATATTTACTTAGATTTTAGTAAGGCTTTTGATAGAGTTCCGCACCATAGATGTTAAAGAAAGGGGCAGCTCATGGCTTTTTGGGGAAAAATGCTCTCGTGGATCGAGTCATGGCTCACTGACAGGAAGCAGAGAGTGTCCTTTAAATGGGGTTAAATCCGAGTGGGGATCTGTAACAAGTGGCTTTCCACAGGGATCAGTCTTGGGCCCGTTGTTGTTTATAATATATATCAATAAATCTTGATGAGGAATTTTCTAGTGATATGAGCAAATTCGCCGATGAATAAAGATAGGTAGGAAAATTGATTCAAACGTAGATGTTATGGAACTTCAGGAGGATTTAAACAAAACTATTTCGGGTCAGAAAAGTGGCAGATGCAGTTCAATGTAGATAAATGAAAGGGTTTTCTGAAGTTTGGGGAGTGCCCATAACCCTAGCACTTATAAGTTATGATGTAGAACTTAGCCATACAGATTGCGAAAAGGACTTTGGGGTTATGGTGAGCAGCAACTTAAACCCAAGACAGCAATGCCTAAGCGTACGTAATAAGGCAAATAGATTACTGGGATTTTATCAAGAAGTGTAAGCAAACAGAAGTCCAGAGGTCATACTGCAGCTTTATACATCTTTAGTGGGGCCGCTCACCTAGATTATGCAGCTCAGTTCTGGTCTCCATATTACAGAATGGAATAAATTCGTTAGAAAACATTCAGGGGTAGGATGACTAAATTAATACATAGCATTAGAAATCTTCCTTATGAAGAAAGATTGAAGACTCTTAAGTTACATTCACTTGTTAGACGAAGAATAAAGGGGAGACCTGATCGAAGTGTAATAAGTGGAAGATGGGTATTAATAAAGGGGATATTAATAAGGTCTTGAGGATGTCTCTCCAAGAAAAGACCGCAGTAATGGATTTAAATTAGATAAGTTTAGATTTAGAAAGGACATAGGAAAGTATTGGTTTGGAAATGGGTAGCTGATGAGTGGAACAGTCTACCCAGTTGGGTTATTGAGGCTGGGACTTTGGGTAGTTTCAAATTATGTTGGATAAAGTACATGAGTGGGAGGGGTTGGATTTGAGTGGGACTTTTACATCAGAGCTTTTTCTTGGGCGGCATTGAAAATTGGGTTGGGCAAATGTTTTGTTAGTGGGATGAATTGTAAAGGACCTGCCTAGTATGGGCCAACAGGCCTCCTGCAGTGTTCCTCCTTTCTTATGTTCTTATGAGTTGTGCCTCATTCCAGTTCATCAAATGCCCCGTGGAATCTCTGTGGAGGACACAGGCGTACCTTACATCTGCTTTGTTAGAGGCATTTCGATGCTCATTCAGGCGGACTGCAAGATCTCTGCCTGTTTCGCCTACATATTTCTTGGGACAGAACCCACAGGGGATAGTGTAGACGCCTGCTGTAGAAGCTAGAGGTGTGGGACTGCGTTTCGTAGTGAGGTCTTTGATAGATGATGTGTTTATGGTGGAAACGTTGATGTTACTCATAGCAAGTGCCCGGCGAGTATTCGTGGCAACATCACCACATGGGAGCACTATGAACTGCTTAGGGGGCTGTTTCTCATGGGCGGTTTGTTTGAGGATAGCTTGTGCCTTGAGTCTGCCCAATCCTCTGAATGAAGAAAATGAAACCTGAAGACCGTGTGAAGGCTGTGTTATGTAAGTGCAATTCTACATCTAGAAAACAAGGCTTGGAGATGCGAAGAGCTCTCAAGAAGAAGCCATGAGGACTCTCTCTTAGTGCGGGTGTCTTGGTGGAATAAAAAGTGTATAATCGTCCTTGTTGGTAGGTTTTCTATACACTTTGAAGAGAGATTTGTCACTGTTCGGGAGATCGCACAGGAGAACGTCGAGAAAGGAAGTTGCCCATCGTTTTCGAGTTCAAGTGTAAACTTTATGATGGTTCAACTGCTTGATCTTGAGAGAAGGGCCTGGATATTGAGACTCTCGGATAGAAATCAAATATATCATCAAACGTATCTTACCAGTAACGGTGTTGGGAAAGAGGGTGCTTAATTTCTCTGTTCTCCAGGTTTTCCTTGAAGAGGTTGGCAAAACACAGCGCTGAGCGGGCTGCCCATTGCCATCCCAAAGCATTGTTTGTTAACATTGTCCGATCCTTGAAGAAGATAAATTAACACAAAGTTCCACAAAGAATGTTGATTGCAGCGTCAGTAGGAACGTTGTAAAGACCGGCTGTGAACATAACACAGCCTTTACACGTCTTCATTCATCTTTCTCATCCAGATGCAGACTCAAAGTGCCACAAGCTATCCTCAACAACCCGCCCATGTAACAGCCCCCTAAGCAGTCATAAGTACTCTCTCCCATTTGGTGATGTTGCCACGAAATACTCGCCGGGCACTTGCTATGAGTAACACAAAACGTTTCCACCATTAACACATCATCTATTCAAAGACCTCCTCTACGAAAAACGCAGCCCCACACCTCTAGCTTCTACAGCGGCGTCTACACTAGCCCTGTGGGTTCTGTCCCAAGAAATATGTAGCGAAACAGGCAGAGATCTTGCAAGTTCCGCCTGAATGAGCATCGAAATGGCCTCTAACAGAGACGATGTAAGGTATCGCCTTGTGTCCTCCACAGAGACTCCACGGGACATTTGATGAACTGGATATGAGGCACAACTTGTTCTCACCGAACCATAACCTCAGACGGCCGACGGTGCCTAGAGGCCTCTACTAATCGCCGTCAACCGACACTATAGAACGCAACACTGGAAACTACAAAATTTCAAAAACAATGGTCATACATGATACTTAAGCAGCACCAACCCATCAACACAGGGAGTCACATGATTTTCATCGTCCTATCCCGTCCCTCATCACAACATGACATTTTCCTCAGGTCACGTATGTTAGAAAGTGATCAAGGTCCAAGGACCGAAACGTTTCTAATAAATATGTCAAGTGTTTTTTGCTTACGTGTCTTTCTATTCGAAACCAACTTGTTCGGTATTTAATACCAAGGTAATACATATAAGTGTTATCTTTAATGTTTCGTAAGGTCTCAATACTTGGCTAACCGGGAAAACTTTTTTTCTCTCCTTATCCAGTACTTAGCGTACAGCAATGTTTACTCCTAGTGTTTACCCCTCCCTCCTCTCCTCCCTCCCTCTCTCTCTCCTCTCTCGTCTCTCTCTAGTCTCACTCTCTCCTCTCTCTCTCTCCATCTCTCTCTCTCTCCTCTCTCTCTCTAGTCGTCCTGTCTTTTTTTTACACCGGGTTTGACAAGGTAGTTAAGGAACTCTGTCCGTCTGTCCTGACATATTATAGCACTAAAAGCTTAACTTTTATATGCTACTTTACACAAAGAATGACTCTTGCTCTGTTCTAATCTAACTCACCTGGATACGGTCTCCTCTTTGGTACTGTATCATGAATTCCCACTGTACGTAGGTCATCAACCATTCCCAAACCTTCCTTACAACCTGCTCTCAGTCTTGTCATATTCCTGGCCACACCTGCTATTCTTCTCGCTCTCAACCTTCTTATTACCTTACGTAAATCGCTTCTTACTTTCAACCTCCAGGTGGAGTAATTTAATCCAGGTACGGCAGCCTCGACTGGTAACAGTAATAGTGCACTCTTTCTCTCACCTTGTGGTTTTATTTGATAGTGAAGCACCGGGAATAAGGTTAGAATCACCGGGAATAAGGTTAGAAGCACCGGGAATAAGGTTAGAAGCACCGGGAATAAGGTTAGAAGCACCGGGAGTAAATAAAGTTAAGAAATACTGAAAATAAATAAGGTCACCAGCACTGGGAATTCCCATTGCTGGAGACAAGAAAACAAAGGCGACATGATAAGCAAGATACATGTTCATCACACTAGACATGATAATCACAGATATGGTCAACAGAGTAGACATGATAATCACAGATATGGTCAACAGAGTAGAGATGATAATCACATATATGGTCAACAGAGTAGAGATGATAATCACAGAGTAGACATGATAATCACAGACATGATAATCACACATGTACATCAGTAAACACACAAACACACACAACAAACATGCATGAGTCACGATACTGAAGAAAACAGTCATGTGAGTGTAAGAGAAGGGGCCAGGAGCCAAGTCTCAACCACCCCACACACGATATTTCTTTCAGTATCCAGAAGTTACTGAACTAACGACAGCAGAAAGTTAGTGACTCTCACAACAAACCTTCTCTTGAGTAACTATAAACGGATATTAAAAATTCCCCCGAAATTATTATCACACAAACCCTGCCAGGATCTCGATGTGTACTTTACCCTGCCAGATCTGGAATGTGTTATTTTTACCCTGCCAGGATCTGGATGTGTACTTTATACCCTGCAGTATCTGGATCGTGTCTTTACCCTGCAGGATCTGGATGTGTATTTTTACCCTGCCAGGATCTGGATGTGTATTTTACCCTGCCAGGATCTGGATGTGTACTTTACCCTGCCAGTATCTGGATGTGTACTTTACCCTGCCAGGATCTGGATGTGTATTTTACCCTGCCAGGACTGGATTGTGTACTTTTACCCTGCCAGATCTGGAGTGTTGTCATTACCCTGCAGGATCTGGATGTGTACTTCACCCGCCAGATCTGGATATGTACTTTATCCTGCCAGGATCTGGATGTGTTACTCCTGTCATACTGGATATGTACTCTACCCTGTCAGTATCTGGATGTGTACTTTACCTGCCAGGATCTGGATTGTGTACTTTTACCTGTAAGTACTGGATGTGTACTGTAACTGCCAGGTTCCTGGATGTGTACTCTGCCAGTATCTGGATGTGTACCTACCCTGTAGTTATCTGGATGTGTAATCCTGTCAGTATCTGAATGTACTCTAACACCCTGCCAGTATCCTGATATTGTACTCTACCCTTTCAGTATCTGGATGTGCACTCTACCCGTCAGTATCACTGGATGTGTACTCTACCCTGTCAGTATCTGGATGTGTAAACTCTAACTCTGCCAGTAGCTGGATGTGTACTCTCCCTGTCAGTAATGATGTTTACTCTGTCCGCCAGTATCTGGATGTGTACTCTTCACTGCCATATCCTAATATGTACTCTACTACCCTGTCAGTATCTGGGATTGGTACTCTACTCTGCCCGAGTAGCTGGATGTGTACCCTACCTGGTCAGTATCCTGGATGTGTACTCTGCCCTGCCAGGATCTGGATGTGTTACTCTACCCTGTCATTAATCTGATATTTTACTCTACTCGCCAGTAGGCTGGAGTGTACTCTACCCTTCAGTATCTGGATGTGTACTCTGCCCTGCCAGTATCTGGATGTGTACTCTTCCTGTCACCCCCCCCAGTATCTGGATATGTACCACTCTGCAGTAAGCTGGATGGTACTCTACCCTGCACAACTGGATGTGTACTTCTACCCTGTAAGTATCTGGATGTGTACTCTGTCAGTATCTGGATATGTACTCTACCCTGCCAGTATCTGGATATGTACTCTACCCTGTCAGTATCTGGATGTGCACTCTACCCTGTCAGTAATCCTGGATGTGTACTGTCTACCAGTCAGTATCTGGATGTGTACACTACTTTTCCCCCTGCCTGCCAATAGCTGGATGTGTACTCTGCCCTGTCAGTATCTGGATGTTTACTCTGTCCTGCCAGTATCTGGATGTGTACTCTTCCCTGCCAGTATCTAGATATGTACTCTACCCTGTCAGTATCTGGATGTGTACTCTACTCTGCCAGTAGCTGGATGTGTACCCTACCCTGTCAGTATCTGGATGTGTACTCTGCCCTGCCAGGATCTGGATGTGTACTCTACCCTGTCAGTATCTGGATATGTACTCTACTCGGCCAGTAGCTGGATGTGTACTCTACCCTGTCAGTATCTGGATGTGTACTCTGCCCTGCCAGTATCTGGATGTGTACTCTTCCCTCAGTATCTGGTATATTACTCTAAACTTCTGCCAGTAGACTGGATGTGTACTCTAACCCTGCCAGTATCTGAATTTGTACTCACCCTTTTAATATCTTGATGTGTAACACTGTCATATCTGGATATGTACTCTACCCTGCCAGTATCTGGATATGTACTCTACCCTGTCAGTATCTGGATGTGCACTCTACCCTGTCAGTATCTGGATGTGTACTCTACCCTGTCAGTATCTGGATGTGTACTCTACTCTGCCAATAGCTGGATGTGTACTCTGCCCTGTCAGTATCTGGATGTTTACTCTGTCCTGCCAGTATCTGGATGTGTACTCTTCCCTGCCATGTACTAGATTTTACTGCTAACCCTGTCATAATCTGATGTTACTCCTTACTCTGCCATAGCTGGATGTGTACCCTACCCTGTCAGTATCTGGATGTGTACTCTGCCCTGCCAGGATCTGGATGTGTACTCTACCCTGTCAGTATCTGGATATGTACTCTACTCGGCCAGTAGCTGGATGTGTACTCTACCCTGTCAGTATCTGGATGTGTACTCTGCCCTGCCAGTATCTGGATGTGTACTCTTCCCTGCCAGTATCTGGATATGTACTCTACTCTGCCAGTAGCTGGATGTGTACTCTACCCTGCCAGTATCTGGATGTGTACTCTACCCTGTAAGTATCTGGATGTGTACTCTGTCAGTATCTGGATATGTACTCTACCCTGCCAGTATCTGGATATGTACTCTACCCTGTCAGTATCTGGATGTGCACTCTACCCTGTCAGTATCTGGATGTGTACTCTACCCTGTCAGTATCTGGATGTGTACTCTACTCTGCCAATAGCTGGATGTGTACTCTGCCCTGTCAGTATCTGGATGTTTACTCTGTCCTGCCAGTATCTGGATGTGTACTCTTCCCTGCCAGTATCTAGATATGTACTCTACCCTGTCAGTAATCTGGAATGTGTACTCTACTCTGCCAGTAGCTGATTGGTACCCTAACCCTGTCAGTATCTGAATGTTTCTCTGCCCTGCCAGGATCTGGATGTGTACTCTACCCTGTCAGTATCTGGATATAAGAACATAAGAACATAAGAACGAAGGAACACTGCAGAAGGCCTACTGGCCCATGCGAGGCAGGTCCAAGTCTCCTACCGGCTTAAGCCAATGCACCCAACCTAGACAGGTCAGGTCACATTGACTTAAGGGAGGAAACACGCAACCGACCTGTTCGCACAAAGCATCAGTCTAACTCAACACCCACCCAATCTACTCAAGATTTATCCCACCTATTTTTAAAGCTACACAACCGTTTCTGGCCTCTATAACGGTACTGGGAGTTTGTTCCACTCATCCACAACTCTATACCAACCATACTTTCCTATAAATCCTTCCTTAATCTGAATTTTCCAACTTAAAACCATTGCTGGCGAGTCCTGTCTAGGCTAGATATTTTCAGCACAACTATTTACATCCTCCTTTATTTATTCCTGTCCCTCCACTTATACAACCTCAATTCATATCCCCCTAATTCTACGTCTTTCTAGAGAGTGCATTTCAGGGCCTCAGGTCTATCCTCATAGGGAAGGTTTCGATACATGGGATCATCTTTGTCATCCTCCTTTGTACATTTTCCAGAGAATTTATATCCATTCTGTAATACGGTGACCAAAAACCTGTGCAGCATAATCTAAATGAGCCTAACCAAGGATGTATAGAGTTGAAGAACCACCTGAGGACTCCATTATTTTATCTTCTTTGATATGAACCAAGATTCCTATTAGCTTTATTGCGAACATCTTATGCACTGTTGTCTTGGTTTCAGATTACTGCTAACCAGAACTCCTAAATCTTTTTCGCAATCCGGAATATTAAGATCCTACATTATTTATTTATATGTGGCAATGGTTATTGTCCTGTCCAACTTTTAGAAACTTTGCATTTGTCTATATTATACTGATCGCCACTTCTCTTCCGACCACTGATCAGTCCCATCAAATCTTCCAGAGTGCTCAATGTCCTCGTCAGAATGACTTCGACGCCTATTTTGTGTCATCGGCAAACTTGCCGATGTCGCTCTTTATGCCCTCATCTATGTCGTTATGTAGATGTAACCAGCAGGGGGCCCAACACTGACCCCTGAGTAACACCGCTCGTGACGCTACCACCACCACCCCCACTCTGATTTCTCCCATTTTATGCAAACTCTCTGCTGCCTATTTTGTCAACCATGCTCTATCCAGGAAAAAATTACTCCTCCTATTTCATGTGCTTTAATTTCCTCATAGTCTCTGATGTGGGACCCGTCAAAAGTACCCCCCCCCCCCCACCCCCCATTACTGAAATCCATATACACAATATCATATTCATACCATGATCTACCTCCTCAAATACCTTAGAGAAAAAAGATAATAAATTCGTAAGGCAGAATGCCCCTTTGTAAAACCATGCGAGATTCGTTGATTAATTTATCTTTTTTCAAGGTGGCCTACCAAATGCCTCGCAATTATTGATTCCATAAATTTTCCCACTATGGAGGTTAGGCTTATTGGTCTTAGTTCGAAGCTAAGGACCTGTCTCCTGTTTTGAAACTAGGTATCACATTGCATTTTTGCCACTTATCTGGCACCTATGCAGTTTTGTAGTGATATGTTGAAAAATTAGCCAAGGTGTCTAAGCTCCTCTTTACATTCCTTTAGAACCCTTGCATACAATTCATCAGGGCCTGGGATTTGTTAGGTTTTAATTTATCTATTTGCCTAAGGACCATGTCACTTGTGACCCTAATATTGCAGCAGTTTTATACGTCCGTTCTAACATAATTTATCATTCCTGATATCGCGGTATCCTCTGTGTAAAAAACTGAGAGGAAGAATGTGTTAAAAATTCTACACATTTCCTTATCACTGTCAGTGAAGCTGAACCCCGAGGAACTTTTTGAGTGGGCCTATCTGTCCCTGATCTTACTTCTGATACCTGAAAGAATCCTTTTGGTTAGTCTTTTCGATTCTCTTGCAACTTTAACCTCAAATCTCTTTTTGCTTTTCTAATTTCCCTTTTTTATTCTCTCTTAACTGAATATATCGATATCTTAATTGTCCCCTCTCCTCTTTTGATTTGCCTATATATGCCTCTCTTTTGACCAATCAGATATTTAAATCTATTGTTCATAGCCATTTAGATCATTTTGTTTGATCTGATTTCCCTATTTGGAACATAATTTTGACTGAGCAGCTAAAATATGCCTTGGAAAGCATCTATATCGGCAACCATCACCACCTACCTGACCCTTAGTCAGGGTCATTCCAGTTCAGCCCACCTAAGTAATTTTTCAGTCTTCCTATGAAATCAGCCAAGCGAATAGTCAGGGACGGAGACTTATTGCCATTATTAGGGAATTCCCATGATATATTTAAAACTGAGTGATTTTGATCACTCTCCCCCAAGTTTCATCATTTGAAACTCAAGATTATTAATTAGTGTTTCCCTACTGCAAGAACCAGTCAAGGAGGTTATTTCCCCTAGTTGGTGCTCTGTCACAAACTGTTTTAAATAAACAATCAGGATCGTAATCAAGAAATCACCCGACTCTAAATTTCCTGTCAAATTGCTCCATCAATCTGTCATAGTTGAAATCTCCCATAAGCACAACATTTCTTCGTATGTAGAGCTTACGAATTTCGCCCATAGAAGTTTACTGCACTCCCTATCAAGATTTGGGGCCCTGTAAATCACACCCAAAATTAGTTTTTCTCGCCCTCGAAAGCGTAACCAAACAGATTCAGTGCTGACGCTTCTAATTTAATATCTTGTACTAACACAACAATTTAAATTGTCTCTGACTTACAATCGCTACTTCCACCACCTTTCTGTTGACCCTGTCAGTTTGGACTAATTTATAGCCTGTATGTGGACATTCAGAAGTGCATCTCTCTATCTTTCAGATTGAGCCAGTCTCATTATAGCAATAATATCTATGTTTCCTCCTTGCAATTAATCTTACTCATCTATCTATTTCAACACTCCTGCTATTAGTATAGTAAACCCTAAGGGAGCTAGTCCCTTGCTGCCCTCTGCTGTCCCCCTTTGTTTGGCTGACCTGTTCTATGTCTTTATTATAACTTCATGCTGAATGCCTTTTATACATTTACTGTTTCCAACCCTATTGCTTGCAACCTGCTTGTTTCCCACACACACCCATACCTCTATCTCCATCAGTTTAAAAATCATAGGCATTCACGCAATGGCATTCTCAATCGAGTCTGCAAGTGCACCAACCCCGGCCCAGAGAGATGTACCCCATCCCTTTCATACATATCATTCTGGCCAAAAAAGTTTGTTCCAGTTGTCAATGAATGGGATTGCAAGTTCCTTGCGTATCTGTCTAACCAGCAATTTTAACCACCAATTGCCCTAGACAACCATTCATTCCTACTCCCCTTCTAGACAAGATGCTACATATGATTGGGATCCCTCCCTTAACTTAATGAAATCTATAGCTGAACCTGTACTTATCTAGCAGCTCTTCTCTCCTTAAACCTTCCCAATATCATTTCCACCAGCACTGAGACAGATAATGGGCTTGTTCCCATTACCTGAACAGATTTATCCAGCCTGTTGACAAGTCCCCAACACCAGCTCCAGGGAAGCACACTCTGCTATCTCTCATCTTCTTATTTTCTATTTCAAAAAAGCACGTCATATATCTTACTAGAGTCACCAACCACAAGAATGCGCTTACCTTCATTAGCAGGGGCAGTAGTACCCTTACTCTTCACTGGCCACTGAAGTACATTCATCCTGGAGAACAGAGAAGCGATTTCCTACCTTCAGATCTTCACTCTTAATTTCCTGACTCTGGAAAAAAATGCGCTTCCATTACGTGAACAACTCGCCACTTTAGCAGGTGCTGGGCTGCACCTCACTGCTGGTAGACGTTGCTACCTGCCCAACTTCAGCCTCCTCACAGCGAGAGACAGACTGCACCTCACTGCTAGAAGTCTCATTCCCACAACTCCAGCCACCTCACACTCTCTCCCAGACCCATTGAGGTGGACCTTCAGCCTCCTAATCTCCTCCTGAGAAGCAAGACCTCCTCCTTCAAAAACTCTCCAACCTCATTTTTATAAAACACTGCAGAAGCAAGCATGCTTTGTAACGTCCACGCTAATCCCCAAAGCAGCTCAGGGTCTGTGACCTCACGTGACGACTGACCACTGACCACTCCACTCGGCCAGTAGCTGGATGTGTACTCTACCCTGTCAGTATCGGAATGTGTCTCTGCCCTGCCAGTATCTGGATTGTGTACCTTCCCTGCCAGTATCTGGATATGTACTCTCTCTGCCAGTATGCGATGTGTACTCTAACCCCTGTCAGTAACTGGATTGTGTTCTCCTCCCCCCGGCCAGTATCTGGAGATGTCAAGTGTAAGTCACCTAGGTATTTAAAGAAGTACAGCTCCTGAACCCAATGTTTCCCTTACGAGCGGTCCACATCGTCAGTGTCTCAGAGCATCGTGAATACTGTGATCATGTCCCTCGATCTAGTATTTGTATTTTGGTCGTGTCCCCTCTCTGAGTTTTCTCTATGGTGATACGACATTCGTGTCACGAGAAATGGCTGGTGGCCACCAAATTTTACCGTTATCAACTGTGTTGGTAGATAATGTTAGTGCATTTCCATATGGTGCTTCATGCTCGAACACTGGTTGGTAGGAATGTTTGTCTCTTTTCCAAAGGTCTTGGGAGGGTATACCACACTTACCAAGGCAACAAATGCTACACATGTTATCAAGTGATGAGCATCTCAGCCATTGTGCCTTCTCAGTACCATTGATAACACCCATTTGTTCTCCCTGTATCCCATTTTTCACGTTCTTGTCTATTAGAAGCAACCAATAACCTCTTGAGTTTTCTGTCTCGATTGGGTTGTTACTGAGCACGGAGACGAAACCTTGAGACGATGTTACGGTCACTTCTAGACCATTATCACGTGCTTGATAAATGGTTTGCAACGAGACTGTCTCCAGAAGTTAAGGGGCATGTCCTACGAGGAGAGTTAAGGGGAATTAACCTGACGACACTGGTAGGAGGGACGGGGGAGGTGGACATGGATAACAACACATAAAATACTAAGAGGAATCGACAAGCTGACAGGGACAGATATTTTCAGAGATGGGACACATCAATAAGGGTCACAGTTGGAAGTATTTTCTTCGTCACAGAGTGGTCAAAAGGTGTATAGTCCCTGGAAATGGAGGTGGTGGTGGCAAGGATCATACATAACTTTAAGAAGAGGTATGATCTGGCTCACGGAGCAAGGAGTATCTAGTAGCGACCAGTGAAGAGGCGGGGTCAGGACTCTATGAATCACGCCCTGCAACCACAATTAAGGTGAGTAAACACACACACACTATTATAAATCAAAGTGGCCTGCTGCTTCACTTACCCTCGCGCACTTACAGTCACTTATTTTGAACATGTGGCAAATACTTACTCTGAGGCATCCTGCTTCCTCTTCCTCAACCACCAGAACAGCTTTGGCTTTGTTTCGCCTCAAGAAGCTGAAGGTGTCGGAGAAATAAAATGGAGATAAAAAGGTCTCTCTAAATAAATTCAGAAAAAACATCCCCGTGTCGGGCTCTGGGCCTGTTGGTTCCAGAGGATTATCGGCGAGCGATATTTTCGAGGGAACGATACAGAATGCCCGCAATAGCCGACCATAATTTATTTATCTTTCCGACAGAACCGACCACGGAGAATCTGAGGACAAGGAAAGAGCCGATATCTATGCTAGAGGAACGATTTAGATCCAGTAGCGAGGAAAGTAGAACCGAGAACCGAGAATTGATCAAGGATCCAGGACTGGTAGAGGTTCTTGTTCTTGTGTGAGAGTCTTAACACATTGACTTAGTCGTAAGGACTCGACTTATGTAGGAAGAAGACCTAGAGGAACCCACACGAATGAGAACCTGTTGCAATCAGTGGGTTTTGGTGTGGTGGGTGAAGGACTGTGGTGAAGCGGGAGGTTCAATGTTCTCCGCTTTCTTGGACTCTGACGAAGGTGGAAGGTTTGCGTGAGTGATGCGTGTGGTCTCTGGAGAACAGGCGGAGACATCTTGGAGGGTGAGCGTATTCCTTGGAGTTGAAGACGCGGCTCAGCATAACCATTGCCGGACTCTTGGGACAGACAAACCCTGAGTTTTAAAGGGGAGAATTAATAGGTTCACTCTTGGCTGAATCGGGCCGTTGTCAGAAAAAGCGTCCAGGGCTGAGGCGAGGGGAGGAGAAGGACCGGTGAACAGGAACCTTAGGTTGTGGAGAGGTCCTTGAGAACCTTTGCCCTTGCGACGTTCCTGGATGCTGTTCTTCCGCAGTCTAACTTCTCCAGGGGATACGTTAGCAATTTCAGTCTCTTCCTCATACTGCTGTATCTCACCTTCTTTCTCGTTTGTCTCCTCACACTCCTATTTTCCTTTTTCATTGACATTTGTATTTATATCTGGCAGAAGAGTTTCATTCTTTTTCTTGATTTGCTGCTGTTTCCGTTTCCCTTTCTCTCCTATTTCTTAATTTATCTTCTCGTTCACTTATCTTATCTGTATCTTCAGCATCTATTTTTCCCATTTTGTTCTTGTATCCTACCTTCCGTTCTTCCTTCATCAGTTACGTCACTCACATCTCTGTTATTTGGTTCCATTTTGAAGTATGTCTTCTGTGACCCTCCGCCTGCAGCCTGACGCTGGGGTGGCAGTGGGGATTTTTCCTTGTTTCGTAAGACCACAACATCCTTCGTCTCTGCGACATCCAGGTCGTCAATTACGGCCTCCGTCTCTGTCATCTCTCCCAGGCTGTTGTCACTAAAGATCTCAATACCTTGTGCTGGCTTTCTTTTTACCGAGATCAAGTCTGTTTTTTTCTCAGATCCCAGGCTTTGTGCTTCTTGGCAGGAACGAGGTTCTTGTGTTTCCCCGTCTTGCAGAGGCTTTCTCGGTTTTCTCTAATAACTCTCAACTATAGAGCAGCGCAACTGGCTGACTCCTGATCGAGCCTCAACCAATCCCCCATAAGCGTTGATGATTATCTATTTTCTGTCTTTTTGAGAACAGAAAATGATG
Source organism: Cherax quadricarinatus (assembly GCF_026875155.1). NCBI lineage: Eukaryota > Metazoa > Arthropoda > Malacostraca > Decapoda > Parastacidae > Cherax > Cherax quadricarinatus. The sequence goes on along the minus strand of NC_069461.1, from coordinate 30,910,711 downwards.
GTTTGTCTTTCCTTGTCTCCAGGATTGTATCCCCAACTCTCACAAATATTGCTCAAAAAAACCAGTGGGTGTAAACTCCTGACAGACACCTGGCCGAGCTTCCCGGCGTAGGATCAAGCCTCGTTTATCTCCAAGTGCTGAGCGAGGACCATATGTTTCTGCTTTATTAAATACAATTCCATTCTGCATAACACTGACATTTGTTACTGTTATTTTACAAGTTGTTCTCTTTTAAACATTGTTTCTGTGCATGTTGTGGACATTTAAAACTTAATAACACTCGGCATGAGGTGACGGGAAAGTTTAATAAGAGATGTTTTTAAAGGCTGTTTGCCTCACATTAACTGTACCTCACGCTCACCAACATGACATCATCTTCACTATATAGATTTTCTCCTTTTCTTTCCTCAGAAGGCATCATTTTCACCTTCATCTTCGTCCTGTGGTGACTATGACACCTTCCAATGAAAACTTCATTTTAACCCGAAGAATGCAATATTATAAGAAAGTTTTTGTTTCAAAATAAAATTACATTTTATGAGCAGATCACTTTCATCAGCAGAACCTCATCTCTACGAGTTCACTTTCTCACATTTTCATAAGAAATTCTTCACTTTCACCACTAAAACAATCATATTCACTAATACACTCATGTTTCAATAAACAAGGAAATTCAGGTTATAATACTTAAAACCGTTAAGTATCACAAAACTTTAAAGACGTAAGAAATGGACATTTAAAATAATGGAGAGAGAGAGACAGAGAGAGAGAGAGACGAGCTACGAGGGGCTGTTCTCCCCGACTACTGTACAGAGGATAACACCTTGCTCCTTCTGTTCTCCTGGATGCTCTCCCTGGCTTCCTGCCTGGTGTCCCCTGTTGTTTTTCCTAGTGTTCTGCATGGGATTATGCTGTTCTCCTGGGGGTTTTCCCTGGTGTCCTGCCTGGGGTTTCTCCCTGGTGTCATGCCTGGTGTTCTCCCTGGTTTTCCTGGTGTTCCCCCTGGTGTTCCTCCCTGGTGTTTCCTGGTGTTATCTGGTGTTTCCCTGGTGTCCTGTGGTTTCTCCTGGTGTCATGCCTGGTGTTCTCCCGGGTTTCCTGGTGTCCTGCCTGGTGTTTCTCCCTGGTGTCTCCCGGTGTTCTCCCTGGTTCCTGCCTGGTGTTCTCCCTGGTGTCCTGCCTGGTGTTCTCCCTGTGTCATGCCTGTTCTCCCTGGTTTCCTGCTGGTGTTCCTCTGGTGTTTTCCCGGTGTTCCCCCCTGGTGTTTTCCCTGGTGTCATGCCTGGTGTTCTCCTGGTGTCTGCATGGTGTTTCCCTGGTGTTTGCCTGGTGTCTGCCTGGTGTTCTCCCTGGTGTCCTGCCTGGTGTTCTCCCTGGTTCCTGCCTGGTGTTCTCCCTGGTGTCCTGCCGGTGTTCTCCTGGTGCCATCCTTTGGGGTTCTCCCTGGTGTCATGCTGGTGTTCTCCTGGTGTCATGCTGGTGTTTTCCCTGGTTTCCTTGCCTTTTTTTCCTGGTGTCCTGCCTGGTGTTCTCCCAGTGTATGCCTGGTGTTCTTCCTGGTGTCATGCCTGTTTCCCTTGGTTTCTCCCCGGTGTTGCTGGTGTTCTCCCTGGTTCCTCTGTGTTCTTGGTGTTCTCCTGGTGTTCCCTTTTCCTGGTATTCTCCCCGGTGTCATGCCTGGTGTTCTCCCCCGGTGTTCTCCCGGTGTCCTGCCTGGTGTCCGCCTGGTGGGTTTTCCTGGTGTCCCGCCTGGGGTTCTCCCTGGTGTCCTGCCTGGTGTTCTCCGTCATGCCTGGTGTTTTCCCTGTTGGTGTTTCCCTGGTGTCCTGCCTGGTGTTCTCCCTGGTGTCATGCCTGGTGTTCTCCCTGGTGTCCTGCCTGTTCTCCTGGTTGTCTCCTGGTGTTCTCCTAGTGCTGCCTGGTGTTCTCCCTGGGGTCCTGGGTGTTCTCCCTGGTACCTGCCTGGTGTTCTCCCTGGTGTCCTGCTGGTGTTCTCCTGGTGTCCTGCCTTGTTTCCCCGGTGTCCTGCTGGTGTTTCCCTGGTGTCATGCCTGGTGTTCTCCCTGGTGCCTCCTGGTGTTTCCTGTGTCATGCTGTGTTCCCCTGGTGTCCTGCTGGTGTCCTGCCTGGGTTTTCCTGGTGTCCTGCCCGGTGTTCTCCCTGGTGCCTGCTTGGTGTTCTCCCTGGGGTCCTGCCTGGTGTTCTCCCTTGGGGTCCTGCCTGGTGTTCTCCCTGGTGTCCTGCCTGGGTTCTCCCTGGTGTTCAGCCTGGGGGTTCTCCTGGTGTCTGCCTGTTCTCCCTGGTGTCCTGCCTGGTGTTTCTCCTGGTTCCTTTCCTGGTGTTCTCCCTGGTGTCCTGCCTGTGTTCCCTGGTTCTGCTGGTGTTCTCCCTGGTGTCCGCCTGGTGTTCTTCCCTGGTGTCCTGCCCGGTGTTCCCCTGGTGTCCTGCCTGGTGTTTTCCTCCTGGTGTCCCCGCCTGGGGTTCTCCATAGTGTCCTGCTGGTTCTCCCTGGTGTCTGCCTGTTCTCCTGGTGTCCTGCCTGGTGTTTTCCCTGGTGTCCTGCCTGGTGTTCTCCCTGTGTCTGCCCGGTTTTCCCTGGTGTTCCTGGTGTTCTCCCCGGTGTCCGCCTGGTGTTCTCCTAGTGTCTGCCCGTTCCCGCCGGTGTTCTCCTGGGTCCCCCTGGTGTTCCCTGTGTCTCGGTGTTCTCCTGGTGTCCTGCCTGGTGTTCTCCCTCGGTCCTCCTGGTGCTCTCCCGGTGTTTTCCTGGTGTCCCGCCTGGGGTTTCCCCCCTGTGTCCTGCCTGGTGTTCCCTGGTTTTCCTGCTGGTGTTCTCCCTGGTGTCCTGCCTGTGTTTCTCCTGTGTCTGCCTGGTGTTTTCCTAGTGTCCTGCTGTGTTCTCCTTTTCCTCCTGGTGTCCCCTTGCCCCAGTGTTATGCTGTTCTGCTGTTCTCCTGGTGTCATGCCTGGTGTTCTCCCTGGTGTCCCACCTGGTGTTTCCCTGGTGTTCTCCTGGTTCTCCCTAGTGTCTTGCCTTGTTCTCCTTCTCCTTCCTGCCTGGTGTCCCCCTGTTGTTTTCCCTGTGGGTTCTGCATTTGGGATTCTGCCTGTTCTTCCTGGTGTCCTGCATGGTGTTCTCCCTGGTTTCCTGCTGGTGTTCTCCCCAGTGCCCCGTCTGGTGTTCTCCTAGTGTCCTGCCTGTGTTCTCCCTGGTGTCCTGCCTGGTGTTCTCCCTGGTGTCCTGCCTGGTGTTTCCCTGGTTGTCCTGCTGTTGTTCTATCTGGCTTGGGGTCCTGCCTGGTGTTCCCCCCTGGTGTCCTGCCTGGTGTTCTCCCTGGTGTCATGCCCTATGTTTCTCCTTAGTGCCCTGCCTGTTCTCCCTGGTGTTCCTGGCCTGGTGTTCTTCCTGGTGTCTCCTGGTGTTCTCCTGGTGTCCCGCCTGGTGTTTCCCGTGTCATGCCTGGTGTTCTCCTGGTGTTTCCTCTTCCTGGTGTTCCCCAGTGGCCCTTGGGTTCTCCCTGGGGTCTCCTGGGGTGTTTTCTCCTATGTCCTCTTTGGTTCCTGCCTGTTCTCCCTGGTGTCCTGCCTGTGTTCTCCCTGGTGTCCTGCTTGTTCTCCTGGTGTCCTGCTGGTGTTCTCCCTGGTTCGCCTGGTGTTCTCCTGGTGTCCTGCCCCTTTCCATGGTATCCTCCTGGGCGCTGCCTTGGTTTCTCCTGGGTCTGCCTGGTGTTCTCCCTGGTGTCCTGCCCTTTTTTCTCCCTGGTGTCCTGCTTGTTTCTCCTGGTGTCCCGCCCGGTGTTCTCCCTGGGGTTTGCTGTGTTCCCTTGGCCCTGCCTGTTTCCCTGGTGTTCCTGTTATCTGGTGTTTTCCTGGGGTCCTCTGTGTTCTCCCTGTGTCTCTGCCGGTGTTCTCCTGGTGTCCCGCTGGTGTTCTCTGGTTATCCCAGTGTTCTCCTTGTGCCCGCGTTTTTCCCTGGGGTCCCCCTGGGGTTCTCCCCCGGTGCGGGGGGTGTTCTCCCTGGTGTCCTGCCGGGTTCCTCCGGTGTCCTGCCTTGCTCCCTTTTATCCTTTTTCCCCAAATGTTCTTTTTGGTGTTTACCGCCTTTTTTCTCCCTGGGGTCCCTTGTTCTCCCTGGGGCCCCGCCTGTTCTCCCCTGGGGCCTGCCCGGTGTTTCCCCCGGTTTCCCCCCTCCCCGGGGTCCTTTCTTTTTTCCCCGGGTTTCCCCTGGTGGCTTTCCCCGGGTTTCTGCTTTTCTCCCGGGCCCGTTTTTTTTTGGTGTCCTGCCCGGTTTCCCCCCTGTGTTTTGCCTGGTTTCTCCCTGGTTTGACTGCTCCTTGGGTCCCCTGGTTTTCCCCTTTCCCCCTTTTTTTGGTGTTTTTTTTTTCCGGTTATCCGGTTTTTTCCCCGGCCCCACCTGTGTTCCCCGGTTCCTAGGGCCCCCGTTC
>NC_069461.1:30882238-30905769 GCF_026875155.1 Cherax quadricarinatus | reverse complement strand
ACTATTTTTTGCTTTGGGGGGGGTTTGGCCCTTTTTTTTAAAAAAAATCGGGGAAAAAGGCCCCTTTAAAAACGGAGGGTGCACATTTTTTGGGGGAAAGGGCCCACCCCCACCCCTTTAAACCCGCAAAATTTTTTTGAAAATTCATTTGGTAAATTTTGGGGGTTTTGAATTTCCCCCATTTTTGGGACTCCAAAAATTTAAGGGGGCCACCCGTCCGGTGGTAAGAAAATTTGGGGGTTTGGGGGGGGAAAAGGGGGTTTGTGGGTAAAGAGATGGTGGGGTTGGGGGGTAAGAGGAGGGTAGGTGGTTTGGGTAAGAAAGAGGGGGGTGGTGGTAAGAGAGATGGTGGTTGGTAAAGAAGGGGGGGGGGTTTTAAAAAATTGGGTTTAAAAGAAATTTTATTTATTTAAAAATTTTTTTAAAAAACTGGGGGGAAAAACCCCCCAAACCTTTTCCCCCCCAAAAGTTTTAAAAAGGGAGTTTCAAACATGGGGTCCCCCCCCCCCCCCAACAAAAAAAAGCCCCCAAGAAAAAAAAGGAAATCCCCTTTTTTTTTAAAAAAAAAACAACCTCAAAAAAAAAAGCAAAAATTTCTGAAAAAAAAAAATAAGAGAAGTTGCAAAAAATGGGAAAAAAAAACCACTGGCATCACATCTGAATACAGTAAGAATCCTTTACCCAAAATTTAAAAAAAAATTTTTTTTTGGCAAAAGGCGCCATGAATGAGACTGCACAAGACGTGATGGGCGCAGCAATTATCATGTTACGCATGTTTTGTCACCCCGGTGTGAAGAATGTTGAAAATGCTAAAAGGTCTATGGTAGCATTTAAAAAAAATGGAAGGGTTTTTCCATCACAGGAAAATCAAGTTGTTGGAAAAAATTTTTGGAGTATAAGAATGAAGCGTTGACTGGCAGTCTGTACGGTACAAATATTACACCTGACGAGCAGTTTGGCTTTTCAAAAAATCTCCACCTGACCCGGAGCGTCTGGTACTGGTACAACTATATCTCCCCCTGACTTTAGCATCTGGTATGGTACAACTATCCCACCTGACTGAGCATTGGACTGGTACAACTACTATCTACCCCGAAGCATCTGGTACTGATACAACAACTAAATTCCACCTGACTGAGCAGTCTTTTACGTACAACTCTACTACCCCCCTGATGGCAGTCTGGGACTGGGACAAAACCCTTTTATCACCGATGAGCAGTTGGTACTGGGCAACTATCTACATTGAGAGGAGTTGGTATGGTAAAAAACTCCACCTGACTGAGCAGCTGGGCTGGGCAATACTATCACCCCCCCGAATGAGAGTCTGGGACGGGACAACTTCACCACCTGACGACTCTGGTACTGTGCAAAATACCTACCCCCCGACTGAGGAGTTGGTATGGTACAAAATATCTACCACCTGACTGACATTTTGGGACTGGTTTAAACACTATTACCACCGACTGAGCATCGGTACTGGTACAACATTACCCCCCTGCCCGAGCAGTTGGGAATGGTTTCAACACTATCTACCCCCCATGGCAGTTGGTATGGTACAACTATCTACCCCCTGACTGAGCAGTCTGGTTTCGGTACAACTACTACTACCCCCCCGATGGCTTTGGTACGTACAACTATCTACACCCTTAGAGCAGTCGGGTATGTTACAATACATCTACCCCCACGGGCATCTGGTCCCGGTACAACAACTACTACCACCTACTGAGGAGTTGGTACTGTACAACATCTCCACCCGAGAGCAGTCTGCTCGGTAAACTACTCCCCCCTAAGACTTGGAAATGGTAAAATTTTACTATCCCCCCTGACTGAGGGCTGGTACTGTACAACTACAATCTACCACCTGCTGAGGAGTCTGTACGGTACAACACTATCTACCACCTGACTGGCTTGGTAGGGTAAAACTACTATCTACCCCCCCCGACTGAGCACGGTACTGGTACAAATACATCTACCACCTGTGAGGGTCTGGTACTGGTACAAAATATCTAACCTTTCTGGGCGCTGGAAGGTTACAACAAATACTCCACCCAATGAGCAGTTGGTATGGTACAATACTTTACCACCGACTGAGGATCTGGTAAGGTAAAAACTCTATAACCCCCGACTGAGGATTTTTGGTGTTGCAACAACCTTTAAACTACCCCCTAAAAAAACAGGACAATTGCTAACGTTTTATGCTAAGTGATCAACAAAAAAATAAAAAAAAAAACTTTTTTACAGGGGGGAAAAATGAAAATGTTATGGTTTTGTGGAGTGGATTGGTCATTTCGAGTGGCATAATGCTGCTTAATGAAATGTTTTCCCTTGAACAAGCAAATACTTCATGATAAACCCTGAATTTGGGGGATAACCAATATTTAGCAGACGGTTACAAAAATTTAAAAAAACAAGCATTAAATATTAAATATTGTGGGTTAAACTCGGGTTGATCACGACGCAGCACACAAGCTGTTTCCTGACCCAACACTGTTCTCATGAAAAACTAAATGCTGTGAGACACCCCGCTGTTCTGGCTTTACGCCCCAGAAAAATATATGACAGGTTATGAGAGAGCTCCCGGGTTCAAATGAAGGATAAATTAATTCGCTGGGATGTTTAATGCACGGGAACGTAAAAGTAAAAAACTTACTGGGGTGGGCAAAAGTTGGGGTTCCCACTTTTTAAAAAAAGGTGGAAAACCTTCCCATCTATTATTATGATAACAAAAGCAGATCACCAGGGACATTTTTTCCCGATTGGTTTCAAAAATAAAAAATATTCCAAAATCCGAAAAAAACAAATCGAAACACTTGGGGCCCAAGCATTTCGGATAAAGGAACCTAAAGGGGCGGAGAGAATAGAGCTGGAAATGTACAGAGAGGGTTTCCACGTCCCCCAGACAAAAAATCTAACTACCGGGGAACGTCTCAAACGTTGCAATTTTCTCTCTCGACAAAGAAGAGAGACAGAGATAATAATACCGTCTGAACGTATTAAGACAACTGGCAACCCAATTCCAACTTTTTGGGGGAATTTGGTACTGAGAAATGAACTGGGCTAAGTGTGAGAGGGGCTGGGGAATAAGTTTAGGTCATGAACTTGAAGTTTTCTAAGGAGGTACCCAAACGCACGCACCCCCCGGCCCCCCCACACAACAAAAAACACACAACACAAACACACACACACAACCCAACACACACTTGAACAAGCACTTTAACCCCCAAAACCTGTGCTCACTACACCATCCCTACACACGCCCAAAGCCCTCCAACCCCGCCCCCCCCACCCCCACACTTCTATCTTTTTCCCACCTCCCGTTCCACTCCCCCATCCCAAACCCCCCCCCCACCTTCACTCCCTCACCCATTCCCACTCTCCCCACCCCTAAAACCTTTAAACCCCAAAACACATTTCCCACCCCACCCCAAAGTTCCCCCCAACCAAAAAAAAAACAAAAACTGACAAACCCCGGAAAAAAAAAAAATAAAAAAAAAAATAAAATATAGGGGGGGTTTTTTGGGGGGGTTTGGTGGGTTTTGGGGGGAGGGGGAGGAGAGAGAGAGGGGGGGGGGGAGAAGAAGAGAGGGGAGAGAGAGAGAGAGAAAGAAAGGGGAGAGAGGAGAGAGAGGAAGAGAGAGAGAGAGTGTGTAGCCTTGGAACGAAGCTCACAGACACGTGAAAAACCCGGGAGAGAAACCCTTGGGGAAGGAAATTGCTGACAAATGGACATTTCTAATTGGGAAACCCTCCCCCCGTTTTTTAAAAAGGGAGCGTTGAGGGCAACTGGGGGGCTGTGGGCGGGCACGCGGGGGGGAGGGTCGCTGATGGGCGGAAAGTGGTGGGTGGGATGGATGGATGGGTGGAGGGCGGTCTGTTTATACACCCCGTCCCACCGTGTGGGGGGAAAATGTGTGGTTTTTGTGTCGTATGTGATTGTGTTGTTTAATGTCGAAAGACAAAATTGTATTGTTAAGGGCATATATGATTGTATAATGTATTGTTGCAAGTGTCTATAGATTGTATTTTTTGTACTGTTCAAGTGTGTATAAGACTTGTGTCATACTGAAGATTATTTTGTTGTAAATGTTGTATAAAAAATATGTTTGTGGGCTGGCCGAAAATCGTCTTATTGTCAATGTCTTGGGGGAAATGTTTTCCATCAAGGGGGAAACCCCCTCACATTCCCCCAAGACATGCATGTGGGGTAAGGGGGTCAGACCTCTCCTTTCCATTTTGCAGATATGAAAAAAAACTTTTCAACCAAACATCATTAAAAATTACCAGAACATCCCTATATCGCATGTGTTTCCCCACTTTGCAAAATTGATTTTCCCCTAAAGTGAATGTAATCAAAAGTGACAAAATGAATAATGATATTTTTCACATATACACAGAGTCTTGCAGGAGAAATTTCAACTTTAAAATTAAGGGGTTTGCCCGACGAAGCTTCTATTTCCAAAGGTAATTACAAAATTTTAAAATTTGCCTCTAAAAAAATAATATCTAATCATTTTACCCAATAACCCGCTCCCTTTGGGGTCAAGAAATCCGCCTCTTTGTTCAATTAAGTCGTCAGGAGGCACCTATGCCCGTAGACATTTAGCATCAGAAATTCAATTGTAAATAGATGTGCGGGGGGGGTCTTGAGCCAGATTGCGATCAGGGCGAATGACTCACTAAAGACAAAAATTTGCAAGTGAAGGAGTTACCCGCGAGGCCACCCGCACTGAAAAATTTCAATTTTTTTTAAAAACACAGATTAAAGGCCCAAGAAAAACGTGGCCGTATTGTATGTACTTTATGAAAATTGAGCCCAAATTTACAATCTCCGAAATATCATGCCAAGAATAATTACGTTTGCTTTATTGGAAGAAAGGAATTAAAGGGGAACTGAAGCAAAAATATTTTATGTTACCTGCTAAGCGAGGATCGCTAGTGATTCTTCATTTTGGCATTAAACCCCTGGATATAGTTTTAAAAAAACTGAAATTGTGGAAAGTAATAGTCAAATCAGTTGAATGAAACGGGCAAAAGTGACAAGGAAGTAAAGAAATCTAAAATCATATTTAAATCAAAACCCTGATACCCGGTGCATGACTGTTTGCTTTTGGGTACGTACACACACCCCGGTAGGCCTATCAAGGCTCATATTTTTTCCGTATTTGCTGAGCAAAAAGGGATTTATTGGGATTGATAAAGGCTAACCGTACAACGTTGTGACGCGAGGGCGATTGCCCAAACCCAGGTAAGACCCGACCACGACTTTCCAGGCGACATGACCAGTGCCCTGGTCATAGTCGCTCTATTATAGCCCAGTGGAAACTAAGATAACCGACATGGAAGCAGACCCCAGGCTGTGGCTGCTGGGGTTTTGAGATGTCAACGGAAAGATGAGTACCCACGACCAACAGTGGCATTTTTACTATATTCATTCTTATACGTAACATTATCCCCCACAACGTCATTAAAGTAACGTAACTTAAAATCAAGGAAAGAGAGATGTTTCAAACGTGCAGTTTTGGTACTAGGAGGAAGATTAATGGCTGAGATGACAGACAGGTAGCATGCACTTATTGAGGGCATCTGCAATGTGCCTCATTCCCTGCACAAATGATGAACATTTACAAAACAGCAGAAACACACCTGGTTACTGACTGAACCACCACACCTGGTTACTGACTGAACCACCACACCTGGTTACTGAACCACCATACCTGATTATTGACTGAACCACCACACCTGGTTACTGACAGAACCACCACACCTGGTTACTGAACCACCATACCTGATTATTGACTGAATCACCACACCTGGTTACTGACTGAACCCCCACACTTGGTTACTGAACCACCACACCTGGTTACTGACTGAACCACCACACCTGGTTACTGAACCACCATACCTGATTACTGACTGAATCACCACACCTGGTTACTGACTGAACCACCACACTTGGTTACTGAACCACCACACCTGGTTACTGAGTAAACCACCACACCTGGTTACTGAGTAAACCACCACACCTGGTTACTGACAACCACCACACCTGGTTACTGAACCACCACACCTGATTACTGACTGAACCACCACACCTGGTTACTGACTGAACCACCACACCTGATTACTGACTGAACCACAACACCTGATTACTGACTGAACCACAACACCTGATTACTGACTGAACCACAACACCTGATTACTGACTGAACCACAACACCTGATTACTGACTGAACCACAACACCTGGTTACTGACTGAACCACAACACCTGATTACTGACTGAACCACAACACCTGGTTACTGACTGAACCACCACACCTGGTTAAATGACTGAACCACCACACCTGGTTACTGACTGAACCACCACACCTGGTTACTGACTGAACCACCACACCTGGTTACTGACTGAACCACCACACCTGGTTACTGACAACCACCACACCTGGTTACTGACTGAACCACCACACCTGGTTACTGACTGAACCACCACACCTGGTTACTGACAACCACCACACCTGGTTACTGACAACCACCACACCTGGTTACTGACTGAACCACCACACCTGGTTACTGACTGAACCACCATACCTGATTACTGACTGAACCACCACACCTGGTTACTGAACCACCATACCTGATTACTGACTGAACCACCACACCTAGTTACTGACTGAACCACCACACCTGGTTACTGACTGAACCACCACACCTGGTTACTGACTGAACCACCACACCTGGTTACTGACAACCACCACACCTGGTTACTGACAACCACCACACCTGGTTACTGACTGAACCACCACACCTGGTTACTGATTGAACCACCACACCTGGTTACTGACTGAACCACCACACCTGGTTACTGACTGAACCACCACACCTGGTTACTGACAACCACCACACCTGGTTACTGACTGAACCACCACACCTGGTTACTGACTGAACCACCACACCTGGTTACTGAACCACCATACCTGATTACTGACTGAACCACCACACCTAGTTACTGACTGAACCACCACACCTGGTTACTGACTGAACCACCACACCTGGTTACTGACTGAACCACCACACCTGGTTACTGACAACCACCACACCTGGTTACTGACAACCACCACACCTGGTTACTGACTGAACCACCACACCTGGTTACTGATTGAACCACCACACCTGGTTACTGACTGAACCACCACACCTGGTTACTGACTGAACCACCACACCTGGTTACTGACAACCACCACACCTGGTTACTGAACCACCACACCTGATTACTGACTGAACCACCACACCTGGTTACTGACTGAACCACCACACCTGGTTACTGACTGAACCACCACACCTGGTTACTGACTGAACCACCACACCTGGTTACTGACAACCACACACCTGGTTACTGAACCACCACACCTGATTACTGACTGAACCACCACACCTGGTTACTGTCTGAACCACCACACTGGTTACTGACTGAACCACCACACCTGGTCACTAGCTTTGAACTGAAAAGCCAGTATCTCATCTGTGTTTACATTCAGATAAATATTCATTGTTTGCAGGCCATTAACCAGGAGGCCTGGTCTAGGACCAGACCACAGGGAGGGGGGAGGTTAGCCCCGAAATAAACTGAAGGTAGACCACAGGTAGAGAAATTGGCTAGTGTATCAAGGGGGGAGAGTGCTGAGGTAGAGATTAAAGAGTGGAAGACTGGGTGGTAGGGAGGACAGTGAGTAGGGAGGAAAGGACCGGTGGAGAGAAAACTGAGCTAGAGAAAATTTGGTAGAAGTGCCAGTGAAGAAAGAAGAGTGATGGACGAGGAGGAGGATTACAGTGTGAGAGGGAGAGAACAATAATGTCAGTGAGAGGGAGAGAAAAAGAGTGAGGGAGAGAACACTAGTGAGAGGGAGAGAACACTAGTGAGAGGGAGAGAACACTAGTGAGAGGGAGAGAACACTAGTGAGAGGGAGAGAACACTAGTGAGAGGGAGAGAACACTAGTAAGAGGGACAGAACACTAGTGAGGGACAGAACATTAGGAAGAGGGACAGAACACTAGTAAGAGGGATAGAACACTAGTAAGAGCACTAGTAACAGGGAGAGAACACAAGTGAGACAGAAATGTAAACCACGGCACTGTATAAATCCCTTTCAGACGATACTAGGATCTGCATGAGAGTGTCATCCATTGAGGACGCGGCAAAGTCCAAGAAGTTTAAAAACCCAAAGTTTTCCAATTGGGCAACGGAGAACAATATGATTTTTCAATGAAGACAAATTCCAACTCCCTCCGTTATGGAAACTGGAGGAAATAATAACTAAAAACTAAGTAAAACTACAAACTCTAATTACACAACAAGCGGGAAGGTAATGTAAAGGGAACCTGGGAGGGTAATGTCTAAGGATTTTACCTTCAAGGATCACAACAGTAACATCACACATCGACGAAAATGATGGGATGGATAATGAGAACGTTCAAAACAAGAGATGCCAAGCCAATGATGATGTTTTTTTAAATCCACGTGTTCTCTCTAGGCTGCAAAAACTGCTGATTCTCCATTCAAGCAGGTGAAATTGCAGATCTAAGAATGTACAGAGAACGTTTACTGCACATGTAAGTTCCATCAAACACCCTAACTATTGGGAACACTTAGAAGCACTTGACTTGTACTCACTGGAGCGCAGGCGAGACAGATACATAATAATCTAAACCTGGAAGATTCTGGAGGGACTGGTCCCTAATCGGGCACACAGAAATAAATTTCCCCCAGTAAAAGTAGGGGCGCCATTAGTACACTAACAGAAAAACACAGTAAGTGCCCCGGGGCCCAAGACCAGCCATAGGGGCAATTACCAATAGTTCCTGGCTGCTTTCAAGAGGAAGCTGAAGAGAAAAACCCAAAGTCAGTGCCAGATCAGCCGGTCTGTGGTCGTACAATGGACTCCCGTGCGGTCAGCAGTTCCAGCCTAGATAATCAAGCCCTGATCCACCGGGAGGTCTGGTCATGGACCGGCCCCGCGGGGGCCATGATCCCGGGAAATTTGCCCTCCAGGTAGACCTAAGACAACACAACCAGTAAGACGCACTCAAAAATTTTTTAGTTTTATTTAGTAAAATTAGTTTACACCCACTGTTTTGTTGCGCACTAGTCTACATAAACTGTGTGTTGCTGCACTAGTCTACATCACTGTTTGCTGCACTAGTCTACATCACTGTGTGTTGTTCACTAGTCTACATCACTGTGTGTTGGTGCACTATCTACATCACTGTGTGTTTGCTGCACTAGTCTACATCACTGGTGTTGCTGCACTAGTCTACATCACTGGGTGTTGCTGCACTAGTCTACATCACTGTGTTGCTGCACTAGTCTACATAAACTGTGTGTTGCTGCACTAGTCTACATCACTGGGTGTTGCTGCACTAGTCTACATCACATGGGTGTTGCTGCACAAATCTACAATCACTGGGTGTTGCTGCACTATCTACATCACTGGGTGTTGCTGCACTAGTCTACATCACGGGGTGTTGCTGCACTAGTCTACATCACTGTGTTGTGCACTAGTCAAACATCACTGGTGTTGCTGCACTAGTCTACATCACTGGGTGTTGCTGCACTAGTCTACATCACTGGGTGTTGCTGCACTAGTCTACATCACTGGGTGTTGCTGCACTAGTCTACATCACTGTGTTGCTGCACTAGTCTACATCAACTGGGTGTTGCTGCACTAGTCTACATCACTGTGTTGCTTGCACTAGTCTACATCACTGGGTGTTGCTGCACTAGTTTTACATCACTGGGTGTTTCCCTGCACTAGTCTACATCACTGGGTGTTGCTGCACTAGTCTACATTACTGAGTGTTGCACTCACTATCTAAAATCAAGCATTACAAAATTAACATTAACTGCAGTAAAAAAATTTTTCCCAACTCCCAAAACTGCTGATGCTGTAAGATCCTTTGTGGGCTTAGCAGGTTTTTATATACTTTCATTGCCAATTTTTCTTTCCATAACTGCTCCTCTAACTGTGTTGCTTGAGAAAGATGCTCCTTTTTTTTGGGAAACCTTCCATCAAGAAAAGAGCATTCCAAACTTTAAAAGAAAAGCTAACATCTGCTCCAATTTTGAAATTTCCAGTTTTTTTCTAAGCCCTTCTATCTGAAAAACTGATGCTAGTTCTATTGGCATAGGTCCCGTACTAGCTCAGAAACTGATGGCAAGTAAAACGCAGTTGCATTTGCTAGCCGAGCCTTACGAAGGTTTTGAACGTAATTATACATAACTGAGCAAGAAGCTTTAGCAATAGTATAGTCTTTAAAGCACTTCCGAGACATTATTTATCATACTCTGTTCATGTCTTGACAAGACCATGCTCCACTGATACCTTTATTTCCGAACAACTACTGGAAGGTTAGCCAGAGGGACCTTGACTATCCAAAAGTTCAATCCCACCTTTGAACACTTACCGGCAAGTAAAATGTAGTCGCAGATGCCTTATCGCGACATGTTAGTATAGTAACTGCAGACCCTCCATTTAGTGCTGAGGATGAAAAGAATGCTCAACGAACAGATCCCATGTGGTCTGGTGTGATTCGATTCCTGCTCCAGGAAGATCTTATTTCTGACTGTGAAGCCACCACCCACCCATCAGTGACTTTGTCATGAACCAAGAATTACTGTATCGAACAGCCGAGTTGGGAAACTCCTAGCAAAAAGGGAGTTTACCAGTTAGTAATTCCACAGTCACTAGTGAATGTAGCCTTACAGCTATTTCACGATTACCAGGTTTTTGCGCACCCTGGTAGGATCGTTCAGTAAAAACAAGCCAGATAGAAATACTTTGGCCTCGTATGGCAACTGATATTTCTGAGTATGTTAAGAAATGTAGTTGTCTGCATGCAACATAAAGGTAATTTTTAAGGGTCTAATCCAATCCAAGTGTATCCAACCACTAGCGAACCATGGGAAAGAGTGCGCTAGATCTGTTAACAAATTTTCCAATGTTCCCTCCGGGGAAAAACAAACATCTGTGTTATGGTAGACCATTTCACCAGATATTGTGAGTTAGTTCCTATTGCAGAAAACTCCCGGGAAAACAGTAGCAAAAAGCTTTTAAAAAGAACGCATTATCTGCAGGCAAAACCACCCCTAAGTCCCTAGTAAAAGATAATGGGGGTTAAAAATCTGTAATAAATTTTCCCTTGAAAATTTGTGTACCTTGTCCAAGACCCTCTAAATCCACCATTGTTCCTCATCATCTGCCAGCAATGGGTTAGCAGAACGTACCAATAAGAAAGTACTTGATGTCTTGAGAGCCACTATTAATCACAACAGTGAAACTTGGGATGAAGTTATACCTGATGTGCAGTGTCTATAAATTCTGTTTTACAATGTTTCCTATGGGTGACACCCACATTATGCATTGTAGGGTGTAGATAAGCGTTTGCCTTATGAGTTGCTAAAATTCTAATCCGAAAGCAAATTACAACCCTGAGGATTTCATAGCAACTCGTACCAGCTTAGCCAAAGTGTTTTTAGAAGAATCCGTGAAACACTTCAAAAATTTCAACAGCAGAATTTACAAGAGTCGCAAACACTCGAGCAAAGCCATCCAAAATCAAGTAGGTTCAAGAGTTATGCTGACTAACTTTAACAAAACGCCCTGCAATGCCTAAGCTTGACAAAAGTTTGTTGGTCCTTATCGAGTAGTTTAAATATCACTGGTAATAAGTATAAGGTTAGAGAAATTAGTACTGGTCAGAAATAAAAATCGCATTTAATCATATGAAGTTAGTATGTGATGATAATCATGTTCCAACCCAGACTAATGTGACAGACTCTGACAATCCTCCTGATCCTGTATTCTCTACCTCTGATACTCATTTCAGACGATCAACCTGTCATTATTCCCTACGTACAACGACAGGTATTGGAAATCCTCAATTATCATTTGTTACTTCCCAATTCAGATTTGCCTCAAATACAGCATGATTAGCCAGTGCACAGAGTTTGATCCTCCCAGAGATGACACCCATTTCGGGCATATATCAACTCTCCACCCTAAGCAGAGTTGGGGGTTAAATGTAAATAACCGTATAGATGAATAATTACAGTATCAACTTTTCATATTCAAGAATTTTTTTTTTGTGTTTCACGTTCTCTCCGAATTCTGAGAGTTAACATCTAATTTGAGTGCAACCCAAAACTGCCTTTCTGTTAAACCACTTCTTTCTTTTTTAAAATTATTCCTTCCTCAGAATCCTAGTCACATGAATACAGATAGATCGATCAAATTTTTTTTTTTATCACTTCTATTGTGTAATCCCAAAAGTTTTAGTTTCATTTGATGAGTTGTGCTATATTATAACTTGTATTGCATTACAGTTTTATTACAGTTTCAATTATGTAAGCTTCCATTCCAATATTCTACTTATGTATGTTATAAAAGTTCAATTGTTGTGTACTTTGACATTGTATAGAATCAGCCCAAGCCGTACACCTGCCGTCTCTAGTTTTTATTATTGTATGTCGGACGACATAAAGTTAGCGTCGCCGAGCTCTCAGTAGTAGTACCAGTTTTTAGTAACCAGGTTACCAGTAACCAGTGTACCAGTAGATGACTCACTACCAACCGTCTGCGTGAATCACTGACTGATTATTCATATTGCTGCTTTACCATAGCAGGGTTTCAAACACCCCTCACCCGTTTGGCACTTGAGAGTCAGTCGAAAAATAGGGGCGAGAGAGGCAGGTCGGCTGTTGGCGCTTCCCATACTTTCCGTTATATTATACGTAACTACCACCTACGTGAGAATTCTTACCCCATCCAACGTTATCGAAAAACCCACTTGACATTGCTGCATTAGTCCCACAAACACTCTGTGTTGCTACACTAGTCTACATCACTGTGTTTTTGCCCGCACTAGTCTACATCACTGTTGCTGCCCCTAGTCTACATCACTGTGTTGCTGCACTAGTCTACATCACTGGTGTTGCTGCACTAGTCTACATCACTGTGTGTTGCGCACTAGTCTACATCACTGTGTTTGCTGCACTAGTCTACATCACTGTGTTGCTGGCTAGTTCTAAAATCACTGTGTGTTGCTGCCCCTAGTCTACATCAACTGTGTGTTGCTGCACTAGTCTAAACATCACTGTGTTGCTGTACTAAATCTACATCCTGGGTGTTGGACACTAGTCTACATCACTGGGTGTTGCTGAACTAGTCTAACATCACTGTGTGTTGCTGCACTAGTCTACATCACTGTGTGTTGCTGCCTAGTCTACATCACTGTGTGTTGCTGCAAATAGTCTACATCACTGTGTTGCTGCACTAGTCCATCACTGTGTGTTGCTGCACTAGTTCTACATCACTGTGTGTTGCTGCACTAGTCTACATCATTGTGTTGCTGCATTAGTCTACATCACTGTGTTTCTGCACTAGTCTACATCACTGGGTGTTGCTGCCACTAGTCTACATCCCCTGGGTGTTGCTGCACTAGTCTACATCACTGGGTGTTCTGCACTAGTCTACATCACTGGGTGTTGCTGCACTAGTCTACATCACTGGGTGTTGCTGCACTAGTCTACATCACTGGGTGTTGCTGCACTAGTCTACATCACTGGGTGTTGCTGCACTAGTCTACATCACTGGGTGTTGCTGCACTAGTCTACATCACTGGGTGTTGCTGCACTAGTCTACATCACTGGGTGTTGCGCACTAGTCTACATCACTGGTGTGTTTCTGCACTAGTCTAAAATCACTGGGTGTTGCTGCACTAGTCTACATCACTGGGTGTTGCTGCACTAGTCTACATCACTGGGTGTTGGTACACTAGTCTACATCGCTGTGTGTTGGTACACTAGTCTACATCACTGTGTTGGTACACTAGTCTACATCACTGTGCGTTGGTACACTAGTCTACATCACTGTGTGTTGGTACACTAGTCTACATCACTGTGTTGGTACACTAGTCTACATCACTGTGTGTTGGTACACTAGTCTACATCACTGTGTGTTGGTACACTAGTCTACATCACTGTGTGTTGGTACACTAGTCTACATCACTGTGTGTTGGTACACTAGTCTACATCACTGTGTGTTGGTACACTAGTCTACATCACTGTGTGTTGGTACACTAGTCTACATCACTGTGTGTTGGTACACTGGTCTACATCACTGTGTTGGTACACTAGTCTACATCCCCTGTGTTGGTACACTAGTCTACATCCCCCTGTGTGTTTGGGACACTAGTCTACATCACGTGTTGGTACACTATTCTACCCTCACTGTGTGTTTTCTACACTAGTCACATCACCCGTGGTTGGTAACTAGTCTACATCACTGTGTTGGTACAATAGTCTACATCACTGTGTGTTGGGACACTAGTCTACATCACGGTGTGTTGGTACACTAGTCTACATCACTGTGTTGGTACACTAGTCTACATCACTGTGTGTTGGTACACTAGTCTACATCACTGTGTGTTTGGGACACTAGTTTTACATTTACTGTGTGTTGGTACACTAGTCTACATCACTGTGTTGGTACACTAGTCTACATCACTGTGTGGGTTGGTACACTAGTCCTACATCACTGTGTGTTGGTACACTAGTCTACATTTACTGTGTGTTGTAAAACTATTACATTCACTGTGTGTTGTACACTAGTCTACATCACTGTGTGTTGGTACACTAGTCTACATCACTGTGTGTTGGACACTAGTCTACATCTGTGTTGTACACTAGTCTACACCTGTGTGTTGGTACACTAGTCTACATCACGTGTGTTGGTACACTAGTCAAAATCACTGTGTGTTGGTATAACCTAGTCTACAAACACTGTGTGTTGATACACTAGTCTACATCACTGTGTGTTGGTACACAGTCCCACATCCCCTGTTTTTTTGTACACTAGTCTACACACTGTGTGTTGGTACACTAGTCTACATCATGTTTTTTGGTACACTAGTCTACATCACTGTGTTGGTACACTAGTCTACATCACTGTGTGTTGGTACACTAGTCTACATCACTGTGTTGGTACACTAGTCTACATCACTGTGTGTTGGTACACTAGTCTACATCACTGTGTGTTGGTACACTAGTCTACATCACTGTGTTGGTACACTAGTCTACATCACTGTGTTGGTACACTAGTCTACATCACCGTGTGTTGGTACACTAGTCTACATCACTGTGTTGGTACACTAGTCTACATGTCTACATCACGTGTGTTTGGTACACTAAATCTACAAACACTGTGCGTTGGTACACTAGTCCCACATCACTGTGTTGGTACACTAGTCTACATTCTACATCCCCTGTGTGTTGGTTTCACTAGTCTACATCATGTGTGTTGGTACACTAGTCTACATCACGTGTGGTTGGTACACTAGTCTACATCACTGTGTTGGTACACATAGTCTACATCACTGTGTGTTGGGGACCTAGTCTACATCACTGTGTTGGGACACTAAATCTACATCACTGTGTTGGTACACTAGTCTACAAACACTGTGTGTTGGTACACTAGTCTACATCACTGTGTTTTGGGACACTAGTCTACATCACTGGTTGGTACACTAGTCTACATCACTGTGTGTTGGTACACTATCTACATCACTGTGTTGGTACAATATCTACATCACTGTGTGTTGGTACAATAGTCTACATCACTGTGTGTTGGGACAACTAGTCTACATCACGGGTTTGGTACACTAGTCACAAACACTGTGTTTGGTACACTAGTCTACTTACTGTGTGTTGGTACACTAGTCTACATTACTGTGTGTTGGGAATATCTACATACTGGTTGTTGGTACACTATCTACAATACTGGTGTTGTTACACTATCCTACATCACTGTGTTGGTACACTAGTCTACATCACTGTGTGTTGGGAAAACCCTTTCACATCACTGTTGGGTTGGGAACTTCTAACAATCACTGGGTGGTACACAGTTACATCCCAAGTGTTTGGGACACTAGTCCAATCACTGTGCTACAGAGTCACAGATAAATATGATTTACAGTGGGAAAATGTCAACTATCTCCCTCATATTCCACAGGAATGATAGTCTCAAGAGGTTTTAAATGTGTCCCGATCAGCTGTGAGACTCTTCAAGCATGTCAGGGAGTAAGGAGGATGGGAGTAGTGGAGGACTGAGGCAGACACGAGAGAAAGGAAGAGGAGGTATGATGGGGAATGGGTTTTCTTTGTGGCCAACATTTCAGAGTCCCAAATTAATGTCTGCTAAGAATGACAGTTACGTTGTGGTCCACAGTGTGTGTTGTGTGGTGTGTGTGGGGGTTGGGTGTTGTGTGTGGGTGTTGTGTGTGTTGTGTGTTTGTGTGTGGTGGTGTGTGTGTGCGCGCAGTGAGAGGAAGAGAGAGAGAGAGAGAGGAGAGAGAGAAGAGAGGAAAGAAGAGAGAAGAGAGATTCTAGCAGAGAATTCCTTGTACTACTACCATGCTCTGATATGTAGTCACACACACTCACTCTCACACACACTCTTCTTCTCTCTCACTCGACTCACTAAACAACAGAGGGACTCTCTAAGGATCATATAATGTATCTCTCCTATCCTCACTTACTAAAAACAGGAGGACTCTCTGAAGGATCACTATAATGTCTCCTCTCATCTCTCCTCACTTACTAAACAACATGTGACTCTAAGGATCCACTTAATGTTTCTCTCTCTCTATCACATAAAACAACGGGGACTCTTAAAGGATTTCACTATAATGTTCTCTCTCTCTTCTCTCTCACGACTAAAACAACAGAGGGACTCTCTGAAGGATCACTATAATGTCTCTCTCTCATCTCTCTCTCTCACTAGCTAAGAAAAAAGAGAGGACTCTCTGAAGGATCACTATAATGTTCCTCTTCTCTCTCTCTCTCACTCACTAAACAACAGTAGGACCTTCTAAAGATCACTATAATGTCTCTCTCTCTCTCTCTCTCACTTACTAAAACAACAGAGGGACTCTCTAAAGGATCACTATAATGTCTCTCTCTCTCTCTCTCTCTCTCTCTCACTCACTAAAACAACAGAGGGACTCTCTAAAGGATCACTATAATGTCTCTCTCTCTCTCTCTCTCTCACTTACTAAAACAACAGAGGGACTCTCTGAAGGATCACTATAATGTCTCTCTCTCTCTCTCTCTCACTCACTAAAACAACAGAGGGACTCTCTGAAGGATCACTATAATGTTGTACTCTTACAGCACCTTAAAAGACAGACCAAAATGCAGATCTGGAATATGTACAAAGAACATTCACTGCGTGAATAAACTCGGTTAAACACTTAAATTATTCTGAATGAATGACGTCTTCCGGACCAATGGCAAGGAAGGTGCACCATAATCTTCATAATTTTTTTAGAGGGACCAGTCCCAAATGTGATCACAGAAAATCCCTGCGAAAGCAAGAGACTTGGCAGACAGTGCAAATATGTATATAACGAAGGTGTTTCCTGGTTAGGGTAAATTATATTTCTTCGAAGGCGAGCCTCAGCTTTATTTGGGTTCTGTATACAGGCAGTGTGTCTACTGAGACATCTTCTGCACCTAGCAAGAGTTATTAGAAACATTCATGGTATAGGCAAACTGTCTACACAAAATAACCCCAATGAAAAGTAGGGATGCCGTGATACACAAAGAATAACACTGCAGGGACCAAGATTGTTTTAACCCCCTTCCTCCTTAAATAAGAGGAATTACAGACTCCGCTCTTCAAGAGGGAGGTAGATAAGTTCCCCAAATCAATTCTTAATCAGCCCAGACTGTGGTATATACGTGCACTGCATGCAACTAGCACCAACAGCCTGGCTGATCATGCTATCCAGCGGAGACGTTGACCCCCGGAATATTCTCTAGGTAGACTCCAAATAGGAGGGAGGAGAGAGAGAGGGAGAAAGGATAGCACCGCATTATCCTTTACAGACGATACTAGGATCTGCACGAGTGTGTCATCCATGGAGGATACGGTAAATCCCCAAGAAGATATCAACCAAGATTTCCAATGGGCAACGGAGAACAATACGATGTTCAAAGAAGACAAATTCCAACTACTCCGTTATGGAAAACTGGAGGAAATAATAACTAAAACTGAGTATTACAAACTTTAAACACACAACAGAGCGGAAAAGTAATGTGAAGGGCCTGGAAGTGGTAATGTCCGAAGATCTAAACTTCAAGGACCACAACAGTGCCACTATCACATCTGCCAACAATGATGATCCTTTTTAAATCACTCGTTCTCTCTAGGCTGCGATACTGCTGTACATTAACAGGTGAAACTGCAGATCTAGAGAATGTACAGAGAACCTTTGCTGCACATATAAGTTCCAGCAAAGATCTTAACTACTAGGAACGCTTGGCAGCACTTGACCTGTACTCACTGGAGCGCAGGCGAGAGAGATACATCATAATCTACACCTGGAAGATCTTGGAGGGACTGGTCCCTAATCTGCACACAGAAATCACTCCCTACGAAAGCAAAAGACTTGGCAGGCGATGCAACATAACCCCAGTGTAAAGTATGGGCGCCACAATAAGTGTCCGGGGCCCAAGACTGTTCAACAGCCTCCCACCACCTATGAGGGGAATTACCAATATACCATTGGTCGTCTTCAAGAGGGAACTGGACAGATACCTAAAGTCAGTGCCAGATCAACCGGGCTGTGGTTCATACGTTGGACTACGTGTAGCCAGCAGTAACAGCCT
Organism: Cherax quadricarinatus; assembly: GCF_026875155.1. Taxonomy (NCBI): domain Eukaryota; kingdom Metazoa; phylum Arthropoda; class Malacostraca; order Decapoda; family Parastacidae; genus Cherax; species Cherax quadricarinatus. The sequence continues at coordinate 30,887,049 of NC_069461.1, read as the reverse complement.
TGTTGTTCAGGCCCTGATCCACCAGGAGGCCTGGTCATGGACCGGGCCGAGGGGGCGTTGATCCCCGGAATACACTCCAGGTAGACTCCAGGTAGGTAGGGGGAGGAGGGAGAATGGGAGAGTGAGGGGAGAGACGGGGAAGAGGCAGACAGAGAGGCACAAGACAAGGGCAGGCAGGAAGTGTAAGTCGTGGCATGATATAACATAACTCTGGTGCTCACAGAGTAAACAAGAGAGCAGTTGTTGTTGTCCAGATGACAGTAATTGAGGTCACGTTAATACTTCCTGCAAGTGAGAGGAACAAGATGGTTGCTGGTATACAAGAAACAAGTCATTCTTATTGTTCAAGAACAAGATGGTTGTTCTCCAAGAAGAAAGTCATTCTTACTAGGAGGCCTCCACGGTGTAAACTAGGAGGCCCCACGGTGTAAACTAGGAGGCCTCCACGGTGTAAACTAGAAGGCCGCCACGGTGTAAACTAGGGCCTCCACGGTGTAAACTAGGAGGCCCCACGGTGTAAACTAGGAGCCTCCACGGTGTAAACTAGAAGGCCGCCACGGTGGTATTAAACTAGAGGCCTCCACGGTGTAAACTAGGAGGCCTCCACGGTGTAAACTAGGAGGCCTCCACGGTGTAAACTAGAAGGCCGCCACGGTGTAAACTAGGAGGCCTCCACGGTGTAAACTAGGAGGCCTCCACGGTGCAAACTAGGAGGCCTCCACGGTGTAAACTAGGAGGCCTCCACGGTGTAAACTAGGAGGCCTCCACGGTGTAAACTAGAAGGCCGCCACGGTGTAAACTAGGCCTCCACGGTGTAAACTAGGAGGCCTCCACGGTGTAAACTAGGAGGCCTCCACGGTGTAAACTAGGAGGCCCCACGGTGTAAACTAGGAGGCCTCCACGGTGTAAACTAGGAGGCCTCCACGGTGTAAACTAGAGGCCTCCACGTGTAAACTAGAAGGCCGCCACGGTGTAAACTAGGAGGCCTCCACGGTGTAAACTAGGAGGCCTCCACGGTGTAAACTAGAAGGCCTCCACGGTGTAAACTAGGAGGCCTCCACGGTGTAAACTAGGAGGCCTCCACGGTGTAAACTAGAGGCCTCCACGGTGTAAACTAGAAGGCCCCACGGTGTAAACTAGGAGGCCTCCACGGTGTAAACTAGAAGGCCTCCACGGTGTAAACTAGGAGGCCTCCACGGTGTAAACTAGGCCTCCACGGTGTAAACTAGGAGGCCTCCACGGCGTAAAACTAGAAGGCGCCACGGTGTAAACTAGGAGGCCTCCACGCTGTAAACTAGAAAGCACCCGTGTAAACCGGGGCTCCACGGTGTAAACTATGAGGCCTCCACGGTGTAAACTAGGAGTCCGCCACGGTGTAAACTAGGAGGCCGCCACGGTGTAAACTAGGAGGCCTCCACGGTGTAAACTAGGATGCCTCCACGGTGTAAACTAGGAGCTCCACGGTGTAAACTAGAGGCCACCACGTGTAAACTAGGAGGCCTCCACGGTGTAAACTAGGAGGCCTCCACGGTGTAAACTAGGAGGCCTCCACGGTGTAAACTAGAAGGCCGCCACGGTGTAAACTAGGAGGCCTCCATGGTGTAAACTAGGAGGCCTCCACGGTGTAAACTAGGAGGCCTCCACGGTGTAAACTAGGAGGCCTCCACGGTGTAAACTAGAAGGCCGCCACGGTGTAAACTAGGAGGCCTCCACGGTGTAAACTAGAAGGCCACCACGGTGTAAACTAGGAGGCCTCCATGGTGTAAACTAGACCTCCACGGTGTAAACTAGGAGGCCTCCACGGTGTAAACTGGGAGGCCTCCACGGTGTAAACTGGGAGATCGCCACGGTGTAAACTGGGATCGTCAACGTACTGGAGACAAAAGAATTTACAGATTCCTTCCTTCAAGACGGAACCTGTCACATTGCTGCCATCTATTTCTCACCAGTCAGACTACTGTGCCCGAGTTATGGCTTTGTTCCACGAGCACCAACAGTCTGAATGACCAGTTTAAATCACTGAAGATACTTGGTGTGAGACGAGCCGCGGGGCAATGACCCCCTCAACCATCAGCAGACAATGGTAATATTAAAGGTGATGCTTGGTGTTGTAAGGCAAGGCCGCGAGAGACAGGCGTGAGCCCCAGTCCACGGGGCAATAAACTGCAATAGAGGCTCTAAAGACCCCAAAGATTTAAAAGGCGGCTGAAACACGTCGAAGCACTTAAAGACTGGAACGCCGGAAGCACGGAGACGGAAGCTCCACCACAGATACCAAAATGTATGAAACACAAAACTATGTGATAAGTTAAGGCGAGTGAGCGAGAGAGACTAACACTGAGACAAGTTGGAGACCAACAGGAACAAACACAAAGTAGACCGCCAGACAGCCTGGGCTGGGAGACTTCAGTAGGACGAAGAGAATATCGTCAAACATTCCACTGTGAGTTCACTAGCTACGGCAGCTTTAAAGGTTCCATTCAGTAGAATGTATATACCGTGCTAGTCCATGGAGATGGACATTTTAAATGGCTTATCACACGATGGAAATAACGAGAACGTCATCACTTTTACGTTAAATAAATAACAGTGAAGGAATATTCAAACCTACATCGTACGCTAGCAATAGTATACAAGATAATTCCGGCTCACAAAATAACCCGCACATAGAAGAAGGAGCTTACGACGACGTTTCGGTCTGACTTGGACCATTTACAAAGTCACAGTTTGACTTTGTAAAGCTCCTCTCTTCTATGTGCGTGTTATTTGTGTATCGTTCCATTTCACGGTAACTGTGCCTTTTTTTGTTATTAATTCCGGCTCATGAGTTACAAACAAGTGAAAATACGCTATCAACTTACAAATAATACACACTAAAAGAAAGTCTGACAAGCAGGGATCTGGCAAAGTAGGGGTCTGGCAGGGCAAGGGCTTGGTAAGGTAGGAGCCTTGAATGGTACCTTTACCTCTGATATACCTTTGATGAGTTCCCAGAGTTTTTCTACTCCCTGAGCTCAGCCATGGGCCAGGCTCGTCTGGTGCTTGCCTGGTCAACAAGGATGTTACTGTTGGTTAATCTGGCGCCTGGTGAAGATACTTTTCCAGTTTCCTCTTGAAGACTTCTACACTTGTCCCAGCAGTGATTCTGATATGTTGAATAATCTGGGACCACGAATATTGATATAGTGTTACCTTATTGTGCTTACTGCACCTCTGTTTTTCACTAGGTTTATCTTGCACTTCCTCCCATATGTCTCGCTCCAGTGTTAGTTATGGCAGTGCAGATTTGGGACCAGGCCATCAAGTACCTTTCAGGTATATATCATCTCTCTCTCTCCTCCTCTCCAGTGAGTATATATTATCATGTATCTCTTTCTCTCTGCTCCAACAAGTACATATTTAAGACTAAGCCGATCCCAGTAATTTAAATGCTTTACTGGTTCTATGCGAGCATAAACGATCTCTGTATTTGTCCCAGCTCTGATATTTCTCCTGCCCTGCATGAGGCCGTCAACACTGAGCAATATTCCAAACGAGGGAGCATGAGCGATTTAAAAAGTGTCACCACTGGCATTATTTCCCTTGTTTTGAAGGTTCTCATTACCCACCACATCAACCTCCTGGCTGTCGTTACCTTTGTCTTATGTTCTTTGAAAGGAAGGTCAGCTGACATAATTATTCCCAAGTTTTTCTCGTGCTTCTTTCATTCTATTTGACGATCCTCTTGAGTTTTGTATACAGTGTTCCTTTTGAGTTCTTTATTCTTTCCGTACCTAAGTAACTGGGAAATTTTTCACCACTGAACGTCATGTTCTCCACTGCCCAATGGAAAATCCTGCTTGTATCTTCCTGTAATTTTTCAGTGTCTTCTACCGAGGTGACTTTCATGTTTATTTTAGTGTTATCTTCCAATGATGATACAAAACTGTGATGGGTGTTTTAATCTATGTCTGCTCTGAGGAAAAAAAGCAGAAGTGAGAGGACAGTGCCTTGGGAAACTGAGCTTTCTACCTCGCTGATGCTGCATTTTGCTCTGTTTAACTGCTACTACTACCTTCAGTGTGTGTGTGTGTGTGTGTGTGTGGGGTGTGTGTGTGTGTGTGGTGTGTGTGTTTGTGTGTGTGTGTGGTGTGTGTTTGTTTTAGGAACCCGAAAATCCATCTGCCTACTTTCTACGTAATACCATTTTGTGTGCAGTCACCCCGTGATCGCATTTATCAAACGCCTTTTCAAAGTCTGTGTTTATCACATCTGTTATCTTCCAACGCCTCTGTAATGCTGTCATAGTGGTAGAAGTCTGGAAGGGCAAGGCCTGGTAGGGTAGGAGCCTGACAAGTAGGAGTCTAGTATGGTGGAAGCCTGGTAGGATAGAGGGATGGCTTACATTAATGATCCTTGATGAGGGAATTACAAGTGACATGAGTAAATTTGCTGATACAAAAATAGGCCGCATGATTCATTCTGAGGAAGATAACAATGAACTCCAGGAGGATTTGGACAAATTAATGTCTTGGCCTGAAAAGTAGCAGACGAAGTTCAATGTGGACAAGTGTACAGTTCTAGTCCTTGGGAATGAAATAACCCCCGAAGTTATAAACTAGTGAAGTAGAGTTTGATCATACAGAATGTGAAAGGGCTTGGGAGTCATGGTAAGCAGAAACCTCAAGCCAAGAGAACAGTGCCTAAGTGTGCGCAATAAGGCTAACAGATTACTAGGATTTATTTCAAGACGTATAACTAATAGGAGTCCAAAAGTTATTTACAGCTCTATATATTAACTAGTGAAGCCTCACTTGGGTTATGTCGCTCAA
>NC_069461.1:30835928-30881738 GCF_026875155.1 Cherax quadricarinatus | reverse complement strand
ACCGGCCCTACGGGCTCGGAGAGTAGAGAGAGGACTCGAAACTCATCAAAGGTATATCATTCTCCCTTACTCTTCCTTCGCCCTCCCTTACTCTTCCTTCACTCCCCTATTCTTCCTTCACTCCCCTATTCTTCCTTCACTCCCCTATTCTTCCTTCACTCTCCCTTACTCTTCCTTCACTCTCCCTTGCCTCCCTTCATTCTCACCCTTTCCCCTCCCCATCCTCTCCACCTTCCCTCCTCTGTCTTCCTCCCTCGTCCTTCCTTCCTGCTCTTCACTTCCTCCAACATTCCAGTGCTCATCTCCTGAATTTTTGTTTCATGTTGATGCGGGTCCAAATTTATCCACATTGTTCTAATTACTTGATTTTGAAGTGTCATTGACGGATGGTCCGAGACCACTTCTAGGGGACCCTTAATACATCGACTAGTCTCTCCGCTGGCAGGGCCCTTAGTAGATGGTCTTGGGCCCTTTTTGCAGGGCCAGTAGATGGTCCTGGACCCTTGTAGGGCCTTTGTCCTGGACCCTTCTTGCAGGGCCCTTAGATGGTCCTGGGCCATCTCTTCTACGTCCTTAGTACATCTTGGGAATCTCGAGATGGATGAATATCCCAGGGCCACCTCGTGGGGACCTGATGGAGGGGGCCCTGGCCACCTGTTAGGCTCCTCAGTAGATGATTCGGGGCCACGTCTTGGAGGTGACAGGAACTGTCAGATAGCGTAAATAAAGACTAAAAATAAGTTCAGTAACCTGCCAGGCCACTTACCAAATGTAGCTACTGCACTTGCCACATACCAGTATATATAATAGCGGAAGAGGATCCCAGAAGGGGGTTGAAATATACAGATCAATTAATTTCCTGAATTTTTTTTTATCTCCACGTGGGTTATTAATTGAGCATATATTGATATATTTGTATGCTTACATATATATGATGTGTTTTAATTCGTGTTGCTGGGTAGGTTAGCAAACAGGTGGGTTCAGCGGGTGAACCCTGGCCCGGGTCTTCTTGAGGTCAGTCACCCTAAACAACCTTGGCTCTCCAGTAATATTTGCGTTTTTTTTTTTGTTTGTTTAAAATATTTTTTTTACATTCCTGCTATTTTGTAGATTTTATTCAGTTTCTTTATTAATTTATTTCAGATTTAGTGAACTTTATTGTTTGATGAGTTCTTAACAAATTTTCTTGGCACATTTTACGAGACTATTTTTTTGAACCAGTCCACTTGTTTGGAAGAAGTGGATATAAGTTATTTGTTTACGAGACTAAGACTTGTTAATAACTTAGCCAATATATTATCGTCAAGTTATTATCCTAGGAGGATACGAAGGTGAGATTTCTCAAGAGCGTGTTCATTTTCTTCTTTACGTGATGGCTGACCAAGACGCTGTTCAACAATGCATTGTGTCACCGCAGGAAGAAAAGCTCGAGCCTCCCTCAGATAATAGTGAAGGTGAGGTCATACAGAGCCATGCAAGTAGCGCTGTGAAATTCACTTATGATAGCTTTGGTCAGGGAATGGAGAACCTGACCAGGAAACTGGTGCCTGGAGTGGAAGAAAACGTTTCCCATGAAGACACTAGAGAAAACGTAAAAGCGAGCGATGTTAGGGGTGACGATAGCTTGGAGGCTCGCGCCGCTATCAGACGATTAGAGTTTAAGAGGAGCAGGAATTATCGCGCTCCCTGCAATTCATAGATGATACCCCGGATAGCCAAGTGGACGATGACTCGGGAACCTTCTCCCCTCAAACTGTGGGAAAGTTGGTGAGCGGCTCTATAAGCAGGTCTGGGGAGGGCAAGCAGAGTTTCAGAGAGGAGAGTCGTGATGACGACAAAGAGGAGGTGAGTCTTATGCACTTCTGACATATTTGTTTAAATAATGTGTAATATCAGCAGCCAGTCGTTTTGTTGTTATAGTTAAATATTATTATTGAATATTAATGTAAAATTACTTCCTAAGATCTGCTTCTTCCCTTGTTTCTTCCAAGAAATTTTTGCGATATTTAGTATTTTAATAATAAAATTAATATATAATTGATATTTATTGTGGGTAATTTTTAATTTAAGAAATAAGCTTAGCTTTAGAGTGAGATATTTTTAATTTAAGTAAAAAGTTCAGCTTTGGTTTGAGATATTTTTTCCACATATTCCTGTCTTCCAAAGAGAAACTGCCATTATTTTAGTCTGTATATTTTTTTAATTCTGCATTCTGAATTTTAAAATTTGATGTAAAAATTTTAAAGGTGTGGACACTATAATACTGCAACGTATTTCAATTTTAATATAACATGTTATGTTTTTTTATATAATTTGATTGCTATATGTACAGTTTAAATGTTGATAGTTCACCAGCATTAAAAAAACGTGGTTATTATTGAATTTACTTAGTTAATCTTCACTGAGGTTATTGTGTGTGTTTTGAAGGCAGTTTGAGTGAGCCAACTAATAAGTAAGAAAACCTACTGAACCATCTTCTTGTAAACATTGAAACTTAAGATAAATTATATAGATCTATATCATGGAAGAGCTTGAGACAAGCCAGTACTTAGTTCACTCGGACGCCTGATACGATGTGGGGTCGAACTCTCACTCACTACGAGGATGAACATATGAACAAGTTTCTTAACACTGCCTTTGTTACCTGGGAGTCAGTTCTGAAGTGCTTCCTGTGGGAGGACCTAAAAATAAATGCTTGCTCATTCAGCTCACACTGAGGTCCAGGGGTCGATCCTTGGTACGGTTGGAAAACATTAGGACGTGATTCCATAAGACAACTGCTGTCCATGTTCACCCATAAGTAAAATGGGTACCTGGGTGTTAGTGGACTGGCGTGGGTCGCAGCCTGGGACAAAATTGGCCCCCATCAGTAAAATGGGTACCTGGGTGTTAGTGGACTGGCGTGGGTCGCAGCCTGGGACAAAATGCCTAATTTGGACCCGAAACTCTCGCATATCAAGTGGCTTTTGTCACTGATGTCAACTAAGACTGTATGCCTTGTACACATATATATGTCGTGCCAAGTAAAACTTGCGATTTTGGCTTAAATAACAGCGCTCTGTTTGCCGAATAAGGCAAGCGAAAATTTGTGTCTGCAATAATTTTGCAAAAATCATCTTCAACCTAACTAAAAATAGAATATTTGCATTGTGATGGTCTATTATTAAATTATTGTAAACTTATCTACAATGTATATTGTTGGATTAGGCAAAATTAAATTGAGCTTGTTATAATAAGGTTAGGTAAGTTTTGTAAGGTTCTTCTGGTACAAAATTTTTAATTTTTACATTTCCATAAATGAAAAAAAAATCTTTGAACGTATAAGAGAAAATTCTAGAAAGGACTTAATTTTAACGGAGTTCTTATAATTGGACCAGATTTTACCTATTCAGCAATAAAGAAAAAAAACACGCATATTATTGTAACCACAACAAGTGGTATTGAATCAATAACAACACTGCGACTAGCCGAGGATTCGAAACGCTTTCGTTTTGGCCCACCTGATGGTTGAGGTCATGTGTGATTTTAGGCTCACCATAAGGCGGGCCAAAACGACTGGGCTCGAATCCTCGCTAGGCGCAGTGTGTTTGATTATTGCAGTGCGTATAGGTATAAATTGGTCAGTTAGCAGAACTCGTTTATTTTAAAATAAAGTCCTTTCTAAAAATTTTCCCTTATATCTTTAAACATATATTTTTTTTTAATTTAGCTAATGTAAAATTAATAATTTTGTACCAAATAGAACCTAAAGAAAACTTACCTACCTTATTATAACAAGCGCAATTTAATTTTTCCTAGATTCAATAAATATATTTTAGATAAGTTGGGACAATTTTATAAACAAAACTTAATGAAATATATCTTTTTCGTAAGTTCGGAATGAGTTTTGCGAAATTTTTGCCATCACAATAATTTTATATATAATATATATATATAGATAATTTATATTATATATTTATTTATATATTTATATATTTAATATAGATATATATATATATTAGAGTGTATATGTATTGTCATATGCCAAACAACCACTGTGAAAGATAGAGAAGTCATGCGCTTTCAGTGACTACTAACCAATATCAAGGAACAATGAAATAAAGCATCAAAGGAAGGTATATATAGGGGTAGCCCACACCTCACTATCAGATCCACAACAACGAAACACCTGGACGTGAGACAGCAGGCCCGCGGCCGAAACTAGACGGTCCTTCATACAACCACCTAACAAACTATTCTACCAAGAAATAAGAAATTTAAAAAATTATTTATTTGTCCAATGTATTATTAAATTCTTTACAAATTCTTTAATTATTAAATGGATCTAAATTTTTTTATATAAACCAAAGAAATATTCATATTCTTGTCAAAACTGCCTTTTATGTTGAACAAGTTCAATTATATTCTGTCGACCATGGACTTGCTTGAGTAATACTTTCTCAGCTTTGAAATCAATTGGATTGTTAAAATCTCTTACATGAATAATAGAGCATTGGAATCTTGTCAGTTCTAATGCTATATTTGTTGTGTTTAATCTTAGTTCGAGATTTTACCAGTTTTGACCGAATAACTTTATCGCAAATTTTGCAAGGATCTTATAGGACACGTCATCTGCATTTTGGGGGGAATTCTTTATCAAGAGTTTTTTTTTACTGTATCAAGATTTTATATTAAAAGTTTTAAGAGGAGAGGATATCAAACTTTAATATTTAAAGTCTTAAGAGAGAAGGCATATCAACCAAGTTTTGCATGGTAGGGAGAACACATATTTTTAGTGAATAAGGTGGTTGTCCTTTTTGGATTGTAAAAAGTATTTCTAGCACTTTAAAAGATTTATCAATTAATTTCTTGGGTATTTCAATCATTACCGATTTTCATAAATTTTGGATATGTCCTATCTATAACTCTGCGACTACAAATTCGTAGCTATCAAAACATTGATGGAAAACAGACATGTTTATCTCTATCGTGATGGGAAGTATAATAGGGGACATAGGAACAGTTATTTGTAGGTTTTCTGTTAAATTTTAAATTTGAATTCATTATTACCCTTAATAATTAAAACATCTAGAAAGGCAATGAGTTATTTTCTTCAAATTCAACAGTAAAAATTTGTAGAAAATGGGCCTATGCTATTTAAATTTTCCAAGGAAATGGTGTAGATCTACATTTTTGGGCATTAAGAACACAGAAATATCATCAACTATACTGATCATTTAGCTCTATTAGGGGAGGATTGTGTTAAGCAGCCTTGTTTCAAAAAAATCCATGTATAGGTTCTAGAACAGGTTTGGCAATGGAAATCTCTCCCTCCTTCACTGTTTTAGTAACCTATACATGGAATTTTTTGAAACAAGGTTGCTTAACACAATCCTCCCTAATAGAGCTATAGGGTTTGATATATGGTGATGATATTTGTGTCTTTTGCCCAAAACTGTAGATATACACCATTTACTTGGAAATTAAAATAGCTTAGCCCATTTACAAATTATACTGTTGAATTTGAAGTAAAATTACCTCATAGCCTTTTCTGAGAGTTTTATTTTTTAAGGTTTAATATGAATTCAATTTAAAAATTTTCAGTTAAACCTACAAAATAACTGTTCCTATGTCCACTATTCTTCTTCCCATCAAGATAGACGTTTAACTGTTGTGATAATATATTTTTTTCCCTACGTTCAGAATGATTTTGGCGAAAATTATTGCATACTCTAAATTTTCACTTGTCCTATATGGCAAGATGAACGTTGTCCTATTTAAGCAAGATCGCAAGTTCTGCCTATTCGGCACGACATATATATATTTATATATATATATATATATATATATATATATATATATATATATATATAGATATTATATATATGTATATATTATATATTTTGGTCGTAGGTTGGTAGTCAGCAACGCCCAGGGAGGTATTACCGTCCTGCCAGCGAGTGTAAAACGAAGCCTGTAATTGTTTTACATGATGGTAGGATTGCTGGTGTCCTTTTTTCATGTCTGCTCATGAACATGGCAAGATTTCTAGGTACGTCTTGTACTTCTACTATCACTTAGATCACACTACACTACATGTTACAAGGAAATATATCACACGTTTCTCTGGGGTTTTTTCTATTTTCTTTTCTAGTTCTTGTTGTATTTATTTTCCTCCTATCGCCATTTTTTTTGGGGAAGTGGAAGAGAATTCTTCATCAGTAAGCCATGCGTGTTGTAAGAGGCGAATTAAAATGCGGTGCAAGGGGCTTAGTAACCCCTTTCCTCGGTATAAATTTCTAAATTTAAAAGAGGAAACTTTCGTTTTTTTTTTTTTGGGCCACCCTGCCCCCCATCCCCCCCCTCGGTGGGTTCCGGCCGGTTTGTTGAAAAAAAATGTGTATATTTATTTATATATATATATTTTGATATATATATTTATATATATATATATATATATATATATATAGTGTGTGTGTGTTAACACAGGAAAAAAAATTAAAATAGTAAATCCAATCAGAAATCATCCTTCCTCTTTATCGTTTTTTCCACTTCATCGTTTTTTCTCACACTTTTTCCTCAGTCATCTCTCGTTCTCCCGTTATTACTCTTGCCATTCCTCCCTTTTCCTTTTCTCCCTCGATGTTCTCTCCTCTCTTCTTTCCCTTGCCTCATCCTCTCCCTTTTTCCTTGAATCTCCCATTCTTATCAGCCTGCCTGCCTGGGCTGTCGAGCTTTCTTTGTATCCCTTTTGCTCTGCCCGTCTCAGTGAATCAGAATAGAGGGATCTTTTAAATTGGACCTGATAGTCTTGTCCCATCTACCTTATTATGGCCCACCGCTTTTCTCTCTCTCTTCTCTCTCTCTCTCTTGTACAACAAGTGAAAAAATGGTGACAGGTAAAGGGAAAACACATCATACTGGGTACGAGGTATGGAGTACGGAAAGCCTCCGGAAAACTCATCATAGGTATTTCATAGACGTGGTGTAAACCAAAATGAGCAGTATTGATAGTGAGTAGATCATTGATGTCAGTATCGAGCTTCAAGATTGTTTTCAACTTGCTATCCAGTGGATAGCGGAAAATAGTTTTCCGCAATAAAATGTAGCATTTAACAAGAGCACAGTGGTTCACTAATCTCCTCCAAGTGCCGATCAACTAGCTGTGCTGGATATGCGAACCAGCGGGCCGCCAACAGCAACAGCATGGTTGAAAAGGCTGATCAACGGGAAAGCTGTCCCCAGGCCGACCAATGAGGGTAGAGATATTGGCAACTGTCATGTGTATTTACTAGTATAAATGTTTTAAAAATTAAAGTTGGTGCACAGAGGCTGCAGTTAAACATGTATTTCAAGATTCTATAATTAAATTTCTTGTTATGAGCAGCTGGCGGCCTCTTAAAGTAACATTGATCATTTGTGTTTATGATGGGACTCCTGCAAAATTTACTTGGCGAACGCTGGCAGATTCAAATGCCCTCTGACAAATATATTTGAGGCGGGAATGCTTTCCATCCATTCAGGAAAGGTGTGGATCTCTTTTATATGTAATGATGCCATGGACCTCAACGTCAGTACACCAATTGTAGGTTGCTGGAAGTAACCAGTGCTCACCTGTGGGGATTTTTTTTTAACAAAATGGTTACATCAGTATGCTGCTACCCTGTTTTATGTGATAATTACACACCGGGGAACAAAAGGTACCTATGATATGATTCAGTGTGTCGCACTGCATTACGGAGGATGGGGCCCATGCGTGTTGAAATGTTGGGAGATTGAGGGTGCGAGATTTCAGTAGGGCAGTGTGGATATCGTTAAGCAGGAAGAGGTGAGAGTTAGGAGGGGGGTGATGAAGATATGGGAACTGGGGAAAAAAGATGTAGGGAAGAGAAGCTGGGGATGGGTGTAGGAAACTTGCCCGTATATCTCACCTCGTTCAGGGTTCGACCCCGGGCCCGCTGTATTGTAGACGGAGAGTGCTGTTGTTGCTCTGCATTGTGGTTATTATGCTGTGCGTTAGGTAGCTACGGGAGCCTTATTGTTCCTTCCAGCAGGGCTACTAGATTTCCTTTACGCGATAGCTACCATTTTGGTAGCTATGCATGCAACTTGTTTTTGAGATGCAAAGAGATGATGCAATTGTGTGTGGCATTGTGCACCTTGAAGACTAATTCACTACATTGATTTTAGCCCTTTACTTACTGCATTGATCATTTTTCATAAGAGGATTTCACACTGGTTGTTATTTTCAAGGTGACTATTATATAAAAATAACTGCACATAGTTGATTAAAACTTATGACAGTGTTTCGGTCCGACCTGGACATTATTACCACTACTTGTACATTTAGACCAATACTTGTACATTTATTCCACTACTGGCTACAATTATACACTACCAAGTACAATTATAACCACTAGTACAATTATTCCAACTACTTGTACAATATTCCACTACTTGTACAATTATACCATTAGCACAATTATATCACTTCTGTACAATTTATACCACTACTTGTACAATTATACCACTACAATTATACCACGTCCTTGTTACAATTTAAACTAGTTCAATTTTACCCTAGCTACATTTATATCATCCTGACTTGTACAATTTATACCACTACTTGTACAATTATACCACTACTTGTACAATTTTGTCACGTGTACATTATACCATAGTACATTTATATCTACTCTTGTACAATTTATTCTCTACTTGTACAATTATATCACTCACTTGTACAATTATACCACTAGTACAATTATACACTACTTGTACAATTATACATAGTTCAATATTCACTACTGTACAATTATTCCACTTAGGTTACAATTATACCCTAGTACAATTAGAATCACTACTTGTACAATTATACACTAGTACAATTATTACTCACTAGTACTTTTATAACACTACTTGTACAATTATACCACTAGCATACATTTATAATCACTACTTGATACTATTATTACCATACTTGTACATTTCTATCATCTACGTGTACAATTATTACCACTAGTACAGTTATATCACTACTTGTACAAATTATACCAACTACTTGTACAATTGTATCTCTACTTGGACAATTATACACTAGTACAATTATTCACTAGAACAATTATACCACTACTTGTTCATTTATACCACTAGTACAATTATATCACTACTTGTTACAATATACCACTACTTGTACAATTATATCACTAGTCTTGCACAATTATACCGCTAGTACAATTTGATATCCTTCTGTACCAATTAGACACTAGTACAATTATACCACTACTTGTCCATTTATATCACTACGTGTACTATGATACCACTAGGGACCAATTATTATCACTACTTTGTACAAATATACCTCTAGTACAATTATATACTACTGGCTAAAATTATACCACTTGTACAATATACACTAGTAAATTATACCACTAGTACAATTATATCACTACTTGTACCAATTATACACTACTTGTACAATGATTCCACTACTGGTACCATTATATCATGATGTGTCCTTTTATCCATAGTACAATTATACCGCTACTTTGACTATTATACCACTAGTAATTTATATCACTAGTACAATGTATTCACTAGTACAATTATACCACTAGTACAATTATTACAACTTGTACAATTATATCACTATTGTTTACTATTATTTCATACGTGTACATTTTACCACTAGTACTCAAGTATACCACTAGTACAATTATGACCATAGTACAATTATTTCACTACTTGTACAAATATTCCTCTAGTACAGAGGTTATTTCACGACTTGTGACAATTTTACCACTACTTATACAATTATACACTACGTGTACATATTAGACATAGTACTGTTATTTATCTCTTCTTGTCAATTATACATACTTTGTACATTTATATCACTTATCTTGTACATTTATACTCTAATTGTACAATTAGTACCGCTAGTATCAATTAATCATTACTTGTACAATTATACCATACTGTACATTTTATCACGACTATGCACTATTACTCTACGTGTTCATTGATTTCCTCTACTTGTTACTAGTATACCACTAGTACAATTGTACCACTACTTGTACTTTTTTATCACTACTTGTATAAATTATACCTCTTAGTACAATTTTAGCACTACTTGTACAATCTATACCACTACTTGTACAATTATTTCACTACTTGCACAATATACACCACTAGTATACAATTTTAGCACTACTTGTACAATTATACCACTAGTACAATGTACCACTACTTGTACAATGATATCACTACTTGTACAATTTATAGTTCAATTATTCCACTAGTAAATTATATCACCTTCAATATATCACTAGTACAATTTACCACTAGTACTATTATACCAATACTTGTTCAATTTTACCAACTAGTACAGTTATTCCTAGTACAAATTATACCACTTCTTGTACAATTATATCACCACTTGTTCAATGATATCACTAGTACCAATTATATCACTAATTGTACCATTATATCACCACTTGTACAATTATTCCACACTTGTTCTATTTTTTCATCCCTCTACTTGTACAATTATACCACTAGTGCAAATTATACCACTAGTACAATTATTCCACTAGTACAATTATTCCCCATTGTACAATTATACCACTAGTACAATTATATCACTACTTGTACAATAATACCACTACTTGTACAATTATACCACTAGTACAATTATACCACTAGTACAATATACCACTAGTAAAAATTATATCACTACTTGTACAATTATACCACAAATTTGTACAATTATACCACTACTTGCACAATTATACCTCTAGTACAATTATATAACTACTTGTACAATTATACCACTACTTGTAAAATTTAAATTCACTACTTGTACAATTATATCACTACTTGTACAATTATATCACTACTTGTACAATTATATAACTACTTGTACGATTATACCACTAGTACAATTGTACCACTTGTATACAATTATTCCACTAGTACAATTATACCACTATTTACAATTATACCACTTGCACAATTATACCACTTGCACAATTATACCACTAGTGCAATTATACCACTACAATTATACCACTAGTACAATTATACCACTACTTGTAAAATTTACACTAGTACAATTATACCACCAGTTGTACAATTATACACCAGTTGTACAATTATACCACCAGTTGTACAATTATACCACTACTTGTACAATTATACCACCACTTGTACAATTATCCCACCAGTTGTACATTACCACTAGTACATTTTTTACCACTAGCACAATTATACCACCAGTTGTACAATTAATCCACTAGTACAATTATACCACTAGTACAATTATACCACTAGTACTACTTGTACAATTATACCACTAGTACAATTATACCACTAGTACAATTATACCACTAGTACAGTTATACCACTTGTACAATTATACCACTTGTACAATTTATACCACTAGTACATTTTAATCACTAGTACAATTATACCACCAGTTGTACAATTATACCACTAGTACAATTATACCACTACTTGTACATTTTTACCGCTACTTGTACAATTATACCACTACTTGTACAGTTATACCCGCTACTTGTAAAATTTATACCACTATTTAAAATTAACCACCTGGATACCTGGAGGTTATTCCGGGGATCAACGCCCCCGCGGCCCGGTCCATGACCAGGCCTCTCGATGGATCAGGGCCTGATCAATCAGGCTGTTATGCTGGCCGCACGCAGTTTCCAACGTACGAGCCACAGCCCGGCTGATCCGGCACTGACTTTAGGTATCTGTCCAGCTCTCTCTTGAAGGCAGCCAGGGGCTTATTGCCATTTCCCCCAATGCTTAGTGTGAGGGTGTTGAACAGTTTTTTGGGCCCGGACGCTTATGGTGTTTTCCCTTAGTGTACCAATGGCCCCCCCTACTTTTTACTGGGGCATTTTTCATCGCCTGCCCAGTCTTTTACTTTCGTAGGGAGTGATTTTTTATGTGCAGTTTGGACCATTCCTTCCATGATTTCCAAGTGTAGATTATGATATATCTCTCCCCCCCTGCGTTCCAACGAGTACAAGTCAAGTGCTTCCCAGTGTTCCCAGTAGTTAAGGTGCTTGACAAAACTTATACGTGCAGTAAAGGATCTCTGTACAATCTCTAGAAACTGCAATTTCACCCGCTTTGAATGGAGATGTTAATGTACAGCAGTATTCCAGCCTAGAGAGAACAAGTGATTTGAAAAGGATCATCATTGGCTTGGCATCTCTCGTTTTGAAAGTTCTCATTATCCATCCTATCATTTTCTTTGCACTTGTGATCGTGGCACTGTTGTGATCCTTGAAAGTGAGATCCTCAGATTACTACTCCCAGGTCCCTTACATTATTTTCCCGCTCTATTGTATGGCCAGAGTCTGTAGTATACTTTGTTCTAGTTATTATCTCCTCCAGTTTTCCATAACGGAGTAGGAATTTGTCCTCATTGAACATCATATTGTTTGCCGTTGCCCACTGGAAAACTTTGTTTATGTCTTCTTGGAGGTTAACCGCGTCCACTAGTACAATTATACCACTACTTGTACAATTATATCACTACTTGTACAATTATACCACTACTTGTACAATTATATCACTACTTGTACAATTATATCACTACTTGTACAATTATATCACTACTTGTACAATTATACCACTACTTGTCAATTATATCACTTTCTTGTACAATTATGTCACTACTTGTACAATTATATCACTACTTGTACAATTATATCACTACTTGTACAATTATATCACTACTTGTACAATTATATCACTACTTGTACTATTATACCACCGCATCCTTATATTCTAGTATTTTCGGCCTTACCCCTCCTCCCTCAAGTGTGTGTATGTGTGTATACACACACATACACACACAGGATGTTCCAGGGAGGGGACACAGAAACAAGAGGTCACAATTGGAAGTTGAAGACACAGATGAGTCAGAGGGATGTTAGGAAGTATTTCTTCAGTCATAGAGTAGTCAGGCCGTGGAATAGCCTAGAAAGTGACGTAGTGGAGGCGGGAACCATACATAGTTTTAAGACCAGGTTTGATAAAGCTCATGAAGCAGGGAGAGAGAGGACCTAGTAGCAACCAGTAAAGAGGCGGGACCAGGAGGTAAGACTCGACCCCTGCAACCACAAATAGATGAGCGCGCGCGCGCGCACACACACACACACACACACACACACACACAACACACACCACACACACACACACACACACACACACCAGACACAGACACACACACACACACAAAACACACACAACACACACACACACCGCGGGGGGTCCAGGGGTTTGCAGACGTGGGCACACAAGGCTCCGAGAATCCTAGTGTTTTTAAGGGTGCAGTGACTTGCTAAACAGTAACCCAGTGGTAGTGACATCGTCAGTGAG
This sequence comes from Cherax quadricarinatus, assembly GCF_026875155.1. Taxonomy (NCBI): domain Eukaryota; kingdom Metazoa; phylum Arthropoda; class Malacostraca; order Decapoda; family Parastacidae; genus Cherax; species Cherax quadricarinatus. The sequence continues at coordinate 30,868,343 of NC_069461.1, read as the reverse complement.
CAAAAATACGAGTGATAACTAAAGTTTTTAGTTAGAAAAGTCGTGAAAAAAGCCTGAAATTATCCATTACCAAAATTACCCAAACGTTTGGCCTACTAGGCAGCGGTAGGCCTGAAGCAGTGACGTCACGACAAGTTGTGTGCCATTATACATATAAAGCGATGTGTATATAATGTGAAGTGTATACTATCATAAGTGAAAAGTGAAATCGCGTGAGGAACGAGGGATGTATGAGCACATGTGGTTATAATCACGGATGAAGGATCTCCAAAATAGGGATTTAGGCTACGTACGACGACTACGTCATCAGCATCTGGCAACTTGGCACGACCTTTGCCAGCGCAAGTATCACCTATATTGTGGTTTGCATGTCGCAGGCTTGGCTTGGCTTGGCCTTGCATTGCTCTTAGATACTGCTCACTCACTCCTGTAAGCTATTACAGTAGTTATTAGTAGTAAGAACACTTAGGAAGCTAGGAAGTCCTCTCTAAACGTGAACAAGGAATAGGATAATAACAGCAATAATTGATACTTAAATCCAGAAAGGACAATAAGCGAAGAGTGTAGCATTTCTAGGAAAGACAAAACAGAGAGGTATAACGGATCTATCCCCCCTAACCATCCCTCCCTAACACACACACACACAAGGGCAGACACTTATTGAAGCTTTAGACCCTAGTAGCAATTATCGCTTTTTATAACTCAGAATTACTGGTATGTATTAACAGTATCTCCCCCCATACCTCCCCCCCCCCACACAAAACACACATACATACACACACACACACACACACATACACACACACACACACACACACACACACACACCACACACACACACCCACCACACCCACACACACACACACACACACACACACACACACACACATACACATACAACATACACACGCACACACACACGCACACACATATATACACACACATACACAAACACACACACACACACATACACAAACACACACACACACACATACACACACACACACACACACACACACATACACATATATACACACACACACCCCACACACACAAACACATACACACACACACACACACCATACATACATACATACACACACACACACACACACACACACCCCACACACCACACACAATATATACACACACATATATATACACACACACACACATATTATACACACACATATATATACACACACACACACACACAATATAGTTTAGATGGCCAAAGTTTGCAAACCTCACTCAAGGAAAAAGATCTGGGAGTGAGTATAACACCGAGATATATCCTGAGGCGCACATCAATCAGATAACTGCTGCAGCATACGGGCGCCTGGCAAACCTACGGATAGCGTTCCGATACCTCAGTAAGGAGTCGTTCAAGACTCTGTATACCATTTACGTCAGGCCCATACTGGAGTATGCAGCACCAGTTTGGAATCCACACCTAGTCAAGCACGTCAAGAAATTAGAGAAAGTGCAAAGGGTTTGCAACAAGACTAGTCCCAGAGCTACTGGGATTGTCCTACGAAGAAAGGTTGAGGGGAAAACCGGCCTGACGACACTGGGGGCCAGGAGGGTCCCGGGGAGACATGATAACGACATATAAAATACTGTGCAGAATAGACGAGGTGGACAAAGACGGGATGTTCCAGAGATGGGACACAGACACAAGAGGTCACAATTGGAAGTTTTAAGACTCAGATGAATCAGAGGGATTTTAGGAAGTATTTCTTCAGTCATAGAGTAGTCAAGCCGTGGAATAGCCCAGAAAGTGAAGTAGTGGAGGCGGAACCATACATAGTTTTAAGACAGGTATATAAAGCCATGGAGCAGGGGGAGAGAGGACCTAGTAGCAATCAGTGAAGAGGCGGGGCCAGGAGCTGTGACTCGACCCCTGCAACCACAAATAGGTGAGTACAAACCCCACACACACATACACATACACACACATACAACACAACACACACCACCCACACACACCACACAAAACACACCCCACACACACCCCACACACACACACACACACACATGATAACGACATACAAGATACTGCGGGGAATAGACAAGGTGGACAGAGATAGGATGTTCCAGAGAGGGACACAGGGACAAGGGGTCACGACTGGAAGCTGAAGACTCAAACGAGTCACAGGGACGTTAGGAAGTATTTCTTCAGTCATAGACTTATCAGGAAGTGGAATAGCCTAGCAAGTGAAGTAGTGGAGGCAGGAACCATACATAGTTTTAAGAAGAGGTATGATACAGCTCAGGAAGCAGAGAGAAGACCTTGTAGCGATCAGTGAAGAGGTGGGACCAGGAGCTGAGTCTCGACCCCTGCAACCACAATTAGGTGAATTAGGCGAGTACACACACACACACACACTGTAAGTATGTGCAGGTCAAGCCCCAGGAGGTTGGGGGTCAGGTCACAAGAAGTTGTGGGTAGCAAAGGACCACTGAGACTCCATTACAACGCACAAGCCACCTACCTTTCAGTACATAATAAACCCACACATAATTCCACACAAAAATACACACTACATCACACACACACACACACCACACACACACACACACACACACACACACACACACACACACACACCACACATCAGACTCACACATACACTTCCCCCCCCCTCACCACCGACATCTCACTTCTTCCCCTGATCCCTCCCCTCCCCCATTCACTCCCCCTCCCCACCCCTCCCCACTCCTCTCCCACATAGCCACAGTTCCTCCACTACCTCCCCCCCACCACTCTGACATACACACTACTAACCTAACATACAGAACTAATAGGTTTCCCACTCTGAGGCAATCAGGATAAAACAAAAATGGGTTGTCAGAGAGCAACAAGAAAACCAAGGGACAGGAGGAGGAAACTGCAAAGGAAGATTGGGCAGCAGAGCTCATAAAAAGAGATCATGAATGGGAAAAGAAACTAGAAGAACTTAGCATGAGAATGGAAGAGAGGATAGATATGAAAGCAGGAAGTGGGAGGTGCATGTCAAAGCAGCAGAGGCTAGGATACAGAGTTTAGAAGAGGAACTGAAAAATCTGAAACAGCCTAAAGAACTAAAGAACATTTTGGGATTGACAACAGAGACTGCTATCTCAGCCACAAATAAGGGGACTGTAGGGAAAGAAGGGGCACAACTGCATGGAGAAGCTCTATCAGAGGAGACTGTAGTAAATGAAAGAGCTAAGCTTTATGTGGAGGCCCTAACAGACAACAACAGAGCCCAAGGAAAGCCGAGAAGGGAAAATGACAGGCCACTGAGCCCAAGTACATTAGCCAGTGAAACTGAAGAAAGGAAGGCTGCAGTGCAGGAAACTAAATTAAATGAGGGGATACACAGGGATACGCAGTGGGAGAATGAAAGGGTGAGGTCAGTCTTTGTGTATGGGCTCCAGGAAGTTGAAAGGGAAACATATGAAGCAAGAAAACAAGGGGAAAAAAAGCAATTGAAAGCATCATGAAAGCAATAGGAGAAGACGACGTGACCCAGCTGGAAAATTTTCGGAGAATAGGGGGGTTTGTAAAAAAAAGAACCCGGCCAGTGAAAGTGACCAAGGCAGAAGCAGCTCGGACCAGGATCCTGCAGGAGAAAGCACGATTAAGGGACATGCCGGCATACAGGAAGGTGTATCTCGACCGCTACAGAACACAAGAAGAAAGGCAGAAACTGAGAGAGATGGTACAAAGGCGGAAGGAGGAAAGAGAGGGGATGGAGAAGACAGACAGGAGATCCCAGACTCAGGAAGATCAAATACAGCCTCCCTCACAACTTCCTATAGAAGCCTCCCAACCAGGTCAACCCCAGTGCAACCAAACACTCTAAATCAAAACACCCATGCCACATCCAATGCCCCCACCCACTACATTACAAACTCTACCCCCACAGCAACAACCCATAGTTCCTTACCAGGTCTCCCACTTCCCCAACCCCAATATACCTCCCAGACCACAGTCTTAGAAAAGAAGTTGAAGGTGTGGTATACAAATGCAGATGGAATAACAAACAAGTATGAGGAGTGGCACGAAAGAATCAAAGAGACATCCCCAGACATAATAGCACTCACAGAAACAAAACTCGCCAGAATAATAACAGATTCAATCTTTCCATCCGGATACCAAATCCTCAGGAAAGACAGAGGGAGGAGAGGGGGAGGAGGAGTTGCACTGCTCATTAAAAACCAGTGGGATTTTGAGAAAATGGAAGGAATGGATGGCACGGGCGAAAGAGACTACTTAGTAGGAACAATCCAGTCTGAGGGACATAAGGTGATAATTGCAGTAATGTACAACCCACCACAGAACTGCAGGAGGCCAAGAGAAGAATACGATGAGAGCAACAGAGCAATGATTGACACACTAGCCGAGGTGGCCAGGAGAGCACACATGGGGGGAGCAAAGTTACTAGTTATGAGTGATTTCAATCACAAGGAGATTGACTGGGAAAACCTGGAGCCCCATGGGGGTCCCGAAACATGGAGAGCCAAGATGATGGACGTGGTACTGGAAAACCTCATGCATCAACATGTTAGAGACACTACCAGAGAGAGAGGAGAGGATGACCTAGCAAGGCTGGACCTTGTATTCACGATGAGTAGTTCGGACATCGAGGGTATCATGTATGAAAGGCCCCTGGGAGCTAGTGATCATGTGGTTCTGTGCTTTGACTACATAGTTGAGCTCCAAGTGGAGAGAGTAGCAGGAATAGGCTGGGAAAAACCAAACTACAAAAGGGGGAACTACTCAGGCATGAGGAACTTCCTTCAAGACATTCAGTGAGAGAGGGAACTGACAGGAAAACCAGTACAAGAAATGATGGACTATGTAGCAACAAAATGCAAGGAGGCAGAGGAGAGGTTCCCAAGGAAAACAGAAATAATGGGAAGAACAGAACGAGTCCTTGGTTCACCCAAAGGTGTAGGGAGGCAAAAACTAGGTGTACTAAAGAATGGAAAAGGTACAGAAGACAGAGAACTCAGGAAAATAAAGAAATCAGCCGAAGAGCCAGAAACGAATATGCACAGATAAGAAGGGAGGCTCAGAGACAATATGAAAATGACATAGCATCAAAAGTAAAGACTGACCCGAAGCTGTTGTACAGCCACATCAGGAGGAAAACAACAGTCAAGGACCAGGTAATCAGACTGAGGAAGGGTGATGGGGAATTCACAAGAAACGACCAAGAGGTATGTCAGGAGCTCAACACAAGATTTAAAGAGGTATTTACAGTGGAAACCAGTAGGACTCCAGGAAATCAGAACAGGGGGGCACACCAGCAAGTGCTGGATGAGGTACATATAACCAAGGAGGAGGTGAAGAAGCTGCTATGCGAACTTGACACCTCAAAGGCGGTGGGACCAGACAACATCTCTCCATGGGTCCTTAAAGAGGGAGCAGAGATATTGTGTGAGCCATTAACAAAGATCTTCAACACATCATTTGAAACTGGGCAACTCCCTGAGGTATGGAAAATGGCAAATGTAGTCCCAATTTTTAAAAAGGGAGACAGACATGAGGCACTAAACTACAGACCTGTATCACTAACGTGTATAGTATGCAAGATCATGGAGAAGATCATCAGGAGGAGAGTGGTGGGGCACCTGGAAAGAAACAAGTGTATAATTGACAACCAGCACAGTTTCAGGGAAGGAAAATCCTGTGTCACAAACCTACTAGAGTTTTATGACAAGGTGACAGAAGTAAGACGAGAGACAGGGGTGGATCGACTGCATATTTTTGGACTGCAAGAAGGCCTTCGACACAGTTCCTCACAAGAGGTTACTGCAAAAGCTAGAGGATCAGGCACACATAACAGGAAAGGCACTGCAATGGATCAGAGAATACCTGACAGGGAGGCAACAACGATGGTTTAGAAAGACACGTAAGCAAACACTGTAACATATTAGAAAACGTTTCGGTCCTGGGACCTTGATCACTTCTAACATACAGAGGTAGAAAGACATTATATATATAGGCGGAGAGTGAGATGTGACGCACGTGACCTGAGGAATGTCATAAGAACATAAGAATGGAGGAACACTGTAGAAGGCCTACTGGCCCATGCGAGGCAGGTCCTTATCAAAACAACCTCTGCCTATGATGAGGACCAGTAGACGATGAAATCATGTGACTCCTGTGTTGTTGGGTTGGTGCTGCTTAAGTATCATGTATGCCAATGTTTTTGAAATTTTGTAGTTTCCAGTGTTGCGTTCTATAGTGTCGGTGACGGTGATTAGTGAGGCTTCTAGGCACCGTCGGCGTCTGAGGTCTGGTTCGGTTGAGAATGAGTTGTGCCTCGTTCCAGTTCATCAAATGCCCCGTTGAGTCTCTGTGGAGGACACAGGCGTACCTTACATCGTCTCTGTTAGAGGCATTTCGATGCTCATTCAGGTGGACTGCAAGATCTCTGCCTGTCTCGCCTACATATTTCTTGGGACAGAACCCACAGGGGATCGTGTAGACGCCTGCTGTAGAAGTTAGAGGTGTGGGGCTGCGTTTAGTAGTGAGGTCTTTGATAGAGGATGTGTTTATGGTGGAAACGTTGATGTTACTCATAGCAAGTGCCCGGCGAGTATTCGTGGCAACATCGCCACATGGGAGTACTATGAACTGTTTAGGGGGCTGTTCCATGGGCGGTTTGTTGAGGATAGCTTGTGCCTTGAGTCTGCAATCTCGGATGAAGAAAGATGGCAACTGAAGACGTGTAAAGGCGTGTGTTATGTAAGTGCATTCTTCTTCTAGAAAACAAGGGCTGGAGATGCGAAGAGCTCTCAAGAAGCCAATGAGGACTCCTCTCTTAGTGCGGGTATCTTGGTGTGAATAAAAGTGTATAAGATCGTCCTTGTTGGTAGGTTTTCTATACACTTTGAAGAGAAGTTTGTCACTGTCGGGAGATCTGCACAGTAGAACGTCGAGGAAAGGAAGTTTGCCATCATTTTCGAGTTCAAGTGTAAACTTTATTGATGGTTCAACTGCATTGATCTTGTTGAGAAGGGCCTGGATATTGAGACGTCTTGGATAGAAAACCAATATATCATCAACGTATCTTAGCCAGGTAACGGTGTTGGGAATGAGGGTGCTGAATTTCTCTGTCTCCAAGTTTTCCATGAAGAGGTTGGCAAGCACAGCACTGAGCGGGCTGCCCATTGCCATCCCAAAGCATTGTTTGTAGCAGTTGTCCTGATACTTGAAGAAGTTGAAATTAAAACACAGTTCCACTAGATTGATGAAATCTAGAAGAGGTAAAGGGAGGTCGTGGTTTTCAGTGAGCCTCTGTCTCAGAATGTTGATTGCAGCGTCAGTAGGAACGTTGGTAAAGAGGGCTGTGACATCGAAGGAAGCCATGCTTTTGTTTTTGACATTCAGGTTGGAAATTCGGGAGAGAAGGTCACCTGAATGTTTGAGGTGGGCTTGACTTGATAAGGACCTGCCTCGCATGGGCCAGTAGGCCTTCTACAGTGTTCCTCCATTCTTATGTTCTTATGATATTCCTCAGGTCATGTGCGTCACATCTCACTCTCCGCCTATATATATAATGTCTTTCTACCTCTGTATGTTAGAAGTGATCAAGGTCCCAGGACCGAAACGTTTTCTAATAAATATGTTAGTGTTTGCTTACGTGTCTTTCTAAACCAACTTGTCGGTATTTATTACCAAGGTTTATACCATCTTGTCTGACACTGCAACACACTATGGACATAGCATACAGAGAATACCTTTCTCTCCTACTCAAAGCTAATAGTCTTCGGAACCGACACATCTTCCTAGAAGACTGTATTGCTGAGATGGTGATACCACGGTCCACTCCTCGACAACTGACCACATCTAGACACCCTTTCTCTCCTGCTGTTTACGCCTACCTTAGAGAAAGCTCTGATGAACTGCGACATGCTCAGAAGGAGGCCTCATTACGTGCCGCTCAGATTCGTGCTTCACTTCCTACTCCTGACAGAAGGACTGCAGAATATATACTCAGCCAAGTTACCACTGCCAACATCCAACAGAAATTGAAGCTATCACGAAAACTACAAGACCTGTGTTCCCACAGCAAATGGAGCGAAATGGGGCGACCAGAAATCATAAATAAACTTATCTTCCTATACACTAACCGTCACCGAGACAGAAGCCCTCAGCCTAGGGCTCAAGTTTACTACTGGCATCAACAAGAAACATAATCTGGTGGATATGGTAACCAAGAACCAACCTTTTGGAGACTCCGAGTTTCAAAAGGCTTTGTCCAAGGAATCATCACTGCTGCAGCTACTGAGCCTTCAAGACCGGTCATTCCCAGAAGATACATCCAAGCACTCAGGAACTTGGCCAACAACGATGATATCGTCATTACAACCGCTGACAAAGGAGGTGGTGTGGTGTTACTCAACACTGTCGACTACAACAATAAAGTCTTAAATCTTCTCAACGATGCCAACACATACCAGCCTGTATCGGAATCAGTGCTACTTCAAAGTACCCAGACTTTCCTTCAAAAGGCTCGTAGCATCTTACGAAAATCAGAACAAGGCAAAAAACTACTTAAACTTTTACCAGGTCAACCGAAACCAGCACGCCTGTATGGCCTTCCTAAGACACACAAACCTGGCATCCCACTACGGCCTATCACTTCGGGCATAGGGAGTGCACCACACAGACTAGCCGGCCACCTTGCCAAATACCTTTCAGCGCTTCTGGGCACTATCAGTCAAGCCCACCTCAAACATTCAGGTGACCTTCTCTCCCGAATTTCCAACCTGAATGTCAAAAACAAAAGCATGGCTTCCTTCGATGTCACAGCCCTCTTTACCAACGTTCCTACTGACGCTGCAATCAACATTCTGAGACAGAGGCTCACTGAAAACCACGACCTCCCTTTACCTCTTCTAGATTTCATCAATCTAGTGGAACTGTGTGTTAATTTCAACTTCTTCAAGTATCAGGACAACTGTTACAAACAATGCTTTGGGATGGCAATGGGCAGCCCGCTCAGTGCTGTGCTTGCCAACCTCTTCATGGAAAACTTGGAGACAGAGAAATTCAGCACCCTCATTCCCAACACCGTTACCTGGCTAAGATACGTTGATGATATATTGGTTTTCTATCCAAGACGTCTCAATATCCAGGCCCTTCTCAACAAGATCAATGCAGTTGAACCATCAATAAAGTTTACACTTGAACTCGAAAATGATGGCAAACTTCCTTTCCTCGACGTTCTACTGTGCAGATCTCCCGACAGTGACAAACTTCTCTTCAAAGTGTATAGAAAACCTACCAACAAGGACGATCTTATACACTTTTTTCACACCAAGATACCCGCACTAAGAGAGGAGTCCTCATTGGCTTCTTCTTGAGAGCTCTTCGCATCTCCAGCCCTTGTTTTCTAGAAGAAGAATGCACTTACATAACACAAGCCTTTACACGTCTTCAGTTCCCATCTTTCTTCATCCGAGATTGCAGACTCAAGGCACAAGCTATCCTCAACAAACCGCCCATGGAACAGCCCCCTAAACAGTTCATAGTACTCCCATGTGGCGATGTTGCCACGAATACTCGCCGGGCACTTGCTATGAGTAACATCAACGTTTCCACCATAAACACATCCTCTATCAAAGACCTCACTACTAAACGCAGCCCCACACCTCTAACTTCTACAGCAGGCGTCTACACGATCCCCTGTGGGTTCTGTCCCAAGAAATATGTAGGCGAGACAGGCAGAGATCTTGCAGTCCGCCTGAATGAGCATCGAAATGCCTCTAACAGAGAAGATGTAAGGTACGCCTGTGTCCTCCACAGAGACTCAACGGGCATTTGATGAACTGGAACGAGGCACAACTCGTTCTCACCGAACCAGACCTCAGACGCCGAAGGTGCCTAGAAGCCTCACTAATCACCGTCACGGACACTATAGAACGCAACACTGGAAACTACAAAATTTCAAAAACATTGGCATACATGATACTTAAGCAGCACCAACCCAACAACACAGGAGTCACATGATTTCATCGTCTACTGGTCCTCATCATAGGCAGAGGTTGTTTTGATAAGGACCTGCCTCGCATGGGCCAGTAGGCCTTCTACAGTGTTCCTCCATTCTTATGTTCTTATGACATTCCTCAGGTCACGTGCGTCACATCTCACTCTCCGCCTATATATATAATGTCTTTCTACCTCTGTATGTTAGAAGTGATCAAGGTCCCAGGACCGAAACGTTTTCTAATAAATATGTTATAGTGTTTGCTTACGTGTCTTTCTAAACCAACTTGTCGGTATTTATTACCAAGGTTTATACCAGGCAACAACGAGTCATGGTACGCGACGAGGTGTCAGAGTGGGCGCCTGTGACAAGCGGGTTTCCACAGGGGTCAGTCCTAGGACCTGTGCTGTTCTTGGTATATGTGAATGACATAACGGAAGGGATAGACTCAGAAGTGTCCTTGTTTGCAGATGATGCGAAGTTAATGAGAAGAATCAAATTGGATGAGGATCAGGCAGGACTACAAAGAGACCTGGACAGGCTACAAGCCTGGTCCAGCAACTGGCTCCTTGAATTTAACCCTGCCAAATGCAAAGTCATGAAGATTTGGGAAGGGCAAAGAAGACCGCAGACACAATGTAGTTTAGATGGCCAAAGACTGCAAACCTCACTCAAGGAAAAAGATCTGGGAGTGAGTATAACACCGAGCATATCTCCTGAGGCGCACATCAATCAGATAACTGCTGCAGCATACGGGCGCCTGGCAAACCTACGGATAGCGTTCCGATACCTGAGTAAGGATTCGTTTAAGACATTGTATACCATTTACGTCAGACCCATACTGGAGTATGCAGCACCAGTTTGGAATCCACACCTAGTCGAGCACGTCAAGAAATTAGAGAAAGTGCAAAGGTTTGCAACAAGACTAGTCCCAGAGCTACGGGGATTGTCCTACAAAGAAAGGTTGAGGGAAATCGACCTGACGACACTGGAGGACAGGAGGGTCAGGGGAGACATGATAACGACATATAAAATACTGTGCAGAATAGACGAGGTGGACAAATGTGGGATGTTCCAGAAAAGGGACACAGACACAAGAGGTCACAATTGGAAGTTGAAGACTCAGATGAATCAAAGGGATGTTAGGAAGTATTTCTTCAGTCAGAGTAGTCAGGCCGTGGAATAGCCTAGAAAGTGACGTAGTGGAGGCGGGAACCATACATAGTTTTAAGGCGAGGTATGATAGAGCTCATGGGGCAGGGAGAGAGAGGACCTAGTAGCAATCAGCGAAGAGGCGGGGCCAGGAGCTGTGACTCGACCCCTTCAACCACAAATAGGTGAGTACAAATAGGTGAGTACACACACACACACAACACACGTAGTGTAGTGGGTCACAAGCGCCAGGCTCCGAGAATCTTAGTGCTTTTAGGGCGTGTTTTAGCAGCTAGAAGCAGCCAGTGTTAGTGACAACGTCAGTGAACAACCCTACAAGTGATAACCAAAGTATTAGCAAAAATAAATAAAGTAAAGGCGAGAGAAAGCCTGAAATTATACAACAAAATTTCAAAGTGCCAGTTCATTGAGGCCTAGTTGGCACTTGTTGCCACATTGTTACAAATATACAAAGTACATAGCGAGTGACTAAAGAGAAAAGATCAAATAGAATTAAGAGAGGTTGGCTAACGACAAACTGTGATGTAGCACACAGCGTGAACAAGCTAGCCAGAAAGGGGATATATATATATATATATATATATATATATATATAAGCAGAGGTGGTGGCAGCAGTAGGCCTGAGGAAGTAGCGCCGCCATAACAGGTTGGGTGTCATCACAAATAAGAAGTGTACTTACCAAAAGTGAAGTGTAAATTATAAAAGTAGCAGTATACTAGTGATAAGTGTGGTAAATGAGGACTCAAAAGGGCAACGAGAAAAGAATAGCTGAAGAAGTCAGCGGCGGAAGGGCGAGGTGCACGAGTCATCATACAGCGAGCATCGTACATCAGGCATCTGGATGGACGTCCCCTCTGAGGAGTAACGTACAAATCACCTGTTTGTGGTTGGCGGGAAGTTTTGAGTGGTAGAGCCAGCCCTACGATCACTGGTAGCTGGCTATCACAAACCCTGCTCCAGAGCGATTAGCATACACACAACACCTAGCAGTAGTAGGAAGATAAAATTTGTAGGAGCAAGGAATAGGTAGGATTAAGTCGTGGCTAATGGGACTACAGCCCTGACAACAGTTTCGAGAGATAATGTTTTAGGACACAAAGACAGTACAATCTGAGAAGCAAGTATTGGGTACACATGTAGTAAAAGGTAGTACATAACTGGGTGAAAGAATGACTTGTTAACACACGCTAGTATTATAATTATTAGAATTACTCTGTGTTAATGGTATCTTATTAGTATTACGGATACACAGAGGTGAATTGTATTTCTGGGACATATAAACAACTGACGTGCTCACACACACGCGCGCGCGCACATACACTCAGGGCCAGGAGCTGAGTCTCGACCCCTGAAACCACAACAAGGTGAGTACACACAGCTGATCCTTGGAATTTGACCGTGTCCCCTCACCCCCCATACACCTTTCCCTCCCCCACAGACCTTTCCCCTCCCCCGCTCTTGCCTTCACTCCCTCCTCCCTCCTATCTTTCCCTCTCCCCCTCCCTCGCGTTTCTCTCTCATAGCCTTTTTCCCTCCCCTTCCCCTACTCTTTCTTCTCTCCCTCTCTCTCCCCCCTCACTCCCATAACCTATCTCTCACCCTCCTCTCTCTCTATAGGCTTCTCTCTCCATCTCTCCATTTCTCACTCTCATAGCCTTTTCCCTCACCCTCCTTTCTCCCTCTCTCTCTCCTCTCCCTCTCTTTCTCCCTCTCTCTACCCTTTCTCTCCCCTTCACATTTCTCTCTCTCTCCCCCTTGGTCTTATCCCTCACCCCCATACTCTCTCTCTCCCTCTTTCTACCCTTTCTCCTCTCTCTCCCTCTTTCTACCCTTTCTCTCTCCCCCTTGCACCCTCTCCCTCCTCTAGCCTTCTGTCTGTGGTAAAAAAAAAAAATAAAAAAAAATGGGTGGCCCTAGAGGACGGAAAACCAGAGATCTGGTAAACGAACCAGAGAGGAAAGACTGGGAGTTAAAGCTCCAAAAAAGGGAGGAAGATTGGGGAAGGAAGATAGTAGAGCTTGGTACGAAAATGGAGGAGCGGATAGCTGAAGAGTGCAGGAAGTGGGAAGTACAGGTCTTAGCAGCAGAAGCTAGGATACAGTGCTTAGAAGAGAAACTACAAAGCCTGAAACAGATTAGAGAGACAAATGACAATTCAGACGTGACATCAGGAAATTCAATGTCAGGCGCAGACAAGGGGACGGTAAGCAATAACGGAGACATGCCGTACACGAAGGCCCTATCAGACCCACGTGGGGCCAGGGAAAAGACGAGGAGCACACTAAGATCAAATGACAGGTCCGAAGACAATGAAGGTATGCTATATGCAGAGATTCTAACAGCCAACTGCAGTAGCAAGGGACAGCTGGTCATGAAAGACAGTTCACTGAGAATAGAAGTTTCAGATATGACAGGGACTGAAGGCAAGACATGTCAATGGAAGGAAATAAAATGCCTCAGAGGAAGCAGATGGAGACTCAGTGGGAGGAGGAAAGGGCGAGGTCAGTTTTTGTGTACGGGCTCCAAGAAGCCAAGGGGGACAACTTTGAAGAAATAAAACAGGAGGAGAAAAAAATGATTGAAGGCCTCATGAAAACAATAGGTGAGGGCGATATGACCCAGGTGACAAATTTTCAGAGAATTGGGTGGTTTGCGAGTGGAAGGATACGGCCTGTCAGAGTAATCAAGGAAGAATCAGTTCGAACCAGGATTCTGGAAGAGAAAGCAAGACTGAGGGACAAACAGGGGTACCAGAGAGTATATATCGACCGCGACAGAACACAAGAAGAAAGGACTACACTGAAAGAGAGGGTACAGAGACGCAAGGAGGAACGAGAGGCAATGACGAAAATGAGCAGGAGCCAGACAAAGGAGGAAGGGCAAACACACCCCACAGAATCTCCCACCAAAAGACTCCAACCGCGACATTCCCAATGCAACTGAGCAACCTATACTACAACCCACTCACTGTTCCCTCTGCCACGAACCCCCATATCAAAAACATCACCCCAACAGCTGTCCCTTATGGGCATTCTGACCCCACCCCCATCATCACAAACCCCACCTACACCACAGCCCCATATAGGCCCCCACCAAGGCTCTCGCTCCCCCAACCCCAATATTCTTGCATGACCACAATGATAGAAAAGAAACTGAAAGTTTGGTACACAAACGCGGATGGAATAACGAATAAACATGAGGAGTGGAATGAAAGAATCAGTGAAAAATCTCAAGACATCATAGCAGTTACAGAAACAAAACTCGCTGAGACAATAACAGACACAATCTTCCCAACGGGATATCATATCCTGAGGAAAGATAGAAGGAGTAGAGGGGGAGGAGGGGTTGCACTGCTCATAAAACATCGATGGGGATTTGAGGAAATGGAAGGCATGGACATGATTGGAGAAAGAGACTACATTGTAGGTACAATTCAGTCCGGAGAACATAAAGTAGTCATTGGAGTGATGTATAACCCACCACAGAACTGCAGGAGGCCAAGAGAGGAGTACGAAGAAAACAACAGGGTGATGGTGGACACACTGGCTGAGGTGGCAAGAAGAGCTCACTCGGGCAGAGCAAAGTTACTGGTAATGGGCGATTTCAACCACAGGGAGATCGACTGGGAAAACCTGGAGCCACATGGGGGTCCCGAAACATGGAGAGCCAAGATGATGGATGTGGTACTTGAAAATCTCATGCATCAACATGTCAGGAACACAACCAGAGAGAGAGGGGAGGATGAGCCAGCAAGACTGGATCTTGTGTTCACCTGAGCAGTTTCAGACATTGAGGACATTACTTACGAGAGGCCCCTTGGAGCTAGCGATCACGTGGTTCTGAGTTTTGATTATATAGTAGAGTTACAAGTGGAGAAGGTAACAGGAACTGAAGGGGACAGGCCAAACTATAAAAGGGGGGACTACACAGGTATGAGAAACTTCCTGCAGGAGGTTCAGTGGGACAGAGAAATGGGAGAAAATCGTAAACGAGATGATGGAATATGTGGCAACAAAGTGCAAGGAGGCAGAGGAAAGTTTTGTTCCCAAGGGAAACAGAAATAATAGGAAGACCAAAAACGAGTCCTTGGTTTACCCGAAGGTGTAGGGAGGCAAAAACTAAGTGCAACAGAGAATGGAAAAGGTACAGGAGGCATAGGACCCAGGAAAACAAGGAGATTAGTAGAAGAGCCAGAAACGAGTATGCACAGATAAGGAGGGAGGCCCAGCGACAGTATGAAAACGACATAGCATCGAAAGTCAAATCTGACCCGAAACTGCTGTATAGCCACATTAGGAGGAAGACAACAGTCAAGGACCAGGTGATAAGGCTGAGGAAAGAAGGTGGAGAACTCACAAGAAACGATCAAGAGATATGTGAGGAGCTCAACACGAGATTTAAGGAAGTATTTACAGTAGAGACAGGAAGGACTCTGGGGGGACAGACCAGATGGGGACACCAGCAAGGAATACACCAACAAGTGTTGGACGACATACATACAGATGAGGTGAAGAAACTGCTAAGGGACATCGATACCTCAAAGGCAATGGGACCGGACAACATCTCCCCGTGGGTCCTTAGAGAGGGAGCAGATATGTTGTGCGTGCCACTTACCACAATCTTCAACACGTCCCTGGAAACTGGGCAACTAACTGAGGTATGGAAGACTGCAAATGTAGTTCCCATTTTTAAAAAAGGAGACAGAAAAGAGGCACTAAACTATAGACCTGTGCCATTGACGTGTATAGTATGCAAAATTATGGAGAAGATTATCAGGAGGAGAGTGGTGGAGCACCTGGAACAGAACAAGAGTATAAATGCCAACCAGCACGGATTCACGGAAGGCAAATCCTGTGTCACAAACCTTCTGGAGTTTTATGATAAAATAACAGAAGACACGAGAGAGAGGGGTGGGTTGATTGCATCTTCTTGGACTGCAAGAAGGCCTTTGACACAGTTCCTCAGTTCCTCACAAGAGATTAGTGCTGAAGCTAGAGCATCAGGCGCATATAACAGGAAGGGCACTGCAATGGATCAGAGAATACCTGACAGGGAGGCAACAACGAGTCATGGTACGTAATGATGTATCACAGTGGGCACCTGTGACGAGCGGGGTCCCACAGGGGTCGGTCCTAGGACCAGTGCTATTTTTGGTATATGTGAACGACATGAGGAAGGGGTTAACTCAAAAGTGCCTTTTTTGCAGATGAGTAAAGTTAATGGGGAGAATTAAATCGAGGGAAGGGGGATTTAAAGGCCCTGGAAACTGGCAGGGTCCCAGAATGGTTTCTCGAATTTAATCCGCCAATGCAAAGTCATGAAATGGGGAAAGGGCAAGAAGACCCGAAGAATAGGCTGGTGGAAAAGACTCAAACCTCATAAAGGAGAAAGACTTGGGTGAATAACCCGGCTTTTCCGGAGCACACATCAACAATAACCTGCAGCTTTGGGCCCCCGGGCAAACCTGAGAAAGCTTCCAACCCTTTAAAAGGGATCTTCAAGAATTTTACCCCGGTATGAGGCCCATACTGAGTATGAGCACCGTTTGGAACCCCACTTGTAAACCCGTCAAAAAATAAGAAAGTAAAAAGGGTTGCAAAAAGGTTATTTCCAAAGGCTGGGGGAAGCCCTAAAAGAAAGTTAAAGGGAAAATCGGCCTGACGCACTGGGGGACAGGGGGGGTCAGGGGAGAATGATAACGACATAAAAATACTGCGGGAATAGCAAGGTGGAAAGGAAGGATTTCCCGGGGAGGGACACAGAAAAAAAGGGGCCACAAGGGAAGTTGAAGACCAAAGAGTCAAGGGGAAAAGTAGGAATATTTTTCAGTCATAGATTTTTGGGGCAGGGGGAATAGCCTAAAAAAATGAGTAGGGGGAGGCGGGAAAACCATCCCAATTTTAAGAGGTTTGAAAAGCTCAGGGGGGGGAAGGGGGGCCCAGTACACCGGTGAAGAGGCGGGGCCAGGACTGGGCTCGACCCCGAAACCAAAAAAAATAGTAGTACAAAAAAAACTCGGTTTCCCCTTCTATTGCTTTTCTGAGTGAGGGTTTAGGCCATGTTGGACAGAAACTCGCATAAGTTTCTTGTATGTTGTATTTTTTTGATCTTGTTTTAGTACATGTTGTGCTTTTTTTTCGTTTGGACTATTTAAAACGCGGGCCTCGATTATCCACGGGTTTTTTAATTATCTAAAATTACACATTTTTTTTTAATTCTTTGCGTAAAAGTGAGTTCATCATAATATTGATTTAAAAATTTTTTGTAGTGTATGAAAAACTATTAAAAAAAGCCTCGAAATGCGCAGTACCCCCTCATTACTCGCTGCATTTTCCTAGTGTTCACGCTACAATTTTGACTCTTAGGGAAAACTTCGCAAATATTAATTCTTAAAGTCTTTTCAGTTTTCCTTTTGAATAACAGGGGGCAATTCTTTTTTTAAACTTAATGTTTTTAAAAAATCCCCGTATTTTGATGTTTCTGGGGTATATAGTATCTCACAACCGAAGGGATCCGGGTTCAATTATGGGTGAGCACAATGAAATGTGTTAAAATTTTCTGTATGGATATACCTTTTAAGAGTTTTGAGGTTTTCATCTGTCGGGCCCGGTATGGGCCAGGGTTGCCCCGGTCAAAAAGGCGTTACTGCTGGAGGCCCGCTGCCCCCCTATATCCTCACAGCCCAGTTGATCGGGGGGGTGTTTCCCCTTTGTAAAACTATTTAAATTAAACAAACAGTGTTTTTCTTCTCCTGAGCAATTTAGTTGGGTGGGGTTTGTTTCTGAGGGCATATTTATTGATTATAAATTGGGGAGAGCAAACCCGTAGGATCATACAGCAAATACTGGGTTGAAATTTCCCCTTTTTGATTATAGAGGGTTAATATATTTTTAATGGGTTTGGATTCTCCCAATCCCCCAAAAAAGAAGAGAAAAACTATAGGTATAAAAACTCTTTAAAGATGGAACTAGAGAAAGGGAAATTTTAAGGAAAACAACTTCAGTCAAGGTTTATTTGCTGGGTAACCTTCTACTGCAAATTTTAAAAGTAATTTTTTTTTTTCTGGGTATAGAACGTTTTTTACAGTTAGTAGTGTTGTACTTATGTAGGTTGATGGTGCTTTTTTACCGACGGTTTCCTTTTTTGCAAGGTGTGTTTTCAGACGTGCCTGGAAGGTCTGTTTACGACGGCCTTTCAAAGGGGCTGTTTACAGACGTGCCCTTTGGAAAGGGGCTGTTTACGACGTGCCTTGCAAGGGGCTGTTTACCGACGTGACGTGGGAGTGTATTTACAACTGGCGTGGGAGGCGTTATTTACGACAGAAAGTTGAAGAGTTATTTGCAAAACCTGCGTTGAAGGGGGTTTTTAGACAACTTTAAAGCTTTATTTTCAAGAAGTAAGTGGGAAAATTTTTTTTCGAGTCTTGGCAGTATTTTTTCTCGGGTTATGTTGGTGTTATTTACGGGAAAAAATTATAAGCATTATGTGATATCATAAAAATATAATTATTTGTAAAAGGGGTAGAGCGGGGGTGCGTTTTTGTATCTCAATACTGTACAAACCAGGTGTCGGTTGATACAGTATTGAAGCGTGACTTAAGGGCAATTTTGCACACACTGGTAGCCCGGCAAACCCCTCAGTAAATTCCAAAGAACACAGCGTGAGGAACAGGTTTCAATTTTATATTATCTTTTATATTTACTTACTATTTACTTAAATATGTCGTGCCCAATAGGGAAAAATGGTCATTAGCAAGAACTCATTTAAGATAAATTCCTTTCTAAAATTGCCTCTTTTACGTTAAAGATAATTTTCCATTTTTGTTAAAGTAAAAATTAAAAATTTTTTAAAAAAAAACCTCAGAAAATTACCTAACCTTTTAATTTAGCCTAATCCCAATAAATATTTTAGGTAAGTTTACAAAAATTTTAAATAAAAAAAAAATGAAATATTTTTTTTGTAGGTTAGAAAGATTTTTTCGAAATTTTTGCTACAAATTTTGCTTGCCTTTTTCGGAAGAGCGTTTTCTATTTAAACTAAAATTTCAAGTTTTTCCTCTTCGCCACGACATTATATATTTTTTTATTATTTATATTTAATATTTATATATATATATATATATATATATATATAATATATATATTTTTAACCCCCACCCGGGGCCCTATCCCCCGAGGGGGGGGCCCAAAAAGGGAAAAAAGAAAGTTTCTCTTTTTTCATTTAGTAAAAATATACAGGGAAAAAGGTTATAGCCCTTTCTCCGGATTTTGTCGCCTTTACAACACGCATGGCTTACGGAGGAAGAATTCTGTTCCACTTCCCCATGGAGATAAGAGGAAATAAACAAGAACAAGAACTAGAAAGAAAATAGAAGAAAACCCAGAGGGTGTGTGTATATATATATGCTTGTACATGTATGTGTAGTGTGATCTAAGTGAAAGTAGAAGTAGCAAGACGTACCTGAAATCTTGCCATTTTCATGAGACAAAAAAGGACACCAGCAATCCTACATCATGTAAAACAATTACAGGCTTTCGTTTTACACTCACTTGGCAGGACGGTAGTACCTCCCTGGGTGATTGCTGTCTACCAACCTACTACCTAGGTCCTAGGATAATAATATATTATATATATATATATATATATATATATATATATATATATTATATATATATATATATATATAATATAATGTCGAGGGTGACGCACTAGGCCGAAATTGTGTGTGTGTGTGTGTGTGTGGGAGAGAGGGGGGGGAGAGGGATAGATTGATGGATTGATTGTGAGTGTTTTCTGTAAGAAAGTGAACGAGCAAGCTAGCGTGTGTCGTGACTGACCTGACAGAAGACCTGTTCATCTGATCACAAGGCTGGTTTTTTTTTACTACACTTTTCCACCACCCCTTCTGGTACCTACAAGCAGTAACAGTACCACTGATACAGTATACCAACATAACACTACCACACTGAGGTACAAGCAGTAACATTACCACTGATACAGTATACCAACATAACACTACCACACTGAGGTACAAGCAGTAACATTACCACTGATACAGTATACCAACATAACACTACCACACTGAGGTACAAGCAGTAACATTACCACTGATACAGTATACCAACATAACACTACCACACTGAGGTACAAGCAGTAACATTACCACTGATACAGTATACCAACATAACACTACCACACTGAGGTACAAGCAGTAACATTACCACTGATACAGTATACCAACATAACATTACCACACTATGAGGCACAAGCAGTAACATTACAACTGATACAGTATACCACCTTAACACTACCACACTATGAGGGACATGACCGTGAAATACAAAATACTCTGTGGAGGAGTAGATAGATTGAATAGGGACACATATTTAAAGTGCGAGGAGAGGGAGCTAGCTAGCTAGCTGAAGCCTAGTACTGTTACACTGTTAGGGAGTTGCTTGTAAGATATAAACTACATGAAATGATGGTGGCATACATTACACACAGCTTCAAGACTAGGTATCGTCGAGCCCAAGACTAATTTTCGCATATTTATTGGAGTTATGAATTTACAAAACGCTTGCCTGACAAAACGATACATGACAAGTTCATTAGTTGATCTTAAATGATGATCCTAAAGTTACCCTCAAAATTCATTAACACTTCATTCATATTGTAAACTTTCAGTATTGAGATTTTAGAAGAATTAATGAAATAATCAGTGATGAAGACAAGTGTCTGACAAACTCTTAGTGTTGTAACATTATTTAGCTGTATGTAGTTCTGTGTCATCACTTGATAAAGCTCTACACTAAAACATTCTAACAACACGTGTCTTCTTTACTTCTCTGGTATGACCCTTGTAGATTTAGCGCTTCTTTTTTTGTTTATAATTTACCTCTCTCGCATGTACAGGGTGTTTCGAAAAGATGGCCCCAACAGCAGTATGTACTGCTTTGAAATTTTGCCAATCTGTTTGAAACACCCTATATGTTGCGTCCATCTGTTTGAAACACTCTGTATGTTGCGTCCTTCTGTTTGAAACACCCTGCATGTTGCGTCCATCTCTTTGAAACACACTGTATGTTGCGTCCATCTGTTTGAAACACCCTGTATGTTGCGTCCATCTGTTTGAAGCACACTATGTTGCGTCCATCTGTTTGAAACACCCTGTATGTTGCGTCCATCTGTTTGAAACACCCTGTATGTTGCGTCCATCTGTTTGAAACACCCTGTATGTTGCGTCCATCTGTTTGAAACACCCTGTATGTTGCGTCCATCTGTTTGAAACACACTATGTTGCGTCCATCTGTTTGAAACACCCTGTATGTTGTGTGCATCTGTTTGAAACACCCTGTATGTTGCTTCCGTTTGAAACGCCCTGTATGTTGCGTCCATGTGTTTGAAACACCCTGTATGTTGCGTGCGTCTGTTTGAAACACCCTGTATGTTGCGACCATCTGTTTGAAACACCCTGTATGTTGCGTCCATCTGTTTGAAACACCCTGTATGTTGCTTCCGTTTGAAACGCCCTGTATATTGCGTCCGTCTGTTTGAAACACCCTGTATGTTGCGTCCATCTGTTTGAAGCACCTTGTATGTTGCTTCCGTTTGAAACGCCCTGTATATTGCGTCCGTCTGTTTGAAACACCCTGTATGTTGCGTCCATCTGTTTGAAACGCCCTGTGTGTTGCGTCCATCTGTTTGAAACAACCTGTGTGTTGCGTCCATCTGTAGGTGTTGTCTTGATCACTGGTGTAGGTGTTGTCTTGATCCCTTTACCTATAGTTTATATGTAGACAACTTGAGATTCACAGCCTCCGCGACGCGGCCCCAGATCAGTCCTCTTCGTTCATGATCTAATCATAAGACTGTTGATGCTGGTCGTACACAGTCCAATGTAGGCACCGCCATCCGGCTGACCAGGAACTGATTTCAGGATCTTATTAAGTCCAGTGATTTCCTTATGAAAGAATAAAGGGTGATGAATATTAAAATTTGGTACTAGTCCCGCCGCAATTTCCATGTGGTTTTATTAAGCATCTTTCTCGCCGTCGTTCCACAGAGAGCGATTCACGGGACTTCTAACATTCCTAATAATTTACGTATTTGATCGAGTTTATACGGGCTACCTGGAGGGTATTCCGGGGATCAACGCCCCAGCAGCCCGGTCCACGGCCAGGCCTCCCGGTGGATCAGGGCATGATCAGGCTGTTACTGCTGGCCGCACGTAGTCCAACGTGCGAACCACAGCCCGGCTGATCGGGCACCGACTTTAGGCATCTGTCCAGCTCCGTCTTGAAGGCAGTCATGGGCCTATTGGTAATTCCCCTTATGCATGGTGGGAGACTTTTGAACAGACTTGGGCCCCGGACACTTACGGTGTTTTCTCTTAGTGTACCAATGACGCCCCTACTTTTCATTGGGGGTATTTTGCACCGCCTGCCCAGTCTTTTACTATCGTAGGAAGTGATTTCTGTGTGCAGATTCGGGACTATTCCTTCTAGGATTTTCCAAGTGTAGATTATGATATATTATATATATATATATATATATATATATATATATATATATAATATATATATATATATTTATATATATATCTATTTTAATATATTATTTGACTTCTGTAAAAGAGGCTGTTAGTGTAGAGGAGTAATCCAGTCCAGAAAATACAAGTGACATGAGGAGTATCATCGTTGGCTTGGCATCTTTTGTTTTGAAGGTTTTTGTGGTGAAAAAGATATTGACTTGATGACTAGTGCAGATGTTGACTTGATTTTATAAGTGGTGTAGATGGTGACTTGCTATTATGAATGGTGTAACTGAGAACATACATTGATGTAGCAGTGTGCAAGGCACGTGATGAACGTATGTCGTTCAGGAAATATGTTTCATGCATCAGATATTTGAGTGTAAGGAACAAGTGATGTGGAATAGGTTTTGGTATAGAGTGGAGGGGAGGGCGGTGGGGAAGTGGTATCGAGGCGTGACACCGGTGCTGGGAGGCATTGGGGGGGGGGTCATGCAGGTGGTATTGGAGGCGGAATTGATGGTGGTGGTGGTGGTGCTGCTGGTGGTGGTGCTGCTGCTGCTGCTGGTTTTTTTCTTGGAAGTCTTGGCGCGTTTGTTTGAGAACGTATTGAGACAACTTGAGGAAGTGGGCAGTGAATGTGCCGGCGACCGTGTGTACGTCTTATGTAGAAGCCGTGTATGCGTCGTGTGTAGCTGTCATATGCACATCTTGTGCAGCAGCCGTGTGTACGTCTTATGTTACGGCCGTGTATACGTCAACATTAACATTGGTGTCAAGGTGTTGCATCAACATCCAATAAGTGTTGGAAGTATCATCTGACTTATTTGCAAGAGTAATTATGTGGCGTGTTATTGTGGAGAAAGCAGTGTGTGTTTAGTGGAGAAGTGGAGGGAGGTATGTGGGAATACAGACATCATCTAGCACATAGTGCAGGCTGAAGGAACGTGCTGGTATTTCCTTATCCTCGCAGAAATGAAGACCTTTGCTTGAAAGATTCAATTACCAGTTCGTGCGTTCTCGAGATGTTAAGTGACGTACAGTATTTAAATCTGTTTGGCACTTGGTAGTTTCTGGAAAGTTGGCGCACTAGTGGGACAATGCCAGACCTGTGTGATAGTTGAAAGAAGTCGGACTCATATGATGGTGTTCAAAGTTCGTGTCCTACACACTATAAGTGCTCTTGTAAAGGCAGTACACATGATGGGAGTGTAGGTATTCGTAAGCTGTTTGACGGAGTCCAGGAAACTAGGGAAAACTCAACACATTCTCCACATCTTTTTCTCCCATAATACTTATATATAAAATAATAATAGTACAATACTTATATATTATATACACATAAATAGATGTGCGACTCAATATAAATAATGATATATATAAATCAATAATATAGACACTATATATATTCACATTTATATATACATTATATATATCTATATATATATATAGTATATATACACATCATATACTACACACATAAAAAAATATATATAAATATGTATATATATATTATAGTATAAACAATATATATATATAGTTAATAGATAAATAATATATATATTATATCTATGGATATATATATGATAGATATATATATAATATAAATAAAATAATATAATATATATCTATATATATAATATATAAATATATCTATATCAATACATAAATATATAATATTATAAATATAATAAATTTAGATCAACATATATATACTATACTATATATATATAATATGATATATATATATATAAATGTCTACAACACATATAGAGTTTATATTATATCTATAATATATATATATATATATACGATAAATATATATAATATAAATTTATCTATTATATAATATATAATATATAAATTATAATATATTCTAAATATATAAAATATATACACATTATAATATATATATATATATATAATTTTAAATATATAGTACCATATACACGTAAATATATATATATAAATACATATACACATAAAATATATATCTAGATCTAATATATATACATACTCAAAAATATATAGAAACATAATATATATACATATATCTATATGACATATACATATATATATATAATATATATGATATATATATAATATATACATTATTAATATAAACATATATATATAATTTACAATAGATATATATATAACAGATCATAAAACATGATTATAAACATAAATAAATATACATATATATATACATATATATATATCATGTATATATAACATACCTATAGCATTATAGAAAGTCCATGTAGTATATATACTATAATAAAATATTTTTATATCTAATATATATTTATAGTAACTATAAATAATATAATATTATACAATATATATATAAATATATAACTTCTAAAGTCTATGTCAATATAGACATATATGATAGTATATATAATAACATTTAGTATAAATATAGTATATACATACATCTATATACAATCTATATATATAAAGTCTATATAACCGAGTCATATATAATACACCTTAATATATAGATATATATATATGTATATCAATATATAATAGAGGGAACTAACTAGAAGTATAGAATATATTGTATATCTAAATCCATATATACACATTATATATATAATCTATATAGATGGTATAATATATATCTAAGATATATGTGTATATAATATATCTATATAATTATAATATATGATAATAATGTATATATATATCTACTACATATATACACATATCTATAGAGAACTTATACATATATATATATAATAAATACATATATATATACATAACTACACACTTCATATATAGTATATATATATATATATATACATATATAAAATACACACATAATATAAAACTTCTAGTAATATATATATATATAGTGGGAGAATCATCTATAAATCTAATAAGAGTGTGAGTGTGGTGTATAATCTAAAAAATACATATTAAGATATATATATAACTATATAGTAAGGATAAATCTATTTTGTGTCTAATCTTAAATATATATATATCTATATATAAAACTATATATATAGAATATATACTATATATAATATATAGACACATATAATATATACACACAGTTATATATATAAATCAACAAGATCCTCCTGCTGAAGGAGCCTCGAAGTAGTTCGAGTCCCTCCTTCAGCCAGAGATCATTGTTTGTTTAATTTCGCATGCTCTCGCGAATTCTTGGCACATTATAATAGATATATATATAATATATATATATATATATATAGATATATATATATCTATATAAATATATACCCTTATAATATATCTAATATCTATATATATAAAATATTATATATATATATATATATATATAATATATATAATAGTGAAATATTAAATATAATTATACATATACACATATATAAGATATACTATAGTATACATATACACATATATATATAATATATATTACAGTATACACATAGTATATATATATATACCAATACACATATATATATATATATTATATATATATATATATATATATATATATACAATAAGAATAGAATACACATATATATATATATATATATATTATACTATAAATAATATTATATACACACACACATTTATAAAAAATAATGTATAATAGACACACACATAAATAATATATAAATAAAATATAATTTGTATAGTATAAATATAGTAATATATATATATCTAGAAAATATATACTATGTTAAATTATAGTCGCTATATATAATGTGTAAATAAATATATATATTTATATAGAATATATAGTATATATATATATAAATATGTAAATATATATATATAATAGTATATAAATATATATATAGATATTGTATATATATATGTGTAGAATAATATATATATATATATATATATTATATAGATATATAAATATATATATATAATGGAATAGACAATATATATATATAATATAATAAATATACATATATAAATATATTGTCTAATAATAAAAATGTTGTGTGTATATATGTAATATATTATACTATAATAGTATATATATATATATATAGCTAAGTAGCAATATATATATCATATATTATGTATATATATATAATATATATATATATATATAAGATTATATCTATATATGTATAAATATATAAATATCTGTGTTGTATATATACATATGTATAATATATATATTATATATATATATACATATAATATATATATATATATATATATAATATACATTAATATATGTATATAATTAATACTATATATAGTGTGTATAAATGTATATAAATATATATATGGTGTAGTAGTATATATTGTATAGGATAGTATATATATTTGTGTAGTAATTAAGGTATAGTAGATAGATATTTTTATGTAATATATATAATGTATATAATATATATATTAATAGATATAATATATATATAAATATATCTATATAATATAGTATATATATATATGTGGTATATAGTATATATAGGTCTAGTATTAAGTAAAGAATCCATACTCTCAGGCACACAGCCTTCTTTCCCTACCACCAAATAATGGCCTCTGTGTTCTGTGGTAACACAGACAGTGTACCTATCCAATAACTGTGTGAAACACCTTTATTAGTGTCCCACCTTGCTTCACAGATATTTCCAAGGCGAACTTTTAATGTAACTGCCGTCGTCTTGCCTCAACTTTTCAACCAAAGAAGTTACATTAAATTATCCCTATTTATCAGACGCCATAAAAAATAAATGTTAAAATAAATTTTCACTAAAAATTTTCAGTTGTTTTTCCACGCGAATACTAAAATTAAGAATTTAAAAAGCTCTCGTGTAAATGACAAAATAAATCGGATGAAAAGTAACTAATAATCGAGCAAATAATATCATTCCGATGAAATTGGTGGCCCGATTATTGAAAACGACGATCATTTTAGAAAATGGCACAGTACATTGACTCAAGACGTAAATCCCTTGCATATGGCGATCAGTCCCTGACTAAAATAAATATGAATTTATTGAAATACTATTTAAGCTAGTGTGTTAGCGAAGCTACCAGTGTGGGATAGGTTGGCCTGCGAGAGAAGACCTGTCTGAACGTGGGGTGTGTAGACGCATCACTACTGCTGCGCTTCCTTCCTCCACTGACTGCTCCATACATAAAGGCGTCCCTCACCTACTACAAAAAAAATTTCATTGAGCAGCTTAAGGGGTGATGTTTTCAACGTTAACATCCTCACACAATACTTTAAATACTCCTCAGCTAAATAAAAAGTACCACATTTCACGAAATAGTGATAAATAAGAAGCCTGAGTGTATGTCATAATTTTGTCATTCCACACATAACAGCTGATATGTCTCAAGTGTGTGGTAAGTGTAATCACAGGGAAGAACAAGTGTGTGGTAAGTGTGTCACAGGAAGAACAAGTGTGTGGTAATGTTGGTCACAGGAAATAACAATGTGTGGTAAAGTGTGTCACAGGGAAGAACAATGTGTGGTAAGTGATGTCACAGGGAAAGAAACAAGTGTGGTGGTAGTGTGTCCCACAGGAAGAACAAGTGAAATGGTATTAATAACAACAAAGCAGGAGGACAGTGCCACAATCAGGACTATCTGTGCGTTACATTTGTTTTTCCCACTATGTATCTTAAATATAACCTGTGACCCTGAGAGGAGGGAGGAGCCTCGGGCCTGTGGTGGTGAAGGAGTTGTGAGGTGTGTTCATAGGACGCCCGTGGTGGGGGTTGACGGAGTTGAGAGTCGTGTTTGACCGCCCTTGGTGGTGAGAAGGAGTTTGAGGTGGGACCGCCTTGTGGTGGTAAAAGGATTTGAGTGTTGTGAGAGGCCCTGGTGGGGTGAAGGAGTTGTGAGTTGACGCCCTCTGTGGTGTTGAAGTGAGTTGAGCGTGTTGCGTGGAGGCCCTGGTGTGGTGAGTCAGTACCGACTTTGGTTGCCTGTCCCATTCCTTCTTGGAGAGACAATCTTCAGCTTCCAGATGTGACCCTTTGTAGTTGTGTCCATCCTGGAACTTCTTCTCCTATCCACCCTGCTTGCTTCCTCAGCATTACATTTCGTATATCATATCCTCCCTATCCTCCCTGTCCACCAGTGTCCGTCAGGGTTGATTTCCCTTAACCTCTCTCGTAAGTGACAAGCCCCTTTGCTCCGGGACTATTCTTGTTTCAAACCTTGCAGTTTTTCTCATTTTCCGTACGTGCTTGGCTAGGTTGGTACAAACGGGGCTGCCATACCCAGTAAAAAGCATGTACGTACAAGGTTTACAGGTTCCTGAACGATTCTCTTATTGAGACTGTCAAAATGCTATTCTTAGGATTGCCTAGGCACCCATATGCGCAGCATTTGATTTGTTGAGGGCGCGCCTCAGATTTCCTGTTGTTATACTCACCCCAAGATCCTTTTCCTGGAGTTGAAGGCTTGTAGTTGTCTAGCCCATTAAACTGTACTCCAGTCTGCGGTCGTGCTTATGTCCCTTCCTCCAATCTTCATGATTTCTGCACTTGGTGGTTGAAGTCCATGATCCAGTTCTTTCTGACCATCCCTGCAGCCTGTCGAGATCCTTTGGAGTGTTGTTGGGGCCCGTCCGTGTCCGATGTGTGGGGTAGAGGAGAGATAGAGAGCGATGGAGAGGTGAAGAGGGTAGGTAGGTCCATTCCACGGTTAGGATACATTATCCATGTTACCGAGACGAGGAGCCAGAATGAAATGTTTAGTCATCAACATCACGTGTTTTATCTCTACGATTTTTAGGCTAATTGACAGTCCGTGCTTTGTAACTAACTATCACGGTTACTATTCTTTATTTTTTAAAGTATATATGAGACTAGGTTCATTATTATATGGGAATGTGTATAACACGTTAATATTAAATATTTCAGAAGGTTAAATAGTAAATAATCTAATATCTAGCTGGAGATGACATTGTTATTATTCATTACAAGGATTTTATTGTGGCAAGTATCAGGCCTGTCATAGGTACTTGATCGATATGTGTTGTGTGTGGTGTGTGTGTGTGTGATGTGTGTGTGGGTGTAGTGTGTTGTTGGTGTGTGAGTGTGTGTGTGATGTTGGTGTGAAGGGGTGGGGGTGATAAAAGATTGGCACCTGAGCTAGTGTTATGTGGATATGTTAAAGCATATGAATATTAGTGTTTTTTGAAAGGATACCAAATTCGAGCAACAACCCCAATAATAAATATACATATATAGAAATCGTATAGATAGTATATATATATATATAGCTATAAAATATAGTATAATGCAAGGAATTCGCGAGAGCATGCGAAATATACACAAACACTGATCTCTGTCGGAAAGAAGACTCGAACCTACGAACCTTAGGACAAGGAACGCAGTAGGCTTTGACCATAGGCTACCCACACTGGACCAATACCTTTAGCGGGAGCATGAGCTCACACTGTATGAGTCCAAGGCTGACCAGCTTTCAGAGAAGGCTTACAGCTTTTCAACATCACATCCCCTCTCTGCATCAGCCTTACTAGAGATTAATAGAACAATGCAAGGAGAAATCGCGAGAGCAAAGCGAAATATACTCATACACTGATCTCTGGCTGAAGGAACTCGATACCTACGAACCTGAGGCCAAGGAGTACGCAGTGCTTTACAAGCTATTACACACTGGACAATACCGTTGATGCGTGTAGCATGACAACACTATTGATTCCAGGCACCAGCTTTCAGGTGAGAATGGCTTACAGCTTTTCTAATCTCATCCCTGCATGCATCAGCCATACTAGAGAAATTGAGAACAATGCAAGGAATTCGCGAGAGAGCATGCGAAATATACACAAACACTGCTCTCTGGCTGAATGGAGACTCTAACCTACGACCCTTAGACCAGGTAAGCAGTGCGTACCAATCATACCCACACTGGACCATATACCTGGCGTGTAGCATGAGCACACGTTGGGTCCAAGGCAGCCATCTTTCAGGAGAAGCTACAGCTTTTCATCTCATCCCACTGCATGCATCAAGCCTCACTGGTAAGATTGAGTGTAAAACACGTGCTACCTTGTCCTTAAGGATTCGTAGTGTTCGAGTCTCCTTCAGCCAAGATAGATCAGTTGTTGAGTATATATATATAAATTATATCTAGGTAATATAATATATATTATATATATATATAATTATAGTATATATATATATATATGCAGAAGCAACCACTGTTTACAAAATAGTGGAAATTCCCCAGCGACTTCGCAAATTATCAAGGAACTAGAGATTATGTGATCTGCATATTGTGATAACACCTGTTTACCCTGTAGCTTATAGCATATAATATATATAGATATCATTAATAAATCTCTCTATAATATACATATATATTGGATAATATATATAGTATATTAAACACACTACACACAATCGTATGAGGTCAATATACGGAGAGTATAAATCCAAACCTAGTGAGTTGTTTGACTATCGGGATGATATCGCCACTAACCAGAGCTATTAGGCCTAGGAACGTCATGTCTCTTAAAAAGTTACCCGGTTTGACCTTCTGCCAATCAAAACAAGGGATGTTGTATCAGGTTGGCCGTGCAGGGGGCTGACCTGTCTTTTTAATATTAGAGCAGCAGGGGGAAGATGAAAGAAATGAAAAGGAAAAGGGGGACGGAAAGGGTGGGGGGGAAGAGAACAGTTGAGGCTCGTGTTGGTCGTGCTATATAACCATTATACTGGTGTGAAGCAACCTTCCACCTACATGTACACATCTTAACTATAGATGGCTAAGCATTGTTTATACTGATATAAATAAACACATAGTCATCTTCAACTTCATTTTTTTCCAACAATAATCAAGGTATACAAAACCAGAGAGGGGATAATGAATTAAAGCACATGTGCAACACTAGTTCTGTCTATCAGAGAACATCGCCCTGCACACCGTCTTTGTTAATCCTTTCTGTTACGTATAGAAGATATGAAAGATTGTATGAACATGTATAGTGCTTAAGACATATAATCACTTAAGATAATGTTATGTAAACAGGGGGCGAGGGCGTTGACCCCCAAACCTCGCCAATAACTCCAGTAAAAAAAAAATATCAAATGTAATTAAAAAGATAAATAAATTGTGTTTTGAGGCACCCAGTAAAACGAATTTATGATTTTTTTTTTGTTTAGCTTGGTTGGAAAACAAAAGAAAATGTACTGCTGTACTTAGTGATTGGTGCTGTGGGAACACAAGATAATCATTGATAATTAAGACACTGTGAACCAGTTACGTTAACTTTAGTCGTCAGTCAAGTAACAGGATGTGGTAGACAGATAAAGATGTAAGACATTAATCAGTCCATCACCCCGAAGCGATTGAATGATGACAAGGTGGGTCCTGTCCCTTGTCTGTTAGCAATTGATGAAATAGAAGACGACACTGACTTCTATATAAAACTTCGCTCTGTACTCGTTGTACAGTAACGGGATACCATACCGACAATGAAAATTAGACGCATGTGCTCAACATCTGGGATCTATTGTAAGACGTTCGCCTATGCCAGTGGGTTTTATGAATACAAATCAAGGACACACTATTGAAGGACAGTAGAAAACTATATCCAACTGAGGGACTGACTTATCTCGGGGCTAGGTTTGTATAAGAATTGCACCTGCTCATATTGATGTCGGTGAAATTTGTATTGATAAAGCCACTGGATGGCGAAACGTCTAAGAATAGAAGATACTCGATGTTGCACACGTGTATAATATTCACAATCTAAAACATGACGGAA
>NC_069461.1:30658428-30830928 GCF_026875155.1 Cherax quadricarinatus | reverse complement strand
TGTATCTATATAATAGTATATATAGATAAAATATATATGTATATATATAATATATATATCTAGATACATATATAGAAGTACATAAATATATATATATATATCCATATATATATATAGTATACAATTATATAAATGATACATATATATAGAGTATACTATATATGTAAATAAATTAGATGTTATAGATTATATAATAATATGTAATTATAATATATCATCTATATATATGTAATATATATATATTATTGTATCTATATATACATATAGGTACTATATATATGATATACGTTTATATAAATATAAATATTGTATGTCTATAAAATATATATAAATATATTATAATAATATCCTATGTATATATATATATATATAGTTAAAATAAGTATAGATATAGATATATATATATAGGTATAGATATAGTATATATATATATAGATATAGTATATATAGTTTATATATGTAATTATATATATATATATTATATATATAAATATGTTATATATATATAGTATTATATAAATATATGTACTAATATATATATATTATATAATGTATAAAATATATATATGTGATATATATATTATATTATAATATATATGTATATTAGTATATAGTATGTTAATATAGATAAAGATGTAATATATATATGTATATATAAATATATGTATATATATCTTATAAATATATATAATATATATATGTATAATAGATATATATGTATAGGATAAGAGTATGTATATATAATATATATATATTTAAAATATCGTTGAGGTAGAATAATATATGTATATATATAATAAAAGGTATATATAGTTATATGTATATATGAGTACTATAGATTTATATACATATATATTAAATACATATATAATATATATATATTAATATATAGAGTAGATATATATAATATATGGTATATATACATAGATATGTATATATATATATACATATTTAGACGATAATATATAATAGAACATATATATTATATAAACATATATAGAGAGTATATATATAAAATGAGATATATAATATATATCATTTATATATATATATATAACATATAGATAATATATAAACATATATATATATCCCAGTATATATAGATATAAATATATAATATATATACTATATATATATATAAACCATAGATATATATATACATATAATATATAATAATTACATATATATAGATATATATATACATATGCTTATATAAATATAATATACAATATATATATATATATAAATATATATAAACATATATAGAATATATATATTATACATTTATATAGTAGCATGTATAATACAGATATATGATTAGTACATTATAGTATAGCAAAAATATATACATGTATAATATACATATATAATAGCCTGAGTATATAATATCATATATAACATGTATATATATACATGTATATACATGATAAAATATATGATCGATAGTATATATATATATATATAATATATATATATATAAATAAGGCGTGCCGAATAGAGGCAGAACTTGCGATCTTGGCTTAAATAGCAACGGCTCATCTTGCCATTATAGACAAGCTAAAATTTGTGTATGCAATAATGTCATCCAAATCATTTTAAAACTATAACGAAAAAAAAATTAAAATATGTTCATGTGTTTGTTTAGCAGTTAAATTACTATTAACGTTGATTAAAATATATTTATTAGGATTAGGCTAAAATAAATATTCGCTTGATTATAGATAAGTTAGGTCATGTTTTCCTAAGATTCATTTTGGTGCAAAATTAAAAATTTTTACATAACATTAATGAAAAAGAATATATCTTTAAACGTATCAGAAATTTTTAGAAAGGACTTAAATTTTAAATGAGTTCCTTGCTAACTGACCAGTTAACATATTCGGCACGACAAATACAAATATATATATATCAACATATATATATATATATATAAATAAAAATATATATGATATATATATAATTACATATACATTAATATTAGCGATATAGTATATCTTAGATACATATATATATATAGTAAATATATATATATAAATTATATATATAATATATATAAAATATATACATATAGATATATATACACATATATATATGATATATATATATAATATATCTAAATATATATATATACAATATATATAGAAATCTATAGTACATATATCTATAATATATCAAATATAGCTAGATATAAATATAGCATATATATATAATACAATAAAATATAAGCATAAACGTAATATACATATGATACATGTAATATATACGATATATAACATGTAATATATATACATATATACATGATAGTATTAGACATAATACCATGTATAATATATACATATATAAATGTATACAATAAATATAATATATATGATAACATATAAATGTATACATAATATATATACACTATATATATAACTCTATAATACACACGACACACACACATATATAACTATAATATATATATATATATATAATAATACACTAAAAATCGATATATATATAAGTATATAAATAGTATAAATTTACTATATATAAGACACATACATACACACACTTAATAGTACAATAAATCTACTATAGTAATCACATACACACATAAATATATAAATATTTCCATATAAAATATATATAATGTATATATACTAATATCTATCTATAAATATATATAGATACCACATTTATATATATATAAATATAATATAAAAGTATAGAATCTCATAAATACATAATATATACATATATACATATATATATATATTGATCAAAATATATATATATAATATAATATATACTATAAAAATATATATATAAGTATATACATATATACACACACACACACAATAAATATATAATATATAATAGTACTATATATATATACATATATACATATAATATGATATATTTATAATATATAGTATAGATCTAAAATACATATAATAGATATACGACCATATATATACTTATATATAAAATAATAATAGTACAATACTTATATATTATATACACATAAATAGATGTGCGACTCAATATAAATAATGATATATATAAATCAATAATATAGACACTATATATATTCACATTTATATATACATTATATATATCTATATATATATATAGTATATATACACATCATATACTACACACATAAAAAAATATATATAAATATGTATATATATATTATAGTATAAACAATATATATATATAGTTAATAGATAAATAATATATATATTATATCTATGGATATATATATGATAGATATATATATAATATAAATAAAATAATATAATATATATCTATATATATAATATATAAATATATCTATATCAATACATAAATATATAATATTATAAATATAATAAATTTAGATCAACATATATATACTATACTATATATATATAATATGATATATATATATATAAATGTCTACAACACATATAGAGTTTATATTATATCTATAATATATATATATATATATACGATAAATATATATAATATAAATTTATCTATTATATAATATATAATATATAAATTATAATATATTCTAAATATATAAAATATATACACATTATAATATATATATATATATATAATTTTAAATATATAGTACCATATACACGTAAATATATATATATAAATACATATACACATAAAATATATATCTAGATCTAATATATATACATACTCAAAAATATATAGAAACATAATATATATACATATATCTATATGACATATACATATATATATATAATATATATGATATATATATAATATATACATTATTAATATAAACATATATATATAATTTACAATAGATATATATATAACAGATCATAAAACATGATTATAAACATAAATAAATATACATATATATATACATATATATATATCATGTATATATAACATACCTATAGCATTATAGAAAGTCCATGTAGTATATATACTATAATAAAATATTTTTATATCTAATATATATTTATAGTAACTATAAATAATATAATATTATACAATATATATATAAATATATAACTTCTAAAGTCTATGTCAATATAGACATATATGATAGTATATATAATAACATTTAGTATAAATATAGTATATACATACATCTATATACAATCTATATATATAAAGTCTATATAACCGAGTCATATATAATACACCTTAATATATAGATATATATATATGTATATCAATATATAATAGAGGGAACTAACTAGAAGTAT
Organism: Cherax quadricarinatus; assembly: GCF_026875155.1. Classification (NCBI taxonomy): domain Eukaryota; kingdom Metazoa; phylum Arthropoda; class Malacostraca; order Decapoda; family Parastacidae; genus Cherax; species Cherax quadricarinatus. The sequence goes on along the minus strand of NC_069461.1, from coordinate 30,826,705 downwards.
AGAATATATTGTATATCTAAATCCATATATACACATTATATATATAATCTATATAGATGGTATAATATATATCTAAGATATATGTGTATATAATATATCTATATAATTATAATATATGATAATAATGTATATATATATCTACTACATATATACACATATCTATAGAGAACTTATACATATATATATATAATAAATACATATATATATACATAACTACACACTTCATATATAGTATATATATATATATATATACATATATAAAATACACACATAATATAAAACTTCTAGTAATATATATATATATAGTGGGAGAATCATCTATAAATCTAATAAGAGTGTGAGTGTGGTGTATAATCTAAAAAATACATATTAAGATATATATATAACTATATAGTAAGGATAAATCTATTTTGTGTCTAATCTTAAATATATATATATCTATATATAAAACTATATATATAGAATATATACTATATATAATATATAGACACATATAATATATACACACAGTTATATATATAAATCAACAAGATCCTCCTGCTGAAGGAGCCTCGAAGTAGTTCGAGTCCCTCCTTCAGCCAGAGATCATTGTTTGTTTAATTTCGCATGCTCTCGCGAATTCTTGGCACATTATAATAGATATATATATAATATATATATATATATATATAGATATATATATATCTATATAAATATATACCCTTATAATATATCTAATATCTATATATATAAAATATTATATATATATATATATATATATAATATATATAATAGTGAAATATTAAATATAATTATACATATACACATATATAAGATATACTATAGTATACATATACACATATATATATAATATATATTACAGTATACACATAGTATATATATATATACCAATACACATATATATATATATATTATATATATATATATATATATATATATATACAATAAGAATAGAATACACATATATATATATATATATATATTATACTATAAATAATATTATATACACACACACATTTATAAAAAATAATGTATAATAGACACACACATAAATAATATATAAATAAAATATAATTTGTATAGTATAAATATAGTAATATATATATATCTAGAAAATATATACTATGTTAAATTATAGTCGCTATATATAATGTGTAAATAAATATATATATTTATATAGAATATATAGTATATATATATATAAATATGTAAATATATATATATAATAGTATATAAATATATATATAGATATTGTATATATATATGTGTAGAATAATATATATATATATATATATATTATATAGATATATAAATATATATATATAATGGAATAGACAATATATATATATAATATAATAAATATACATATATAAATATATTGTCTAATAATAAAAATGTTGTGTGTATATATGTAATATATTATACTATAATAGTATATATATATATATATAGCTAAGTAGCAATATATATATCATATATTATGTATATATATATAATATATATATATATATATAAGATTATATCTATATATGTATAAATATATAAATATCTGTGTTGTATATATACATATGTATAATATATATATTATATATATATATACATATAATATATATATATATATATATATAATATACATTAATATATGTATATAATTAATACTATATATAGTGTGTATAAATGTATATAAATATATATATGGTGTAGTAGTATATATTGTATAGGATAGTATATATATTTGTGTAGTAATTAAGGTATAGTAGATAGATATTTTTATGTAATATATATAATGTATATAATATATATATTAATAGATATAATATATATATAAATATATCTATATAATATAGTATATATATATATGTGGTATATAGTATATATAGGTCTAGTATTAAGTAAAGAATCCATACTCTCAGGCACACAGCCTTCTTTCCCTACCACCAAATAATGGCCTCTGTGTTCTGTGGTAACACAGACAGTGTACCTATCCAATAACTGTGTGAAACACCTTTATTAGTGTCCCACCTTGCTTCACAGATATTTCCAAGGCGAACTTTTAATGTAACTGCCGTCGTCTTGCCTCAACTTTTCAACCAAAGAAGTTACATTAAATTATCCCTATTTATCAGACGCCATAAAAAATAAATGTTAAAATAAATTTTCACTAAAATTTTCAGTTTTTTTTCCACGCGAATAACTAAAATTAAGAATTTAAAAAAGCTATCGTTTAATGACAAAATAAATCGGATGAAAAGTAACTAATAATCGAGCAAATAATATCATTCCGATGAAATTGGTGGCCCGATTATTGAAAACGACGATCATTTTAGAAAATGGCACCAGTGCATTGACTCGAAGACGTAAATCCCTTGCATATAGGGCGATCAGTGGTCCCTGACTAATAATAATTATGAATTTTTGGAAAAGTACTAGTTTAGCTATTGAGTGAGCGAAGCTAACAGTGTGGGATGGGTTGGCCTGCGAGAGAGACCTGTCTGACGTGGGTGTGTAGACTGGCATCACTACTGCTGCTTCCTTCTCCACCTGACGTGCTTCCATACATAAAGGCTTCCCCTCAACTACTACAAAAAATATTTCCATTGAGCAGCTGAAGGGGTGATGGTTTTCAACGTTAACTCCTCACACTATACTAGTAAATAATCCTCAGCTGAAAAAAAAAGTACAACTTTTCACGGAATAGTGATAAATAAGAAGCGAGTTATGTCATAATTTTGTCATGTCACAAATATAACACTGATATGTCACAAGTGTGTGGTAAGTGTGTCACAGGGAAGAACAAGTGTGTGGTAAGTGTGTCACAGGGAAGAACAAGTGTGTGGTAAGTGTGTCACAGGGAAGAACAAGTGTGTGGTAAGTGTGTCACAGGGAAGAACAAGTGTGTGGTAAGTGTGTCACAGGGAAGAACAAGTGTGTGGTAAGTGTGTCACAGGGAAGAACAAGTTGAAATGGTATTAATAACATACAAGCAGGGAGGACAGTGCCACAAGTCAGGAATAGTCTGGTGCGTTTACATTGTTTTCCACTTAATGTAGTCTTAAAATATAACCTGTGACCCTGAGGGAGGGAGGAGCCTCAGGGATAGTCTATATCTGTATATAGTGAAGGCTACACGCTAGCAGGGAATGAAGGGAGGGAGCCTAAGGCATGGGTGTGGCAAGGTGGAAGGGAGACGAGGGATGCCAGGGGTAGGGAGGAACAGGTTATTATAGTGTGAAATACCACCAGGAAATGATTTTACAAGTTTGTGGTGAAGTGGTCTTAGTACCAGGTACATGAGTGGTCTTAGTACCAAGTACAAGAGTGGTCTTAGTGCTAGGATAAGTGTCCGGTTCACAAGGATCTCATTGATAGGTTCACAAGCGATTTCATTGATAGGGTCACAGGTGGTTTCATTGATGGGGTCACAGGCGGTTTCATTGATATGGTCACAGGCGGTTTCATTGATAGGGTCAAAGGTGGTTTCATTGGTAGGCTCACAAGCGGTTTCATTGATAGTTTCACAGGTGGTTTCATTGATAGGTTCACAAGCGATTTCAGTGATAGGGTCGCAGGTGGTTTCATTGATAGGGTCACAGGTGGTTTCATTGATAGTCACAGGTGGTTTCATTGATAGGGTCACAGGTGGTTTCATTGATAGTCACAGGTGGTTTCATTGATAGGGTCACAGGTGGCTTCATTGATAGGGTCACAGGTGGTTTCACTGATAGCGTCACAGGTGGTCTTAGAGCCAAAATCCGGTTCAGAAGTGGTCGTCATGGAAGGACAGTAAAGACGATGAAGGAATAATAAATGGGAAAGCGGTACACGGTATAGGTAAGAGAACAGGGATGGGAGTGGTGGGAGGGGAAGTGGGATGTGGAGGGATGGGAGTAGGGGAGCGGGGTGTAAAAACTTGCCCAAGGACGTCGCGATGGAGGGGAAGCAAGGTGCGGGTGTTTCCTGGTGCAGCTGATGCTGTGCTTGCTAACTCTCCAGGTAGTGCTTATTCACTCTCTTCTCCCTCCTTTCTTCTGTGTCTTCCTCCTACCCTCTCGCTATTGCCTGTTCCTCTCTTCTTATGTGCCTTCTTCTTGATCTCACTATCCCCTATCAAGAGACTCAATGGAAATAAGTCACTCTGGCTTTTTTGGGTTATCCTAGGTTCTTTACACATATGCTGCTATGTATGATAATCTATGTAACTGTATTTGTGTATACATGAATAAACTTACCCTTCCCCTCCTCTTTCTTCTGTGCCTTCCTCCTCTCTTCCCTCTCCATTTCACGTTGTCTTATTTTCCCAAGCTTGTCGCATGCAGGTTGCTTCCCCTCTTACTCGGGCATTTTATAGCTGGTGCAGTCGCTTGTCTGGCAGGTCGTCAGCACGGCAGGCACTGACTCAGCTTCACTAACACATGTTTCTCATGTCTACCAGCTGCATGTACCAGTAGTAGGCTAGGTAATACCTAACCAACGTAAGTTATAGGCCTGCCTGCCTGCCTGCCTGCCTGCCTGCCTGCCTGCCTGCCTGCCTGCCTGCCTGCCTGCCTGCCTGCCTGCCTGCCTCCAGGAGCAGAAAACATCACAAAACCGACCACTGGTATTTACTGGAGCACTGTAGTCACTGATATTTACTGGAGCACTGTAGTCACTAGAACACTGTAGTCACTGGAACACTGTAGTTACTGGAGCACTGTATTCGCTGGAGCACTATATTCACTGGAGCACTGTATTCACTGGAGCACTATATTCACTGGAGCACTGTATTCACTGGAGCACTATATTCACGAGCACTATATTCACTGGAACACTGTATTCACTGGAGCACTGTATTCATTGGAGCACTATATTCACTGGAGCACTAGATTCACTAGAGCACTGTATTCACTGCAGCACTATATTCACTGGGGCACTATATTCACTGGAGCACTATATTCACTGGAGCACTGTATTCACTGGAGCACTGTATTCACTGGAGCACCATATTCACTGGGGCACTATATTCATTGGGGCACTATATTCACTGGGGCACTATATTCACTGGGGCACTGTATTCACTGGGGAACTATATTCACTGGAGCACTATATTCACTGGAGCACTGTATTCACTGGAGCATTATATTCACTGGAGCACTGTATTCACTGGAGCAATATATTCACTGGGTACTATATTCACTGGAGCACTGTATTCACTGGAGCATTATATTAACGAGCACTGTATTCATTGCAGCACTGTATTCGCTGGAGCACTGTATTCACTGGAGCACTATATTCACTGGGCACTATATTCACTGGAGCACTGTATTCACTGGGGCACAATATTCATTGGGGCACTATATTCACTGGAGCACTATATTCACTGGGGCACTATATTCACTGGGGCACTATATTCACTGGAGCACTATATTCACTGGAGCACTATATTCATTGGGGCACTATATTCACTAGAGCACTGTATTCACTGGGGCACTTTATTCACTGGAGCACTATATTCACTGGGGCACTGTATTCACTGGGGCACTGTATTCACTGGAGAACTGTATTCACTGGAGTTCTATATTCAGTGGAGCACTAAATTCACTGGAGCACTAAATTCATTGGGGCACTATATTCACTGGGGCACTATATTCACTGGGGCACTATATTCACTGGAGCACTATATTCACTGGGGTACTATATTCACTGGGGCAGTGTCAGTGCATGATTCACCACCTGCGATGTCTTGTATACTCAGTTGAACTGAACTGTGGAAGTTTTGATGTGTTGGTAGTGAGTGTGTTGCACCAGCAACACTGTGTATACCTATAAGACTGTTGCACCAGCAACACTGTGGCACCTATAAGACTGTTGCACCAACAACAATGTGTGTACCTATAAGACTGTTGCACCAGCAACACTGTGTATACCTATAAGACTGTTGCACCAGCAACACTGTGCACCTATAAGACTGTTGCACCAACAACAATGTGTGTACCTATAAGACTGTTGCACCAGCAACACTGTGCACCTATAAGACTGTTGCACCAACAACAATGTGTGTACCTATAAGACTGTTGCACCAGCAACACTGTGTGTACCTATAAGACTGTTGCACCAACAACAATGTGTGTACCTATAAGACTGTTGCACCAACAACAATGTGTGTACCTATAAGACTGTTGCACCAACAACAATGTGTGTACCTATAAGACTGTTGCACCAACAACAATGTGTGTACCTATAAGACTGTTGCACCAGTAACACTGTGCACCTATAAGACTGTTGCACCAGCAACACTGTGTGTACCTATAAGACTGTTGCGCCAACAACAATGTGTGTACCTATAAGACTGTTGCACCAGCAACACTGTGCACCTATAAGGGACGGTTGCACCAGTAACACTGTGCCCTATAAGACTGTTGCACCAGCAACACGGTGTGACCTTTTAAGACTGTTGCACCAACAACAATGTGTGTACCTATAAGACTGTTGCACCAACAACAATGTGTGTACCTATAAGACTGTTGCACCAACAACAATGTGTGTACCTATAAGACTGTTGCACCAGCAACACTGTGCACCTATAAGACTGTTGCACCAGTAACACTGTGCACCTATAAGACTGTTGCACCAGCAACACTGTGTGTACCTATAAGACTGTTGCACCAACAACAATGTGTGTACCTATAAGACTGTTGCACCAACAACAATGTGTGTACCTATAAGACTGTTGCACCAGCAACACTGTGTTTACCTGTAAGACTGTTGCACCAGCAACACTGTGTTTACCTATAAAACTGTTGCACCAGCAACACTGTGTGTACCTATAAGACTGTTGCACCAGCAACACTGTGTGTACCTATAAGACTGTTGCACCAGCAACACTGTGTGTACCTATAAGACTGTTGCACCAGCAACACTGGTTTCCCTATAAGGACTGTTGCACCAGCAACCTGTGTGTAGCTATAAGACTGTTGCACCAACAACAATGTGTGTACCTATAAGACTGTTGCACCAGCAACACTGTGCACCTATAAGACTGTTGCACCAGTAACACTGTGCACCTATAAGACTGTTGCACCAGCAACACTGTGTTTACCTATAAAACTGTTGCACCAGCAACACTGTGTTTACCTATAAGACTGTTGCACCAGCAACACTGTGTGTAGCTATAAGACTGTTGCACCAGCAACACTGTGTGTAGCTATAAGACTGTTGCACCAGCAACACTGTGTGTACCTATAAGACTGTTGCACCAGCAACACTGTGTGTACCTATAAGACTGTTGCACCAGCAACACTGTGTGTACCTATAAGACTGTTGCACCAACAACACTGTGTGTACCTATAAGACTGTTGCACCAGCAACACTGTGTGTACCTATAAGACTGTTGCACCAGCAACACTGTGTGTACCTATAAGATGTTGCACCAGCACACTGTGTTTTACCTATAAGACTGTTGCACCAACAACACTGTGTGTACCTATAAGACTGTTGCACCAGCAACACTGTGTGTACCTATAAGACTGTTGCACCAACAACACTGTGTGTACCTATAAGACTGTTGCACCAGTAACACTGTGTGCACCTATAAGACTTTTGCCCCAGTAACATTTGTTTTGGAACCTTTTAAGACTTTTTGCACCAAAAAACACGGGTGTGTTCCTAAAAGGGCCCTGTTGCAACCAGTAACACTTTTGGTGAAACCTTTTTAATGAAATGTTCACCAGAAAAAACACTGTGTGAACTATAAGACTTTTTTGCCCCAGAAACCCTTTTTGTACAATAAACGTTCCCACCAGAACACTGGGGTGTACCAATAAGACTTTTTGCAACCAGTAAAAACTGTGTGCACCCTTAAAAGACTTTTTTTGCACCAAAAACCACTGTGTTTTTTCCTAAAAAGACTGTTGGGCCCCCGTAAACATGTGTTCCCCTATAAACTTTTTTTGCACCAGCAACACGGGGTGAAACCTTTTAAAGAAATGTTGCACCAACAACACTGTTTTTTCCTAAAAGGGGGCTGTTTGCACCAGAAACCTTTTGTGTACCAAATAAGGACTGTTGCCCCAGTAACACTTTTGTGAAACCTAAAAAGACTTTTTTTGGCACCAAAAATTTGGGGTTTTTCCTATAAGGACTTTTTTGGCACCGGTTAAAAACCTGTGTTTTACCTATAAGGACTTTTTGCACCAGTAACACTGTGTGTACCTTTTAAAAACTGTTGAAACCACAACATGTGGGGTACCTATGGGGGCTGTTGCCCCCAACAACACTGTGTTTTCCTATAAGACTGTTGCACCATTTCCCCCTGTGTGTACCTAAAGGACTGTTAAACCAGCAACACTTTGTGTTCCTATAAGGACTGTTGAAACCGTAACACTTTTGTGAAACCAAATTTAAGACGGGTTGCCCCAGCAACAACTTGTGTACCAAAAAAAGGACTTTTTTGCACCAGAAAACACTGTGTGTACCTATAAGATGTTGCACCAGTAACATGGGGGTGTACCTAAAAGGGGACTGTTGCCCCCAGAAAACACTTTGTGTACTAAAAGCTGTTGAAACCACAAAAAACTGTGTGTACCTATAAAAACTTTTTGCCCCAGCAAACACCTGTGTGAAACCAAAAAGATGTTGCCCCAGAAACACTTTTGAAAAACCTAAAAACGGGTTTTTTTTTTCACCAAAAACACTGTGTGAAACCTATAAAAACCTTTTTTGCCCCCAAGAAAAACACTGTGGGGGAAATATAAACTGTTGAAAACCTTTTTTAACACTTTTGTGAAACCAAATAAAAACTGTTGCACCCAAAAACTGTGTGTACCTTTTAAGACTGTTTGAAACCAGCAACACTTGTTGTCCCCAAAAAAAAGGCCTTTTTGCCCAAAAACATTTGGGTTTTCCTATAAGCTGTTGCACCAAAAACACTGTGTGAAACCTAAAAGGGATTTTGAAACCAGAAAACCACGTGTGTACCTAAAAAGATGTTGCACCAGCAACATTTGTGTGTCCCTTAAAAGGAACTGTTTGAACCAACAACACCGGGTTGAAAACCTAAAAGACCTTTTTTCCCAACCCAGAAAACCAATGTGGGGGTACCTATAAGACTTTTGACCATTTAACACTGTGTTTTTACCTAAAAAAAAACTTTTGCACCACCCAACCCTGTTTGAAACCTATAAGCCCTTTTTGCTCCAAAAACACTGGGTGTACCTATAAAAAGGGTTTGCACCAGTAACACGGGTGTGTCCCTTTTGGGGACTTTTGCACCAGCAACACTGGGGTGAAAACCTTTTAAGATGTTGAAACCGGAAAACACTGGTGAAACCTGAAAGGGAATTTTTTGCCCCAGCAACACTGTGTGAAACCTTTTAAGCTTTTTGAAACCAGAAACACTGTGTGTCCCCTGTAAGCTGTTGCACCAGCAACACTGGGGGTGTACCTATAAAAACGGGTTGGGCACCAGAAAAACCACGTGGGGTCCCTTTAAAAGACTGTTGCACCGCAAAAAATTGTGGTACCGAAAAGACTTTTTTGAAACCAGTAAACTGTGTTCCCTATAAAAACTGTTGCCCAGCAACACTGGGGGTGAAAACCTATAAAAAACTTTTTGCACCAGCAACACTGTGTGTACCTTTAAGACTTTTTGCACCATAAAAAAATGGTTAAAACCTTTTAAGCCCTTTTTGCACCCTGTAACACTTTTGTGAAAACCAATAAGACTGTTGCACCCACCCAACACTGTGTGAAACCTTAAGATGTTGCACCGGGCAACACTTTTTTGTCCCTGTAAAAACTTTTTAAACCAAAAAAACCCCTGTGTGTCCCCTATAAAACTTTGAAAACCAAAACACTGTGGAAACCCTAAAAGGGAATTTTGCACCAGCAACACGGGGGTTTTAACCCTTTTTAAGACTTTGAAAACCGCAAACACTGGGGTTTTCCCTAAAAAACTGTTGAAAACCAGAAAACCTGTTTTGTACCTATAAGACTGTTGAAACCAAAAACACTTTTTTTCCCCTATAAGACTGTTGCCCCAGCAACACTGTGTTTCCCCTATAAGACTGTTTGGCACCAGCAACCCCTGTGTGAAACCTTTTAAGGACTTTTTGCACCAGCAAAAACTGTGTGAAACCAAAAAAAGGGGCCCTTTTGGGCACCAGAAAACACTTTTGTTTTCCTATAAAAACGGGTTGGGGCACCAACAACACTTTGTTCCCTTAAGACTTTTGCCCCAGAAACCCACTGTGTGTAACCTAAAAAGACTTTTGCCCCAAAACAACACTGTGTGTACCTTAAAAATTTTTGCCCCCAAACCCAAACATTTGGGGGTGTACCTATAAGCCCCGTTGACCAGCAACACTGTGTGTACCTAAAAGGCCCTGTTGCACCAGCAACACTGGGGTGTCCCAAATAAAAACGTGCCCCAAAGTAAACCCCTTGGGGTTTTTACCTATAAGACTTTTTGAAAACCAGCAACCCTGTGGGGTACCTTTTAAGACTGTTCCCAACCAGCAAAAACTGGGGGGTTCCCTAAAAGGGACTGTTGCACCAGTAAAAATGTTTTCCCTTTAAGACTTTGCACCAGAAAAACACGGGTTTTGGTACCTAAAAAGCCCTTTTGGGCCAGCAACACTTTTGTGTACCTAAAAGGGACGGGTTGCACCAGAAACAGTGGGGGTGAAACCTTTTATAAGACTTTTTTGCCCCAGTAACACTGGTTGAAACCTATAAAAACTTTTGCACCAAAACCCACTGTGTGAACCTTAAAAACCTTTTTGAAAGAAACACTGTGTGAAACCCATAAGACTGTTGAAACCAAAACAACACTGGGGTTTACCTAAAAGGGCCCCTTTTTTGAAACCGGGTAAAACTGTGTGAAAACCTTTTAAAAAATTTTTGCACCAAAGAAACCCACTGTTTTACCTATAAGGACTGTTGCACCGCAACACTTGGGGAAAACCTATAAAAAACCTTTTTGAAACCAGTAAAAAACTGTGTGTACCTATAAAAATTTTTGCACCAGAAAAACATTTGTGTGAAACCTATGGGGGACTTTTTGCACCACCCAACACTGTGTGAAACCTAAAAAAACTGTTGAAACCAGCAACACTGTTTTGTCCCTTAAGACTTTTTGCACCAGAACACTGTGTGTACCTAAAAAGGACTTTTGAAAACCGAAAACACTTTTGGGTTTTTACCTGAAAGACGGGTTGAAACCAGAAAACACGGGTGTGTACCTAAAAGGGACTTTTGGGAAACCCAGAACACTGTGGGGACCTAAAAGACTTCCCACCGAACACTGGGGGTGTACCGGGGAAAACCCGGGTTTGCACCATAAAAAATGTGGGGTCCCTATAAGACTGTTGCCCCAGCAACACTGTGGTGTTCCTATAAGACTTTTGCCCCACCCAAAAACTTTTTTGTACCAATGGGGATGTTGTACCAGTAAAAACTGTGTGACCTATAAGACTTTTCCCACCATAACCCTGTTTTGTACCTAAAAGACGGGTTGCACCACAACATGGTGTACCTTTTAAAGACGGGTTTCCCCACCAGCAACACTGTTTTTAAAACCTGTAAGACTGTTGCACCAGAAAACACTGTGTTTACCTAAAAGGGGTTTTTCCCACCAGCAACACTGTGTGTCCCTTAAAAGGACATTTTTTCCACCCGAAACACTGTGTGTCCCCTTAAATGTTGCACCAGCAACACTTTTGGTGTCCCTATAAGACTGTTTCCCAAAACCCCTGTGTGTACCTATAAGACTGTTCCCACCGGGCAAAAACTGGGGGTGTACCAAAAAGGGACTTTTGGGCACCAAAAAACCCCGTGTGTCCCCTAAAAGGACTTTTGCACCAAAACCTGGGGTTTTACCTATAAGATGTTTGCCCCCAACAACACTGTGTGTCCCTAAAAAGGGACTTTTTGAAAACCACCCAACCCCTGGGGGTGTCCCAAATAAGACGGGTTTGCCCAAAAAATTTGGGGTGACCTAAAAAGGGATTTTGGGCCCCCAAAGAACACTGTGGCCCTATAAGACTTTTTTCCCCCCCCCCCAAACCCATTTTTTGTGTTTTACCTTAAGCTGTTGCACCAGCAACCTGTGTGTCCCTATAAGCCCTGTTGCCCAACAACATGTGTGAAACCTAAAAGGGCCCCTGTTGCCCCCAAAACCTGTGTGAAACCATAAAAACGGGTTGCACCAGCAAAAATGTGTGTACCTAAAAGCCCTTTTTTGGAAAAACCAGCAAAAATGGTGTACCTTAAGACTTTTTGAAACCAGTAACATGTGTTTTTAAAACCCAATAAACTGTTGAAAAACCCAAAACACTGTGTGTCCCTATAAAACTGTTGCACGCCACAACACTGTTTTGAAACCTAAAAAGACTTTTTTTGCCCACCAAAAACCACGGGGTGGGTAAATAAGACTTTTGGGCACCAAAAAACACTGGGTGAAACCTTTATAAGACTGTTGCACCAGAAACACTGTTGTCCCTAAAAAGACGGGTTGCACCAACAAAAATTGTGTTATAAAAAGACTTTTTTTGGCCAAGAAACCATTTGGTTGTTCCTATAAGACTGTTGCCCAAAGCAAAAACTGTGTGTACCTATAAAAAATGTTGCACCAGTAAAAACCTTGGTTGTACCTTTTAAAAACTTTTTTGCCCCCAACACGGGGTGTGACCTATAAAAACGGGTTGCCCCAAAACAACATGGTGAAACCTATAAACTGTTTGCACCACAAACTGTGTGTCCTATAAAAATTTTGGGCACCACCCAACACTGTGTGTCCCAATAAGACTGTTTGCACCCAACAACACGGGTGTGTACCTATAAGCCCTTTTTGAACCCAGAACCTGTTGTACCTATAAGAACTTTTTGCCCCAAAACACTGTGTTTTACCTATAAGCTTTTTGCCCCAACAACACGGGTTGGTTACCTAAAAGACTTTTTCCCACCAGCAACACTGTGTGTCCCTTTATAAGCCCCTTTTTTGAAACCAGAAACACGGGTGTAAAAACCAAAAGACTGTTGCACCAAAAACCACGGGTTTTTGAAACCAAAAAGGGACTTTTTGAAACAAAAACAACCCCCCCCCTTGTTTTGGTCCCTATAAGCCCTGTTGCACCAGAAAACACTGGGGGTGAAATAATAAGGACTGTTGCCCCAACAACACGTGTGTCCTTTTAAAAAACTGTTGCACCGCAACACTGTTGGTCCCCTGTAAGCCCTAAAATTTTGAAATTTTTAACATAAAAGGTTTCCTGCCCCGGGATAACCCCTTGGGTTTGGGTTTTAAAATAAAAAGCTAAAGGGAAAAAAATTACAGTATTTTGGGAAAAAATGTTAAAAATTGTGTGTTTTAACGGTGAGTTTGGAAAAAGTTCCCGGGTGGCCTGGGTGTAGTTTGGGGGTTTGGGCGGGAGTCGGCTGGCCGGGGTTGGGAGGGGGGTTTTGGGGGGAAGTCAGGCGGGCCTGTGTTTTGTTTTGGGGTTGGGGGGGAAGTCGGGCGGGCCTGGGTTTAAGGTTGGGGTGGGGGGAAAGTGGGGCTGGCCTGGGTGTTGTTTTTGGGGCTTGGCGGGGGGTCGGGCGGGCCCTGGGTGGGGTTTTTTGGGGTTTGGGCGGGGGGGCCAGGGGGGCCTGTGTGTAGTGTTGGGGTTGGCGGGAGTAGCGGGGCCTGGGTGTATTTTGGGGGTTTGGGGCTGGGCCCGGGCTGGCCTTTTGGGGTAGTGGGGGGGGTTTTTGGCGGGAGTCGGGCTGGCCTGTGTGTAGTTTTGGGTTTGGCGGGAGTCAGGCGGGCCTGGGTTTAGTGTTGGGCTTGGGGGCCCCCGGGTTTTGGCCTGGGTGAAATTTTGGGGGTTGGGGGAGTAAAGGGGGGGCCCTGGGTTAGTTTTGGGTTTGGGCGGGAGTCAGGCGGGCCCCGGGGTTTGTAGTTTTTTGGGGTTTGGCGGGAGTTTCGGCTGGCCGGGTTTTTGAGTTTTTTGGGTTTGGCGGGGGGTCAGGGGGCCTGGGTTTTAGTTTTGGGGGTTGGGCCCGGGGAGCCCCGGGCCCTGGCCTGGGGGGAAAGGGGTTTGGGGTTTTTGGCGGGATTTTCAGGTTTGGCCCCTTGGGGGGTTAGTTTTTGGGGTTTTGGGGGGGAAGTCAGGCGGGCCCCTGGGTGAAAGGGGTTGGGGGGTTGGCGGGGCCCAGGGGGCCCTGGGGTAGGGGTTTGGGTTTGGGGCGGGGGTCAGGCGGGCCCCTGGGGTTGGGGGGGGTTGGGGGTTTTGGGGGAAAGTCAGGTGGCCTGGGTGTAGTGGGGGGGGGTTTTGGCCGGGAGTCGGGCGGGGCCTGTGGTAGTTTTTTTTTTGGGCGGGGTCAGGTTGGCCCGGGGTGTGGGTTTTGGGGTTGGCGGGAGTCAGGCGGCCTGTGGGGTGTTTTGGGGTTTTGGGGGGAGTCAGGTTTGGCCGGGGTTTGTAGGGGGTTGGGGCTTTGGGGGTCGGGGCTGGCCTGGGGGTGGGTTTGGGGGGTTTGGGGGGAAAGTAGGCGGCCCGGGGTTGAGTTTTTGGGCCTTGGGGGGGGCCCGGGCGGGCCCCTGGGTGAAATTTTTTTGGGGGGGGGTTGGCGGGAGTCCCCGGGCCCGGGGTTTTTGTAGGGGGTTGGGCTTGGCGGGAGTCAGGTGGCCTGGGTGTAGTTTTTTGGGGGGTTTGGCCCGGGAGTCAGGCTGGCCTGGGGGTAGGGTTGGGTTTTGGGGGATTTCAGGGGGCCCCCTGGGGTAGTGTTTTTTTTTTGGGCGGGGGGGGTCGGGGCGGGCCTGGGTGTAGTGGGGGGGGTTTTTGGGGGGATTTCAGGCTGGCCGGGTGTAGGGTTTTGGGCCCTTGGGCGGGAGCCCAGGGGCCGGGGTGTTTTTAGGGGTTTGGGTTTTTGGGGGGGGAGTCAGGCGGGGCCTGGGTGTAGGGTTGGGGGGGGGGGGGGGGGGGAGTCGGGCCCGGGCCCCTGTGTGTGGGTTTTTTTGGGGTTTTGGGCCGGGAGTCGGGGCTGGCCGGGGTTTTAAAGTGTTTTTTTTGGGCCCGGGAGTCGGGTGGCCTGGGTGTAGGGGTTGGGGGTTTGGGGGGAAAGGTCAGGCGGGCCCCTGGGGGGTAGTTTTGGGGGGTTGGGGGATTTCCAGGGGGCCCTGGGGGGTAGTTTTGGGGTTTTGGGCGGGAGTCAGGCGGCCTGTGGGGTATTTTTTGGGCCCTTGGCGGGAGTCAGGCGGGCCGGGGTTTTGTAGTGTTGGGGTTGGCGGGAGTCGGGGGCTGGCCGGGGGTGTAGGGGTTGGGGTTGGGGGGGTAAAGGTGGCCGGGTGTAGTTTTGGGGTTTGGGCCCGGGAGTCAGGCTGGGCCTGGGGGGTTACTTTTTGGGGTTGGCGGGAGTCAGGCGGGGCCGGGGGGGTGGGGGGGGGGGGGGGTTTTGGGCTTGGCGGGGGCCAGGTCCTGGCCTGGGTGTATTTGTTGGGTTTTTGGGCGGGAGCCCGGGGCGGGCCCCTGGGGGGGTAGTTTTGGGGGTTTGGGGGGGGGGGTTAAAGGCGGGCCTGTGTTATTTTGGGGGTTTGGGGGGGAATCAGGCTGGCCGGGGGTGAGTTTTTTGGGGTTGGGGGGAGTAAAGGGCCCCCCTGGGTTTTAGTTTTGGGGTTGGGGGGGAGCCCGGGCTGGCCGGGGTTTGTGGGGTTTTGGGGGGTTTCCCCGGGATCAGGCTGGCCTGGGTGTAGGGGGGGGGGTTGGGCCCGGGGGGTCAGGGGGCCTGGGTGTAGTTTTGGGGGTTGGGCGGGAGCCCAGGCGGGCCGGGGGGTGTAGTGTTGGGGTTGGGGGAGTCGGGCCCCCTGGGTGTAGTGTTGGGGTTGGGGGAGTCGGGTTTGGCCGGGGTTAGTTTGGGGGCTTGGCGGAGTCAGGGGGGGCCCCCTTGGGGGGTTGGGGGGGGGGGGGGGGGTTGGGGGGGAGCCCAGGCGGGCCCTGTTTTGTGGGTTTTTTGGGTTGGGGGGAGCCCGGGGGGGGCCCCTGGGTGTAGTTTTGGGGGTTGGGGCGGGAGTCAGGCTGGCCTTGTGTAGTTTGGGGGGTTGGGGCGGGAGCCCAGGCGGGCCTGGGTTTAGGTTTTGGGGTTTTTGGGGGGATCGGGCCCCCCCTGGGTGTAGTTTTTTGGGTTTGGGCCGGGATTTCCCAGGCGGGCCCTTTGGGTGAAAGTTTTTGGGGTTTTGGCGGGGGGCCCAGGGGGCCCCTGTGTGGTTGGGGGGTTTTGGGGCGGAGTCAGGTTTTGGCCCGGGGTTTTAGTTTTTTGGGGTTTGGGGGGATCAGGTGGCCTGTTTTGTAGTTTTGGGGGTTTGGGGGGAGTCGGCTGGCCTGGGGTAGTGGGGGGCCCTTGGGGGGACCCCAGGTTTGGGCCTGGGGGGGTATTTTTTTGGGGTTTGGCGGGGGGGTCAGGGGGCCGGGGTTTGGGTTAGTTTTGGGGGCCTTGGCGGGAGTCAGGTTTGGCCTGGGTGTGGGTTTTGGGGGTTGGGGGGGAGTCAGGTTTGGCCCCCGGGTGTATGTTGGGAGGGGGGGAGTAAAGGCGGGCCTGGGTGTGTTTTTTGGGTTTTGGCGGGGGGTCGGGCTCCCTGGGTTTAGTTTTGGGGGGTTGGGGGGAGCAGGCTGGCCTGTGTGTAATTTTTGGGGTGGGGGAGCCCCAGGTGGCCGGGGTTTTTTAGTTTTGGGGGTTTGGGCGGTGTAGGGGGCCCTGTGGGGTTGTTTTGGGGGGGGGGGTTGGGGGGCCCGGGCCCGGCCTGGGGGGAAAGTTTTGGGGTTTTGGCGGGAGTCAGGCGGGCCGGGGTTTGTAGTTTTTTGGGGTTGGCGGGAGTCAGGGGGCCCTTGGGTTTGTAGTGTTGGGTTTTGGGCGGGAGTCAGGCTGGCCTGGGTGTAGGGGTTGGGGGTTGGGGGGAGTCGGTTTGGCCTGGGGGGGGGGGGGGTTGGGGTTGGCGGGGGGTCAGGTTTGGCCCGGGGTGTAGTGTTGGGGTTGGCGGGGGTCAGGCTGGCCGGGGTGATTTTTGGGGGTTTGGCGGGAGCCCCAGGCTGGCCTGGGGGGGTTTTTTGGGGGGTTTTGGGGGGAGTCAGGTTTGGCCTGGGGGTGGGTTTTGGGGCCCTTGGGGGGAAAGTCAGGGGGCCCCTGGGTGTAGTGTTGGGCTTGGGGGGAGCCCAGGCGGGGTGTGTGTAGTTTTTTTTTGGGGTTTGGGGGCGGGAGTCGGGTTGGCCTGTGTGTAGGGGTTGGGTTTGGCGGGAGTCGGGCTGGCCGGGGTTTTTGTTTTTTGGGGTTTTGGCGGGGGGTCGGGTGGCCTGGGTTTGTAGGGGTTGGGGGTTTGGGGGCGGGGTCAGGCGGGCCGGGGTTTGTAGTTTTTGTTGGGGTTGGGGGAGTCAGGTTTGGGGCCGGGGTTTTAAGTTTTGGGCTTGGGGGGAGTCAGGTGGCCGTGTGTAGTTTTGGGTTTTTTGGGGGGAGTCAGGCTGGGCGGGGTTTTAATTTTGGGTTTGGCGGGAGCCCCAGGCTGGCCCCGGGTGTTAGTTTTGGGGGGTTGGGGGATAGGCGGGGCCGGGGGTTGTAGTGTTGGGGGTTTGGGCGGGGGGTGGGGTTTGGCCGGGTGTAGTTTGGGGTTGGGGGGAGCCCCCAGGCTGGGGGGTGTAGTTTTGGGGGCTTGGCAGCCCCAGGCTGGCCGGGTTTTGGTTAGTTTTGGGGGTTGGGCGGGGGGCCCGGGCGGGCCCCTGGGTGATTTGTTGGGTTTGGGGCGGGAGTCAGGCGGGCCCTGGGTTTAGTTTTGGGGGGGTTGGGCGGGGGGGGTTCAGGCTGGCCTTGTTAGTTTTTGGGTTTTTGGCGGGGAGCCCCGGGGCTGGCCGGGGTGTAGTGTTTGGGCTTGGGGGGATCAGGCGGGGCCCTTTTTTTATTGTTTTGGGGTTGGCGGGAGTCAGGCTGGCCTGTGGTAGTTTTTTGGGGTTTTGGCGGGAGTCGGGGCGGGGCCGGGGTGTAGTTTTGGGGCCCTTGGGGGGAGTCAGGTTTGGCCTGTGTGTAGGGGTTGGGGGTTTGGGGGGAGCAGGGGGGCCTTGGGTGTAGTTTTGGGGCCCTTTTTTTTTGGGGCGGGGCAGGGGGGCCCCTGGGTGTGGGGTTTTGGGGGGTTGGGGGGGGAGTCGGCGGCCTGTTTTGTAGGGGTTGGGGGGTTTGGCGGGAGTCAGGGGGCCCTGGGTGTGGGTTTTTTGGGCTTGGCGGGACCCAGGTTTGGCCCTGTGTGTAGTTTTTGGGGTTTTGGGGGGAGTAAAGGTTGGCCTTTGTGTTGTTTTGGGGGTTGGCGGGATCAGGTCCCCCGGGGTGTAGTTTTGGGGTTTTGGCGGGGTCAGGCGGGCCCCTTTTGTGTAGTGTTTGGGGGGGGGCCCGGGAGTCAGGCTGGCCTGGGTGTAGTTTTTTTGGGTTTGGGCCGGGAGTCAGGCTGGCCTGGGTGTAGTTTTTTGGGGGTTGGCGGGAGCCCGGGGTTTGGCCGGGGGTTTTGTTTTTCCCCCTTGGGCGGAGTCAGGCGGGCCCCTTTGTAGTTTTGGGGTTGGGGGAGTCGGGGGCGGCCGGGGTTTGTAGTTTTTTGGGCTTGGGGGAAAGCCCGGCGGGCCCTGGGGGGGTAGTTTTTTGGGGTTTTGGCGGGGTCAGGCGGGCCCCTGTGTGTAGTTTTGGGGGGGTTGGCGGGACCCGGTTTGGCCGGGGGTGTAGTTTTTGGGTTTTTGGGGGGGGAGTCAGGCTGGCCTGGGGTGTAGGGGTTGGGGTTGGGGGGGGGGGGTTCAGGCGGGCCCCTGGGTGAGTGTTGGGTTTTTGGGGGGATTCAGGTCCCTGTGTGTAGGGGTTTGGGGGTTGGCGGGATTTCAGGTGGCCGGGGTTGAAATGTTTGGGTTGGGGCGGGGGGCCCGGGCGGGCCCTGGGGTTTTAGTGGGGGGGGTTTGGGGGGAGTCAGGTCCCCCGGGGTTTTGTATTTTGGGGCTTGGGGGGGTTCCCCGGGGGGGGGCCGGGGGGTGTATTTTGGGGGGGTTGGCGGGTTCGGGCGGCCGGGGTGTGTGTTGGGCTTGGCGGGAGTCGGGGCGGGCCTGGGGTTTATGGGGGGGTTTTGGCGGGGGTCCGGGCTGGCCTGGGTTTTTAGGGGTTGGGGCCCTTGGGGGGGCGGGAGTCAGGCTGGCCTGTGGGGTAGTTTTGGGGTTTTGGGCCCGGGAGTCAGGCTGGCCGGGGGTGTAGTTTTGGGGTTTGGGGGGGGAAAAAGGGGCTTGGCCTGTTTTGTAGTGTTGGGTTTGGGCGGGACCCCGGGCCCGGCCGGGTGTAGTTTGGGGGGTTTGGGCGGAAGCTAATAATACCCCCTTCTACAAAAAATGACAATTCTTAAAATGATTTTAAAAGTGCCCATTTCAAGCGGGAATTGGTTTTTTTTCTCTTTTTTTTTTTTTCCGAAAAACCCCTGGAAGGGGGGTTATTTTTTGGGGGGTCAGTGCCCCCGGGGATGTGTCCCGGGTCGGGCAGTGCTCCATGTTTGTCTGCTGCTGCAGCAGTGCTCCAGTGATGTGTGTGCTGCTGCAGCAGTGCTCAGTGATGTGTGCTGCTGCAGCAGTGCTCCAGTGATGTGTGCTGCTGCAGCAGTGCTCCAGTGATGTGTGCTGCTGCAGCAGTGCTCCAGTGATGTGTGCTGCTGCAGCAGTGCTCCAGTGATGTGGTCTGCTGCAGCAGTGCTCCAGTGATGTGTGCTGCTGCAGCAGTGCTCCAGTGATGTGTGCTGCTGCAGCAGTGCTCCAGTGATGTGTGCTGCTGCAGCAGTGCTCCAGTCATGTGTGCTGCGCAGCAGTGCTCCAGTGATGTGTGCTGCGCCAGCAGTGCTCCAGTGATGTGTGCGCCGCAGCAGTGCTCCAGTGATGTGTGCTGCCGCAGCAGTGCTCCAGTGATGTGTGCTGCCGCAGCAGTGCTCCAGTGATGTGTGCAGCTGCAGCAGTGCTCCAGTGATGTGTGCAGCTGCAGCAGTGCTCCAGTGATGTGTGCAGCTGCAGCAGTGCTCCAGTGATGTGTTGCAGCTGCAGCAGTGCTCAGTGATGTGTGCTGCTGCAGCAGTGCTCCAGTGATGTGTGCTGCTGCAGCAGTGCTCCAGTGATGTGTGCAGCTGCAGCAGTGCTCCAGTGATGTGTGCTGCTGCAGCAGTGCTCCAGTGATGTGTGTGCTGCTGCAGCAGTGCTCCAGTGATGTGTGTTGCTGCAGCAGTGCTCCAGTGATGTGTGCAGCTGCAGCAGTGCTCAGTGATGTGTGCAGCTGCAGCAGTGCTCCAGTGTTTGTGTGCAGCTGCAGCAGTGCTCCAGTGATGTGTGCTGCTGCAGCAGTGCTCCAGTGATGTGTGCTGCTGCAGCAGTGCTCCAGTGATGTGTGCTGCTGCAGCAGTGCTTCAGTGATGTGTGCAGCTGCAGCAGTGCTCCAGTGATGTGTGCAGCTGCAGCAGTGCTCCAGTGGTTTTTGCAGCTGCAGCAGTGCTCCAGTGGTGTGTGCAGCTGCAGCAGTGCTCCAGTGATGTGTGCAGCTGCAGCAGTGCTCCAGTGATGTGTGCTGCTGCAGCAGTGCTCCAGTGATGTGTGCAGCTGCAGCAGTGCTCCAGTGATGTGTGCTGCTGCAGCAGTGCTCCAGTGATGTGTGCAGCTGCAGCAGTGCTCCAGTGATGTGTGCTGCTGCAGCAGTGCTCCAGTGATGTGTGCAGCTGCAGCAGTGCTCCAGTGATGTGTGCTGCTGCAGCAGTGCTCCAGTGATGTGTGCTGCTGCAGCAGTGCTCCAGTGATGTGTGCTGCTGCAGCAGTGCTCCATTTGATGTGTGCTGCTGCAGCAGTGCTCCAGTGATGTGTCCCAGCTGCAGCAGTGCTCCAGTGATGTGTGCTGCTGCAGCAGTGCTCCAGTGATGTGTGCAGCTGCAGCAGTGCTCCAGTGATGTGTGCTGCTGTAGCAGTGCTCCAGTGATGTGTGCTGCTGCAGCAGTGCTCCAGTGATGTGTGCAGCTGCAGCAGTGCTCCAGTGATGTGTGCTGCCGCAGCAGTGCTCCAGTGATGTGTGCTGCCGCAGCAGTGCTCCAGTGATGTGTGCTGCCGCAGCAGTGCTCCAGTGATGTGGGGCTGCCGCAGCAGTGCTCCAGTGATGTGTGCTGCCGCAGCAGTTGCTCCAGTGATGTGTGCTGCCGCAGCAGTGCTCCAGTGATGTGTGCTGCTGCAGCAGTGCTCCAGTGATGTGTGCTGCCGCAGCAGTGCTCCAGTGATGTGTGCTGCCGCAGCAGTGCTCCAGTGATGTGTGCTGCCGCAGCAGTGCTCCAGTGATGTGTGCTGCTGCAGCAGTGCTCCAGTGATGTGTGCTGCTGCAGCAGTGCTCCAGTGATGTGTGCTGCCGCAGCAGTGCTCCAGTGATGTGTGCTGCTGCAGCAGTGCTCCAGTGATGTGTGCTGCCGCAGCAGTGCTCCAGTTGTGTGCTGCCGCAGCAGTGCTCCAGTGATGTGTGCTGCTGCAGCAGTGCTCCAGTGATGTGTGCTGCCGCAGCAGTGCTCCAGTCATGTCTTCTACAACAATGTAGTAGCGAGACCTCCAGTGGTATTTTATTATAAAATACTTAGAAAAATATAAATTACTAGAAATATTGAAATTTTTTTTTTCACTAAAATTTTTACAAATTTTGGAGACTTATGTGAAGCAGGTTAGTGTGTGAAGCAGGTTAGTGTGTGAAGCAGGTTAGTGTGTGAAGCAGGTTAGTGTGTGAAGCAGGTTAGTGTGTGGGAAACAGGTTAGTGTGTGAAGCAGGTTAGTGTGTGAAGCAGGTTAGTGTGTGAAGCAGGTTAGTGTGTGAAGCAGGTTAGTGTGTGAAGCAGGTTAGTGTGTGAAGCGGGGTTAGTATGTGAAGCAGGTTAGTGTGTGAAGCAGGTTAGTGTGTGAAGAGGTTTTAGTGTGTGAAGCAGGTTAGTGTGTGAAGCAGGTTAGTATGTGAGCAGGTTAGGGTGAAGCAGATTAGTGTTTTGAAGAGGTTGTGTGTAAAGCAGGTTAGTGTGTGAAGCATGTTAGTGTGTGAAGCAGGTTAGTGTGTGAAGCAGGTTGGTGTGTGAAGCAGGTTGGTGTGTGAAGCAGGTTAGTGTGTGAAGCAGGTTAGTGTGTGAAGCAGGTTAGTGTGTGAAGCAGGTTGATGTGTGAAGCAGGTTAGTGTGTGAAGCAGGTTGGTGTGTGAAGAGGTTGGTGTGTGAAGCAGGTTAGTGTGTGAAGCAGGTTAGTGTGTGAAGCAGGTTAGTATGTGAAGCAGGTTAGTGTGGAAGCAGGTTGATGTGTGAAGCGGGTTGTGTGTAAAGCAGGTTGGTGTGTGAAGCAGGTTGGTGTGTGAGAGGTTTGGGTGGTGTAAAGCAGGTGGTGTGTGAAGCGGGTTGATGTGTAAAGCGGGTTGGTGTGTGAAGCAGGTTGATGTGTGAAGCAGGTTGGTGTGTGAAGCAGGTTAGTGTGTGAAGCAGGTTGGTGTGTGAAGCAGGTTAGTGTGTGAAGCAGGTTGGTGTGTGAAGCAGGTTAGTGTTGAAGCAGGTTAGTGTATGAAGCAGGTTAGTGTGTGAAGCAGGTTGGTGTGTGAAGCAGGTTAAGGTGATTGCCGATCGTTGAAAAGTGGTGAAAAACGACGCAAGTGCAATGGTGACGTTTATTTGTGAAACGTTTGACGCAACATAAACGTCCCGATGGTGCACATTTATGTCGAGGTTCACAAAACAGCAACATTATCAATCTATGAACACGTCAGAGGTTCAGTATCGGTTATTAACAATTATGCACCATAAATGTTGCTACTAGACTATATTTTCCCGAAATATAACGTCAGTTGGAGTATTGGAGGGTGGATGGTCCGTCCACTAAGATCCTGTCATCTGGACCTGTCAAGGCTTTGATCATGGTGTCACGGCAGGTAGAACAAGGCTTGAAGCTGATATGTGTCGGGGCTCAGAGACAGGCATGTTACTGATGGAAGGGGAGAGAGAGAGAGAAAGAGTGGAGGTAGAGGGAAAGAGTGAGGGAGAGAATGATGGACGGGACGGATTAAAAGAGAGCAATACATTCTTATTTTAGTATCAGTTTTTGACGTTTTGCGCATGAAGTCTAGTAGTTGATGTTTAAATGTACTGGTGGGGATGGGGGTTATAAGAACATAAGAACATAAGAACGAAGGAACACTGCAGAAGGCCTACTGGCCCATGCGAGGCAGGTCCAAGTCTCCTACCGGCTTAAGCCAATGCACCCAACCTAGTCAGGTCAGGTCACATTGACCTGACCGGGGAGGAGAGGTAGAGCGAAGGGTTGGTGTAGGTAGAAGGTAGGTGGGGATAAGTAACAAAAAGGCATGATGCCGTGTCTGGAAGAATACACAAATAACCCGCACATAGGAGAGAGAGGAGCTTACCACGACTTTGTAAATGGTTCAAGTCTGACCGAAACGTCGTCGTAAGCTCCTCTCTCCTATGTGCGGGTTATTTGTGTAGGTGGGGATGTTGTGGGATGTAGGATAAGACACCGGCTAGAAAATCTGGATTAATGTGTAGTGGTTTTAATGTTGTGGTAGAGAAGTACCTCACTTCATGTGTGTAGTGATGAGAAGTGTCACAGCATTATTTCTGATCTCTAAACACACACACACACACACACACACACACACCACAAAACACACACACACACACACACACACACACACACACACACACACACACACACACACACAGACACACACACACACACACACACAACACACACAACACACACACACACCACACACACACACACACACAGACCACACACACACACACACACACACACACACACACACACACACACAGACACACACACAGACACACACACAGACACACACACACACACACACACACACTGTGTTGTATCACAGTGGGCGCCTGTGACGAGCGGGGTCCCACAGGGATCAGTCCTGGGACCAGTGCTATTCTTGGTATATGTGAACGACATGATGGGAGGGATAGACTCAGCAGTTTCCCTATTTGCAAATGATGTGAAGTTAATGAGGAGAATTAAATAAGATGCCGACCAGACAGGTCTACAAAGAGACCTGGACAGGCTGGATGCTTGGTCCAGCAACTGGCTCCTAGAATTTAACCCCGCCAAATGCAGAGTCATGAAGATCGGAGAAAGGCAAAGAAGACCGCAGACAGAGTATAGGCTAGGAGGCCAAAGACTGCAAACCTTACTCAAGGAGAAAGATCTAGGAGTGAGTATAATACCGGGTACATCGCCAGAAGCACACATTAACCAGATAACTTCTGCGGCATATGGGCGCCTGGCAAACCTGAGAATAGCGTTCCGGTACCTCAGTAAGGAATCGTTCAAGACTTTATACACTGTGTACGTCAGGCCTATACTGGAGTACGCAGCACCAGTTGGAACCCACACCTGGTCAAGCACGTCAAGAAATTAGAGAAAGTGCAAAGGTTTGCAACAAGGCTGGTTCCAGAGCTAAGGGGAATGTCCTATGAAGAAAGGTTAAGGGAAATCGGTCTGACGACACTGGAGGATAGGAGGGTCAGGGGAGACATGATAACGACATACAAAATACTGCGTGGAATAGACAAGGTGAACAGAGACAGGATGTTCCAGAGATGGGACATACAAACAAGGGGTCACAATTGGAAGCTGAAAACTCAGTTGAGTCAAAGGGATGTTAGGAAGTATTTCTTCAGCTACAGAGTTGTTAGAAAGTGGAATAGTCTGGCAAGCGATGTAGTGGAGGCAGGAACCATACATAGTTTTAAGACGAGGTATGATGAAGCTCATGGAACAGGGGGAGGGAGGACCCAGTAGCGGTCAGTGAAGAGGCGGGGCCATGAGCTATGAATCGACCCCTGCAATCACAAATAGGTGAGTAGACACTTGCTTACTTTTGGGTGTCTCTTAGCCCTTTCCTCTTATATTATTTTTCAGAATGCGTCTTTGTTTACCTTGTTGATCAATCACAGTCATTACTGGCTCTCCTGCTGGCTACCCTCTCATGTAGAGGCTGGCAGGTGCAGCCCAAGAGATGGTGAGGCAGAGTTGGAGATGTAGGTGAAGATACAGAGGGCGTTGGAAGTGGAGATGGCGGTGAGATTGGAGGCTAGGCCGTCCTTGCTACGTCAGTGTGTTCTTATAACAAGCTGTTGGGTTCTTCTGGGTCTTGTCCCTGAAGCTTCCCCAGCTCTGCCTTCCTTCTCTACCCTTCACATCACCCGGCATTCGCTTCTTGTTCAGTGAGCCACCAGCACTTACACGACACTCACAAACATACTCATTCTCTCTCCGCTCCATTTTATCTGTACTCACCGAGTTGTGTTTGCGAGGGTTGATACACTGCTCTTGACCCCTCTTGGACCGGCTTGACCTGTGTTTGAGTATGTGTGTGCTGCATTGCACTCTCCTCATCCCCAGTCACCGCATGCGTGCACTCACTGGATTTAGCAAGAATGGAATAACAAGTTGTGGGAGATTTAAAAGTGTAGGCACGCGCTCTTCCCTACTCTCCCAGAGGTGTTGGTAATATCGGCTTACATCTGTACATCTCCGGTGTCCAGTAGTGTGTCCTCCCTAGCCTACTGCCTCTAATGGAACTTACCTCTTGAGAACCTACTGCCTGTAATGGAACCTACCTCTTGAGAACCTACTGCCTCGTGAGAATGCATAACCTACCTCGTGAGATTGCATAACCTACTTCTAAAAAACAGGGAACCTGCCTCCTTAAAAGTCTTACCGCCTGAGTATCCGTAACCTGATTCGACCTTGCTCGTTATTAGCAACCTTGAGAAGCATCTGGCTACCCACAGTTACTCAAGTTCTTCCTCTGAAAATCTTTAGAGATCGTCCTCAAAATAGTGAGTCAGTGTAAAAGCAGCTGTTGAACTGGCACATTGAAATGCGAGTTATTATCAGTGAAAAACTACCAAGTTGAACTGTTGAATATTGTTCATCTGTGCCACCGGCAACAGTCAAATTGTCTCAGTTAATAGTGTTCCTAAAGTTGCCAAGCTGACCTATCAACTTGCTAAATTGATCCAGTGAACGTTGCCTAAAATAATTCCAGTGGCAGGCCTTAAGTGATGCAGGAGAATTGTGGCGTCTATAGATAGTAGTGCAGGTCCCTGGTGTGGTACTGAGGATAGTGGAGTTCAAAGGGAGAGACTGTAGTGATGTTGGTGTGGGTGTGCGAGTGTGTGGACAAGACTCACAGTAAAAATATATCAGAACATTGGCCGCTATTAGCCATGGGATTAGCAATGAAGGCCTCTAGCGTGTATTTCTATACCGTTAAGTGTTGAGAAGTTTTGCACGATTGGTTATGGTAGTATATAAGCCTGCGTATTATTGTGTTAAAGTTTTGAAAGTGTTGAAAAGTTATACTATAGGACAATATTGACTATATCAGTGGTTGAGATACAATAACTTACGGTTTTCTTTGCGCTGTGAGCACACACGGAGTTGAAAAATGCTTTGCAACATTGTTGGTGCTTCTGAGTAATATTTCAGTCTTTGTTGCAGTTGTTAATTACAATAATATTGATGTGTACGCAGTGCTAGAAGCCATAATGACCATAACACCATCAAGAGTCATTACACAAATATTTATACCTGGAAGAGAAATCACTCAAAACAGTTGAGTTGAACTCAACTGGGATACTTGCACGAACTTCTGCGATATTTGAGAAATTAATTCTATTGCGTTATAGTTTTCTACTTTGTTGAGTGTTTGTGTCGATGACGTGTGAGACGGAGGAGGAAGAAAAGTGCATGTTAAGTAGTTCCATGAAGCACTACTGCTACTCGACTGGTTGCAACAACTGTCACCACCGCGCCAAGCTCTTTTGCCACGCCTCATAAATTGCGTAGAAAATATTACAAGAACAAGAACTATTAAGGAAAACTGTATAAAAGTTTGCACGGTTTATCTATCATATGTAAACACCGTGATCACGAAAAATGTGTTCCCATCCCCCACACACATCCCGTTAACAAATAAAAATCGAAAGTGGTTGAACCATTTACTGTACCTTTACTCTCATTCCTTCTCCTTGCTCCCACCTTTTCACATATTTCTTCCCCACCTTACCAAGGCTCTAGTCATAGTTATTTTTATTTTTTTATTAACACATCGGCCAATTCTCACCAAGGCAGGGTGGCCCGAAAAAGAAAAACTTTCATCATTCACTCCATCACTGTCTTGCCAGAGGGGCGCTTTACACTACAGTTATAAAACTGTGACAACTCCCACTTTGTTTCAGATTCTTTGTCTTTTAACCCCACACCTCTTGACAACACCCGAGCATTCACTTCTCTTACAACCCCATTTATAAATATATTGAACAACCATGGTGACATCACACATCCTTGTCTAAGGCCTACTTTTACTGGGAAATATTTTCCCTCTCTCCTACATACTCTAACCTGAGCCTCACTATCCTCGTAAAAACTCTTCAGAGCTCTCAGTAACCTACCTTTTATTCCATATACCTGCCACATTGCCCCCTATCCACCCTGTATTTATGAGAAAAAGTGTATAACATTTAACAGACTTTCAAATCGTACAGTTTTTCTGGGCCTATAATGAAGTCCCTTTACTAACTGTACCACCTGACCTTAACTCTACCACTACCACCTTTGTTGTGAGGAGTGCACTAGGAGGCTTGTGCGCTGCCTCACCTTCCCTACTCTTCCGCTCCTCATTGTTGCCTACATTTGCTCAGCTGCTGGGTCATACCCTGGCTCATTTTCTATAGCTGAAAAACCTTTCACCAACCTATTTTTAAACTATCCTCACTTCCCCGCTCACCCTACCGGGTCTTTTCTGTCCTCTCTAGATTGTACCTTTATATACTTTGAAAACTTACTTAAAACAGCTAGTTCTCTCAAAATAGTGAGTTGTCTCAGCACTGTGAGTTGTCTCAGAACATTCAGTTGTCTCAGAACATTCAGTTTACCTTAACATTTAAGTGTCTGCGGTAGGTAGACATTGAGGGTCGTAGTTCTCCGGACTAAAAACTCCGCTTGTTTTCTGCAACATTTTAATTGCAAGTGTACAGCAAAAGATGATAATATTACAGATAAAGATGCAGCTCTGATCCCTGTGGGTTTCGCGCTTAGGTTTTATTGTATTAGTAGTAATAATAGTAATACAAATAAAGATGACATACCAGTACGTGTCGTGTTAATAAAGTATGCAGACTGGGGTAGTAGTGCAGATTCCCTCTTCTTGTTAAAACTTTGTTAATTTCTTGTTTGGTTCATGTTAAATAATGTTAACCTGCAGCGTACTCGTGTTACAAAGAATAATTTATAACTGGGTGAAATAGTGCGTGTTTGGCGAAGGTATTGTTTGTGTGTTAGTGTTGAGAAGTAATCTGCACTGTGAGGGAGGGAAGAGTGACATGTGAAGAATGGAAGGGAAGGAAGAGATGGTGTGAGGCAGAGAAGAGATGCTGGGAGGGAAGGAAGAAATGGTGTGAGGGATGGAAAAGATGCTGGGAGTGAATAAATGGTGTGAGGGAGCGAAGAGATATGAAAGGGAAGCAAGGAAGAGAAAATCATAAGCTACTTTGAGACAAG
This sequence comes from Cherax quadricarinatus, assembly GCF_026875155.1. Lineage (NCBI taxonomy): Eukaryota > Metazoa > Arthropoda > Malacostraca > Decapoda > Parastacidae > Cherax > Cherax quadricarinatus. The sequence goes on along the minus strand of NC_069461.1, from coordinate 30,798,113 downwards.
TGTTTAATAGATGATACAACGCAAACTGTACATCATTCACCATTCACTCACTCACTTTCACTCTCACTCGCTCTCACTCACACTTTCTCAATCTCTCTCTCAATCTCATTCTCTCATTCTCATTCTCTCATTCTCATTCTCAATCTCTCACTCATTCTCTCTCAATCTCATCTCTCATTCTTTTTCATTCTCTCATTCTTTCATTCTCTCTCATTCTCTCTCAATCTCTCTCATTCTCTCTCAATCTCTCTCATTCTGTCTCATTCTCTCTCATTCTCTCATTCTCTCTCTCATTCTCTCATTCTCTCTCATTCTCTCTCATTCTCTCTCTCTCTCTCTCTCTCTCTCTCTCTCTCTCTCTCTCTCTCTCTCTCTCTCTCTCTCTCTCTCTCTCTCTCTCTCTGCTCTTTATATTCTTGGTGATGGCAGGTGATAGCTACGATGTTATTATATCTCCTCTGAGACTCTGCCATCGACTAGTCAGGTTGGTCATGCGTGACACCCTCCCATCTTCTCCACACCCAGCATGATACCCTCCCATCTACACAAGCAGCATGATACCCCCATCTCCTCCACACCCAGCATGACACCCACCTCTTCCACACTTAGCATGACACCTTCCCATCTTCTCCACACCCACCATGACACCCTCCCATCTCCTCCACACCCAGCATGACACCCTCCCATCTCCTCCATACCCAGCATGATACCCTCCCCATCTCCACAACCAGCATGACACCCTCCCATCTCCTCCACACCCAGCATGATACCCTCCCCATCTCCACACCCAGCATGATACCCTTCCCATCTCCACACCTAGCATGACACCCTCCCACCTCCTCCACACCCAGCATGACACCCACCCTCCCCTCCTCCACACCTGTCAAGGTAAAAGTTACATGATTGACTCTAGCTTATTACTTAGAAATGAGGTCAATCATTCATCCAGTGAGAGACGCAAGCCTTTACAAATCTTTGCCTTTGTTTAGTGGAGCTCTGACTTGACGGAGATGTACAAACAATATATAACAAGTATACGCTGAACAACTGTGATAAATGGTTTAAAAACCGGCAAGTTGAAAATTGAGACACTTATGCAACATATGGGAATCTTTATTGAAGAAACGTTTCGCCACAGTGACTTCATCCGTCCATACAAAGGAGAATAATGTAAGGAGAGGAGGAGTTTGAGGTAATCAGTCCCTCAGCCTGGAGTCGATGTGTTCAGTCCATCAATCTTGTAGAATGTACAGCATACGACCGTAGACGTGGCTTATGCACTGTAGTCAGTTGAGGCGAAGCAGGAGGCGGCGGGGTCATCACAGTGGAACCATCCACTAGTCTAAGTAGGTGTTCGTCCGAAGGTTGGACAAGTGTTGAAGAATTCTTTGTATCAAGATCTCATGATGTTGCAGTGTCTGACATGTGTGATAAATGGTTTAAAAGCCGACAGGTAACTGTAACACTTACCAAAATTACTTCTGATGTCACCTGGCACTTGCTTCCACTACTAGATAACATTTCAGTACACTTGATCACTTCTGTAAGTGGGACATTTGAAGAAGGAGATATCCAGTACGTAAATATGACACGTTGACAAGCTCTTGTAGTAATGATCATACCTGACTCACGTGACCTGTCACCACTTAAGTTTGAACCTGACCTTGCATAAACCCTACTAACTGCATCCTGTTCAATTTGATACAGGAAAAGGGGATAAAGAATGCTATAGTTGACCAGGTATGGGCTACCTGGCTTGAGTACTTGCTGCTGCTGCTTCTGGATAAGTCGCCAATTAGCACTAATGTCTAGCTTACTGTCAAGATCGTTGGGTGCGTCTGAGCCTCGCTGACTGGTTACAACACACTTACATACCCTTGATGTCAAGTTCCCAACACTTGAGAAGTGACTCCTGGCTTGATCTAGATGCTACTAAAAACACTTTTGGAGCCTGGGCTCTATAAGCTAATATTGCAGAGCAAACACTTAGAGCACACAATAATTAGACATAACTAACTTTCTCGTTTCTGTACTAGGGTATCATTAGTCCGGCTTCCTTATGGAAAAAAACGGGAACGAAACACCTGGCTGCCCTCACTCGGAGACTACCCACCCAAGTTGTCGTTGGCAGGGGCGAGAGTAATTCCGTCACGCTTTGTGTGACAGAATGTCACCATTCTATCATTCATAACTCTTCATCAGTGAGACCTGGTAAATCCAGTGAGTTTGCTCTCTCTCGCTTTGCAGTCACAGCAACGAGTCATCAGATGACTCTTGGAAGTTGTCATTGACGGGAAAAATTCCCCTTTTCCCCATGGCCAAGAGGGGGACAATAAGAGTACAAAAAAACACTGACCTACTGACAAGGGAAGAACAAAGATTCCTCACAACATCCTGTTACAAGTAACTTGTTTCACACACTTCCCATATATATTTGCATTGTATGTTTATCTGTTTTGCTGGCCTAATCTAGGTAGTTTGGGAGAGTGGTTAAGAGCCTGGGAAGAGTGAAATTAGGTATAGAGTCTCATTAATTGTTGGGTGTTAATTAATATTAATTAAATCAGAACGGAAGTATTTGGGGTGTGACGCAACAACCAGGTTGATTAATGTGTCAACACGGATACACGGCCTTGGATCTAGTTGAGAGAGCTTAAGAGGCGTGTGAGTTTCTGTCTCCTAATATCATGTTTATTTTTCCACTGTGATCTACCTTGTCCATAATTACTATAGCATTTGCTTCGTCTGTTTCGTAAGGCGAAGTCCAGGATCTTTCCTTAATTCATGGTATAACTTAACACATGTTTGAGAACAGTTGTGTTGCAAAGGTCTGAGCTTTGGTAGATTTTAGGGGAAAAATAACATATTAGGAAACAGGAGAACTGACGCGCCTCTTAACTGAAGATCATTTTAGAGATAACCTCCGCTGCCTGTTTCCAGACTAAGTTATCTGGTTGATAGCCTGATGAACCAAGCTGTTAGTGCTAGCCACACTCAGTTCAAGGTAGACACGATTATACAAGCTGTCCCTGGCGCCCGGTCACATGCAAGTACAAATGAGTACACGAGTACACCGGTACAATCACAAAATATGTCTATTTTATTTTATCAGTGTATACACGATACTTCATGATTCTTTTATTTTATTAAATTTAAATTTTTAAATAGTGATATATTTATATAATTTTAATGGAAGGTGAATGTGTTATATTTTGTGTATACTGGTGATTATGATATAACACCAGTAACACTATTTTGTGTTAATAATGTAAATTATTTCTTTAACAATGTTATGGTGTTGCGACTGTGATGTAAACATCGCCTTAACGTCAACGTATCTACCATTGTTGAACATTGTGTTGTACCACAATGTTTGTGTCTTATCACTGGTGACGCTTCTTACTACGAACAATATTTATCACTGGTGACGCCTCTTACTACGAACAATATTTATCACTGGTGACGCTTCTCACTACGAACAATATTTATCACTGGTGACGCTCTCACTACGAAAATATTTATCCTGTGACGCTTTCTCACTACAACAATATTTTTCACTGACGCTCTCACTACAAAATTACCATCATATTATTCTCCTTATACTCATGATGTTGCTGCCTTTATCTCCTCCATTAATGATCTAAAATGCTCACTAAAATGCGTGAATGTTGGGGTGTGTGTGTGTGTGTGGGGCATGTTATTGCACCCACTGCTTCTCTCACGCACACTACATTCATACGACTCGCACACACACGCTACGCTAATCCCATCTTGCGTCCTGCCAATTATTTGCGTCCTGCTCTTCAACGTTGGATTATGTACGTCCTGCCTTCTTCGCCGGAATGCCTCAATATTCTACCTTCGTACGCCGTACAATTTACCACCATACGCATCTTCGCCTTGTGTATGTGTACGTGTATGGCCACACAGAGGACGTACACTCTGTCGCTGCGTGGAGGGTGGGCGCCTATGGTGGGTTGCGGAGGAGAGGTGAGGTGGGGCACAGGCTCCTCCATCACCCGTATCAACGGCCACACCATGGCACTGCCCACGCCCATACCCCATGCCTGGGGGCATGCCCACGCCTACCATGAGGTATGCAACATCTTCTGTGCCTTTTGTAAACACTGCTTACTGCCCACATTGGTAATGTAACACAAAATACCTGTTGAAGAATCTCAGTGTATCTGGTAAATAGAGTTCTTATATATAATAAGTTTGCTATGTATAATAAGTACACTGTTATGTTTACATTACCTGACACATTTTCTAAATACACTGTTCTGTTATATAAAGATGGTACGTGATGTATGCCAGGGAAAATTACCCGACACTGGTCGTAATTCTAGCATTTTAAATTTCTCTATGCTGCTTAGTCTGTAATTTATGATATATCGTTTGTAAATTCCTGGGTCAACTCTCCTGCTGCCTGGTCTCTTACTTGGTAGCTTGATTTGTCAGGCTAGTGGTGCTAACAGCACGCACTCCAACATACAGCACCGCAGCCTGACTGATAAGTAAGGAATGTCACAAACTTACCTAGGACACTCTTGAAGACAGGAGTCTGTTAGTAATCCATTTTATGTATGAAAGGAGAGTGTAGAGAAATGGTTCAGAGAACTGACAAGTTGATCAATAAAGATACCCAAGTGTTGCACATGTCTCTAATTCATCATGAAGGGAGGGTGTTGAAAAGTCTTGGTCCCATAACACTTATTGGATTTCTTTTTAGTGTACTCATAACATCCCTAGTTTTCCTTTGTAGTGTTTTACAGACAACTTCCATATAGTAGACAATAAGATGATACTGTCTGTGTACTTTCTCTCTCTCCTCTCAACACTCCACTCTCTCACATCCACTCACAACACTCCACCCCCTCTCACATCCACTAACAACACTCCACCCCCTCTCACATCCACTAACAACACACTACCCCCTCTCAATCCACTCACAACACTCCACCCCCTCTCACATCCACTCACAACACCCACCCCCTCTCACATCCACTAACAACACACTACCCCCTCTCAAATCCACTCACAACACTCCACCCCCTCTCACATCCACTCACAACACCCCACCCCCTCTCACATCCACTAACAACACACTACCCCCCTCTCACATCCACTCACAACACACTACCCCCTCTCACATCCACTCAAAACACTCCACCCCCTCTCACATCCACTCACAACACTTCACCCCACAACACTGCCAGTCTACCGTCCTTCACTCTACACCGTCCAGTCTACTGTCTCTCACTCTACACCGTCCCTCACTCTACAGTCTACACCGTCCAGTCTACCGTCCCTCACTACACCGTCCAGTCTACCGTCCCTCACTCTACACCGTCCAGTCTACCGTCCCTCACTCTACACCGTCCAGTCTACCGTCCCTCACTCTACACCGTCCAGTCTACCGTCCCTCACTCTACACCGTCCAGTCTACCGTCCCTCACTCTACACCGTCCAGTCTACGTCCCTCACTCTACACCGTCCCAGTCTACCGTCCTTCACTCTACACCGTCCAGTCTACCGTCCCTCACTCTAACAACTGTCCAGTCTACCGTCTTCACTCTACACCGTCCAGTCTACCAGTCCCTCATACACCGTCCAGTCTTACACGTCCTCACTCTACACCGTCCAGTCTACCGTCCCTCACTCTACACGTCCAGTCTACCGTCCTCCTCTACACCGTCCAGTCTACCGTCCCTCACTCTAACACCGACCCAGTCTACCGTCCTCACTCTACACACCGTCCAGTCTACGTCCCTCACTCTACACCGTCCCTCACTCTACAGTCTACACCGTCCAGTCTACCGTCCCTCACTACACCGTCCAGTCTACCGTCCCTCACTCTACACCGTCCAGTCTACGTCCCCTCACTCTACACCGTCCATCTACCGTCCCTCACTCTACAACGTCCAGTCTACCGTCCCTCACTCTCAACACCGTCCAGTCTACCGTCCCTCACTCTAACACGTCCATCTACCGTCCCTCACTCTAACACTGTCCAGTCTACCGTCCTTCACTCTACACCGTCCAGTCTACCGTCCCTCACTCTACACCGTCCAGTCTACCGTCCCTCTACACCGTCCAGTCTACCGTCCCTCACTCTACACCGTCCAGTCTACCGTCCCTCACTCTACACCGTCCAGTCTACCGTCCCTCACTCTACACCGTCCAGTCTACCGTCCCTCACTCTACACCGTCCAGTCTACCGTCCCTCACTCTAACAGTCCAGTCACCGTCCGTCCTCTACACCGTCCAGTCTACCGTCCCTCACTCTACACCGTCCAGTCTACCGTCATCCACTCACACCGTCCAGTCTACCGTCCCTCACTCTACACCGTCCAGTTTACCGTCTCCTCACTCTTACACACCGTCCAGTCTACCGTCCCTCACTCTACACCGTCCAGTTACCGTCCGTCCCTCTACACCGTCCAGTCTACCGTCCCTCACTCTCACGTCAGTCTACCGTCCCACTCTACACGTCCAGTCTACCGTCCCTCACTCTACACCGTCCAGTCTACCGTCCCTCACTCTACAAACCGTCCAGTCTACCGTCCCTCACTCTACACCGTCCAGTCTACCGTCCCTACTCTACACCGTCCAGTCTACGTCCTCACTCTACACGTCCGTCTACGTCCCTCACTCTACACCGTCCAGTCTACCGTCCCTCACTCTACACCGTCCAGTCTACCGTCCCTCACTCTACACCGTCCAGTCTACCGTCCCTCACTCTACACCGTCCAGTCTACCGTCCCTCACTCTACACCGTCCAGTCTACCGTCCCTCACTCTACACCGTCCAGTCTACCGTCCCTCTACCTCCAGTCTACCGTCCCTCTACACCGTCCAGTCTACCGTCTCTCACTCTACACCGTCCAGTCTACCGTCCTCACTCTACACCGTCCAGTCTACCGTCACTCACTCTACACCGTCACGTCTATACACGTCTTACGCCTCACTCTACACCGTCCAGTCTACCGTCCCTCACTCTACACCGTCCAGTCTACCGTCCCTCACTCTACACCGTCCAGTCTACCGTCCCTCTACACACGTCCAGTCTACCGTCCCTCACTACACCGTCCAGTGTACCGTCCCTCACTCTACATCGTCCAGTCTACCGTCCCTCTACACCGTCCAGTCTACCGTCCCTCACTCTACACCGTCCAGTCTACCGTCCCACACTCTACACCGTCCAGTTTACCGTCCCTCACTCTACACCGTCAGCTACCGTCCCTCACTCTACACCGTCCAGTCTAACCGTCCCTCACTCACACCGTCCAGTCAACCGTCCCTCACTCTACACCGTCCAGTCTACCGTCCTCACTCTACAACCGTCCAGTCTACCGTCCCTCACTCTACACCGTCCAGTCTACCGTCCCTCTACACCGTCAGTCTACGTCCCTCACTCTACACCGTCCATCTACCGTTCCTCACTCTACACCGTCCAGTCTACCGTCCTCACTCTACACCGTCAGTCACCGTCCTCACTCACACCGTCCATCTACTCCCTTCACCTCCAGTTACCTCCCTCACACCCGCCAGTCTACCGCCTCCCCTTACAACCTTCTACCGTCCTCACTTACACGTCCTCTACCGCTCACTCACACGTCCGTTACCGTCCCCCAACACCGTCCAGTCTACCGTCCTCACTCTACACCTCAGTTACCTCCTCACTACACCGCCACTACCGTCCCTACACTCCGTTACCGTCCCCCTAAAACCCGTCCAGTTACCGCCCATCACTTTTAACATCGTCAGTCTACCGTCCTCTAAAACCGTCCGTTACCGTCCCTCACTCTAAAACGTCAGTTTTAAACCGGGTCCCTCTTACACGTCAGTTTACCGTCCCTCACTCTACACGTCAGCTACCGCCCTCACTTACACGTCAGTCACCGTCCCTCCTCTAAAACAGTCCAGTCTACGTTATTACACGTCATCCCCCCTTTCCCCTTTCCCTTTTCCCCCCCCCCTTTCCCCCCCCAAAAACCCCCCCCTCCCCCCCCTTCCCCCTTTCCCCCCCCTTTTTTTCCCCCCCCCCCCCTTTTCCCTTCCCCCCCCCCCGGGAAAACCCCCCTTTTTCCTTCCCCCCCCCTTTTTTTCCCCCCTTTTTTTTTTTCCCCCTTCCCCCCCCTTTTCCCCCCCCCTTTCCCCCCCCCCCCGGGGGGGCCCCCCCCCTTTTTTTTTCCCCCCCCCCCCCCCCCCCCCCCCCCTTTTTTTCCCCCCCCCCCCCTTTTTCCCTTTCCCTCCCCCCCCCCCTTCCCCACCCCCCCCCTTCCCCTTTTTTCACTTCCACCCTCCCCCCCCCTCCCCCCTTTTTTCCCTTTCCCCCCCTTTTCCCTTTTTTCCCCCCCCCCTTTTTCCCTTCCCCCTTCCCCCTTCCCCTCCTTTCCCCCCCCCCCCCGCCTCCCCCCCCTTTCCCCCCCCCCCCCTTTTTTTTTCCCCCCCCCCCTTTTTTTCCCCCTTCCCCCCCCTCCCCCCCCCCCCAAATTTTTTTTTTTTTTTTTTCCCCCCCCCTTTTTTTTTTTTTTTGGGGTTTTTTTTTTTTTTTTCCCTTTTTCCCCCCTTTTTTTTTTTTTTTTCCCCCCCTTTTTACCCCCCCCCCGGGGGGGGAAACCCCCCCCCCCCCCCTTTTTTTTTTTTTTTCCCCCCTTTTTTTTTTTTGGTTTTTTTTTTTTTTTTCCCCCCCCCAACCCCCCGCCCCTTCCCTTTTAAACCCCCCCTTTTCCCCCTTTTTTTTGGGCCCTTTTTTTAAATTTCCCCCCTTTTTTTTTTTTTTTTTTAAAAAAAAAAAAAAACCCCCCCCCCCCCCCCCTTTTTTTTTTTTTTTTAAAAACCCCCCCCTTTTTTTTTTAAAAACGGTTTTTTTTTTTCCCCCCCCCTTTTTTTTTTCCCCGGCCCTTTTTTTTTTTTTTTTTTCCCTTTTTAAAATTTTTTTTTTTTTTCCCCCCCCTTTTTGTTTTTTTTTAAAATAATTTTTTTTTTTTTTTTCCCCCCCCCCCCCCCCCAAAAAAATTTTTTTCCCCCCCGGGGTCCCCCCCCCCTTTTTCCCCCCCCCCCCCCTTTTTTTTTTCCCCCCCCCCCCCCCCCCTTTTTTTCCCCCCCCCCCCCCCCCTTCCCCCTTTTTTTTGGGGGCCCCCCCCCCCGGGGGGTTTTTCCCTTTTCCCCCCCCCTTTCCCCCCCTTTTTCACCCCCCCCTTTTTTCCCCCCCCCCCCCCCCCCTTTTTTTTTTTTTTCCCCCCTTTTCCCCCCCCCCCCCTTTTTTTGGGGGTTTCCCCCCCCCCCCCCTTTTTCCCCTTTTCCCCAAAAAACCCCCCCCCTTCCCTTTTTAAAAAATTTTTTTTTAAAAAAAATTTTTCCCCCTTCCCCCCAAACCCCCCCTTTTTTTTTTCCCCCCCCCCTTTTTTTTTCCCCCCCCCCCCCTTTCCCCTTTCCCCCCTTCCCTTTCCCCCCCTTTCCTTTCCCCCCCCCCCCCCCCCCCTTTCCCCCTTTTTCCCCCTTTCCCTCCCCTTCCCCCCTCCCCCCCCCCCCCCCCCCCCCCCAAAAAAAAATTTTTTCCCCCCCCCCTTTTTTTTTTCCCCCCCTTTTTTCCCCTTTTTTTTTAAAACCCCCTTTTGTTTTTTAAATTTTTTTTTCCCCCCCCCTTTTTTTTTTTTTTTTTTTAAAAACCCCCCCCCCCCCCCGGCCCCCCCCCCCCCCCTTTTTTTTTTTTTTTCCCCCCCCCCCCCCCCGGTTTTTCCCCCCTTTTTTAAAAATTTTTTTTTTTTCCCCCCCCCCCCCCTTTTTTTTTCCCCCCCCCCCCCCTTTTTTTTTTCCCCCCTTTTTTTTTTTTCCCCCCCCCTTTTTCCCCCCTTTTCCCCCTTTTTTTTTTTTTTTTAAAAAAAATTTTTTTTTTTCCCCCAAATTTTTTTTTTTTTTTTCCCCCCTTTTTTTTCCCCCAAAAACCCCCCCTTTTTTTTTTCCTTTTTTTTCCCCCCCCCCCTTTTTTTAAAAATTTTTTTTTTTTTTTCCCCCCTTTTTTCCCCCCCCTTTTTTTTTTCCCCCTTTTTTTTTTTTTGGGGTTTTGGGCCCCCTTTTTCCCCCCCCTTCCCCCCCCCCTTTTTTCCCAAATTTTCCCCCCCCCTTTATCCCCCCCCCCCCAAAAAAATTCCCCCCCCCCGGGGGGCCCCGGGGTTTTTTAAAACCCCCCCCCCCTTTTTTCCCCCTTTGTTTTCCCCCAAAAAAAACCCCCCCGGGGTTTTTTCCCCCCCCCCCCGGGGTTTTTAAAAAACCCCCCCTTTTTTTTTTAAAAAAAAACCCCCCCCCCCTTTTTTCCCCCCCCGGGCCCCCTTTTTTTTTTTTTTTTCCCCCCCCCCCCCCCCCTTTCCCCTTTTTCCCCCCCCCCCTTTTTTCCCCCTTTTCCCCTTTTCCCCTCACGGTCCTCCCCTTTTTTCCTTTTTCCCTTCCCTAAAACCCTGCTCGCCTCCTCTTCCCTTCACCTCACGGTCCTTGCCTCCCTTTTTCCCTTCACCTCCGGCCTCGCCTGCTTTTCCCCCTTCACCTCCCCGGTCCTCGCCTCCTTTTTCCCTTCCCCTTCACCCCTGCTCGCCTCCTCTTCCCTTCCCCCTCAGGGTCCTCCCCTGCTTTTTCCCTTCACCTCAGGGTCCTCCCCTGCCTTCCCCTTCCCCTCAGGGGTCCTCGCCTGCCTTCCCCTTCACCCCCGGTCCTCGCCTCTCCCCCCTTTCACCTCACGGTCCTCCCCCTGCTTTTCCCCTTTTCACCTCAGGGGCCCTCCCCTTTTCTTCCCTTCACCCCCACGGTCCCCCGCCTGCTTTCCCCTTTCACCTCACGGTCCTCGCCTCCTTTTTTCCCTTCACCCACCCTTGCTCGCCCTCCTTTCCCCTTCCCTCACGGGGTTCCTTGCCTGCTTTTCCCCTTAAACCCTTCCCCCCCGGGGCCCTTCGCCTGCTCTTCCCTTCCCTCACGGTCCTCGCCTCCTCTTCCCTTCCCCTAAACCCTCCCGCCTCCTTTTCCCCTTCACCTCACGGCCCTTCGCCTGCTCTTCCCTTTCCCACCTCACATCCCTCCCCTGCTCTTCCCCTTCACCTAAACGGCCCTCGCCTGCTCTTCCCTTAAATCAGGGTTTCCTCCCCTGCTTTTTCAATTCACCTCCCCGGGCCCCTCCCCTGCTTTCCCTTCACCTCACGGTCCTCGCCTCCTCTTCCCTTCACCTCAGGGTCCCGCCTCTTTTTTCCCTTCCCCTAGGGTCCCCCGCCTCCTTTTCCCTTCACCTCCCCCCTGCTCCCTCCTCTTCCCCTTCACCTCACGGTCCTCGCCTGTTTTTTCCCTTCCCCTCCGGCCTGCCTGCTTTTTCCCTTTCACCTCAGGGTCCTCCCCCTCCTCCTTCCCTTCCCCTCCCCCTGCCGCCTCCCTTTTCCCTTCACCTCCCGTCCTCGCCTGCTTTTCCCCTTCACCCCCGGGGCCCTCCCCTGATCTTCCCTTCACCCCCACGGTCCTCGCCTTGTTTTTCCCTTCACCTAAACGGTCCTCGCCTGCTTTCCCTTCCCCTCACGGTCCTCGCCCCCCTTTTCCCTTCACCTAAAACCCCCCCTGCTCCCCCCTCCTCTTCCTTCACCTCAGGGTTTCCTCCCCTCCCTTTTTTTTCCCCTTCACCTCACGGTCCTCGCCTCCTCTTCCCTTCACCCACCCTCCCTCGCCTCCTTTTTCCCCTTCCCCTCACCCTGCCGCCTCCTTTTTCCCTTCACCTCACGGCCCCTCGCCCCCTCTCCCTTCACCTCACCCCCCTCGCCTCCTTTTCCCCCTTAACCTAAAGGGTCCTTGCCTGCTCTTCCCTTCCCTCACGGCCCTTTCGCCTTCTTCCCTTCCCTCACGGTCCTCGCCTCCTTTTCCCCTTTCCCCCAACCCTGCTGCCTCCTTTTCCCCTTCACCTCAGGGGTCCTTCCCTGCCTTTTTCCCTTCACCTAAACGGTCCTCGCCTGCTCTTCCCTTAACCCCCGGGTTTCCTGGGCCCCCTTTCCCCTTTCACCTCCCCCGCTCGCCCCCCTTTTCCCTTCACCTCACGGTCCTCGCCTGCTTTTCCCCTTTTCACCTCACACCCGGTCCTCCCCTTGCTCTTCCCTTCACCTCACGGCCCCGGGGCCTGCTTTTTCCCTTCACCTCACGGTCCTCCCCCTCCCTTTTTCCCTTCACCTAACGGCCCCTCCCCTGCTTTTTTCCCTTCACCTCACGGCCTCGCCCCCCTTTTTCCCTTCACCTCACGGCCCTTTCCCGAATTTTTTTTTCCCCTTCCCCTCACGGCCCCGGGCCTCCTTTTTTCCCTTACCTCCCCGGTCCTCGCCTGCTCTTTCCCTTCACCCTCACGGCCCTCCCGGGCTTTCCCTTCCCCGGGAGGTCCTCCCTTCCTTTCCCTTCACCCACGGTCCCCCCCCCCCTTTTTTCCCCCTTCACCTCACGGTCCTGGGGCCTTTGCTTTTTTCCCTTCACCTCAGGGTTTCCCCCCTTTGCTTTTCCCCTTCCCACCTCACGGTCCTCGCCCCCCTTTTCCCCTTCCCCCCCGCACGGTCCTCGCCTGCTTTTTCCCCTTCCCCTCACGGCCCCTCCTGCTCTTCCCTTCACCTCAGGGGTCCTCCCCTGCTCTTCCCTTCACCTCACCCCCCTCCCTGCTTTTTCCCTTCACCCCCGGGTCCTCCCCCTGCTTTTTTCCCCTTCACCCCCACCCCCCTTTGCCTGCTTTTCCCCTTTTAAACCCTCACGGCCCTCGCCTGCTTTTTCCCCTTCCCTCACGGTCCCGCCTGCTCTTCCCTTCACCTCACGCTCCTGCCTCCCTTTTTCCCCTTCCCCTCCGGGTCCTCGCTGTCTTCCCTTCACCTCACGGCCCCTCCCCTTTCTTTTCCCTTTTAAACCTCACGGTCCTCGCCTGCTTTCCCCTTCACCTCACGGTCCTCGCCCGTTTTTTTCCCCTTCACCTCACGCTCCTCGCCTCCCTTTTTTTCCCTTACCTCACCCTCCTCCCCTTTGCTCTTCCCTTCACCTCACCCTCCTCCCCTTTGCTCTTCCCCTTAACCTACGGCCCTCCCCCTGCTCTTCCCTTCACCTCCCCCTTTCCTCCCCTGCTTTCCCCTTACCCTCCCCCTTTCCTCGCCTGCTCTTCCCTTCACCTCAGGTCCTCGCCGGGGCTTTTTTCCCTTCCCCCTCACGGTCCTCCCCCTTTTGCTTTTTCCCTTCACCTCACGGCCCTTTCCCTCCCCTTTTTCCCTTAAAATCACGGCCCCTCGCCTGCTCTTTCCTTAAACCTCACGGCCCGCCTGCTCTTCCCTTCCCCTCCCCTCCTCCCCTGCTTTTTTTTCCCTTCCCCACCCTCACCCTCCTCGCCTCCCTTCTTCCCTTCCCCTCCCCGGTCCTCGCCTGCTTTTTCCCTTCACCTCACGGTCCCGCCTGCTTTTCCCTTCCCCCCTCACGGCCCTTTGCCTGCCCCCCCCTTTTCCCCTCACGGCCTCGCTTCTCTTCCCTTACCTCACGGCCCTTTCCCCCTTTTTTTCCCTTCCCACCTCCGGTCCCGCCTGTTTTCCCTTCACCCACGGTCCCGCCTGCCTTCCCTTCACCTAGGGGTCCTCGCCTGTTTCCCCCTTCACCCCCCGGTCCTGGGCCTCTTTTCCCCTTTCCCAACCTCAGGTTTCCTCGCCTGCTTTCCCCTTCCCCTCACGGTCCTCGCCTGCTTTTCCCCCTTCCCCCTCCGGTCCTCCCCTGCTTTTTCCCTTACCTCACGGTCCTCGCCTGCTTTCCCTTCCCCTCAGGGTCCTCGCATGCTCTTCCCCCTTCACCTCACCCTCCTGGGCCTGCTTTTTTCCCCTTCACCTAACCCTCCCCCGCCTGCTTTCCCTTCCCCAAACGGTCCTCCCCCTGCTTTTTCCCTTCCCTCCCCCTCCCCCCCTGCTTTTTCCCTTCACCTCACCCTCCTCATGCTTTTTTTTTCCCTTCACCCCCCACCCTCCTCCCCTGTTTTTCCCTTCATTTCCCCGGTCCTCCCCCTGCTTTTTTTCCCTTCCCCTCAGGGTTTCCCTGGGCCTCCCTTTTCCCCTTTCACCTAAACGGTCCCCGCCTGCTTTTCCCCTTACCTCACGGCCTTTCGCCTGCTTTTCCCCTTTCACCTCCCGGCCCTCCCCTTTGCTCTTCCCTTCCCCTTTCCACGGGCCTCGCCTGCTCTTCCTTTACCTCAGGGTCCCCCGCCGGGCTCTTCCCCCTTCCCCTCACGGTCCTCGCCTCTTTTTTCCCTTCACCTAAAGGGTCCTCCCCTTTGCTTTTTCCCTTCACCCCACCCTCCTGGGCCCTGCTTTTTCCCTTCCCCTCCCCCTCCCCCGCCTGTTTTTTCCCTTCCCCCTCACGGCCCTTCGCCTGTTTTTTTCCCTTTCACCTCACGGCCCCTGCCTGTTTTTTCCCTTCACCTCACGGCCCCTCGTTGCTTTCCCCTTTCACCTCCGGTCCCCCCTTGCTTTTTTCCCTTCCCCCTCACGCTCCTCCCCTGCTCTTCCCTTCCCCCCTCACGCTCCTCGCGTGCTTTTCCCCCCTTCACCTCACCCTCCTCGCCTCCCTTTTCCCCTTCACCTCCCCCCTCCCCCCGTTTGCTTTCCCTTCAGTCACGGTCCTCCCCTGTCTTCCCTTCACCTCACCCCCCTCGCCTGCTTTCCCTTCACCCCCCCCCCTCCTCCCCTGCTCTTCCCTTAAACCTTTACGGTCCTGCCTGCTCTTCCCTTAAACCTCCGGCCCCTCCCCGGCTCTTCCCCTTTCACTTACGGTCCTCCCCTGCTTTTCCCTTAACCTCAGGGGCCCTCGCCTGCTCTTCCCCTTCCCCCTCACCCCCCTCGCCTGCTCTTCCTTCACCTAAACCCTCCCCCCTCCCTTTTTTCCCTTTCCCACCTCACGGTCCTCCCCTGCTTTTCCCCCTTCACCCCGGTCCTCGCCTGCTTTCCCCTTCACCTCCGGTCCTCCCCCCTGCTTTTCCCCTTTCACCCCCGGGTCCCCCCGCTTTCTTCCCTTCACCTAGGGCCCTTTCGCCTGCTTTTTCCCCTTCACCTCACGGTCCCTCCCCTGCTTTTTTTTCCCTTCACCTAAACGGCCCCTCGCCTGCTCTTCCCTTCACCCAGGGTTCCTCGCCTGCTTTTCCCTTCACCTCACGGCCCTCCCTGCTCTTTTTTTTTTTCCCTTCCCTCAGGGCCCGCCTGCTTTTTTTTCCCTTTAAACCTCACGGTCCTCGCCTGCTCATCCCTTCACCTCAGGGGGCCCCTTCCCTCCCTTTTTTTTCCCCTTAAACCTCACGGCCCTTTCGCCTGCTTTTTTTCCCTTCACCTCACGGTCCTCCCCCTGCTCTTCCCTTCACCTAAACCCCCCTCCCCTTTGCTTTCCCTTCCACCCCCTCCTGCCTGTTTTTCCCCCTTAAACCAAACCCGGCCCCTCCCCTTTTGCTCTTCCCTTAACCCCCCCTTTCCTCGCCTGCTTTTTCCCTTCCCACCCCCCCCTCCTCGCCTGCTTTTCCCCTTCACCTAAACCCTCCTCGCCTGCTTTTTTTCCCTTCCCCCCTCACGGGTCCTGGGCCTGTCTTCCCTTCACCTCACGGTCCTCGCCTGCTCTTCCCCCTTCCCCTAAAGGTCCTCGCCTGCTTTTTCCCTTTCCCACCTCACGGCCCTCCCCTTTGTTTTTTCCCTTCACCCACGGTCCTCCCCCTGCTTTTCCCCTTCACCAACGGTCCTCGCCTGCTCTTCCCCCTTCACCTCACGGCCCCTCGCCTGCTTTTCCCCCTTCACCCACGGTCCTCGCCTGTTTTTTCCCTTTTCCCCACCCTAAACGGCCCCTGGGGCCTGCTTTTTTCCCTTCCCCTTTAAAACCCCCCTCCCCTGCTTTTCCCCTTTTCCCCTAACCCCCCCTCGCCTGCTTTTCCCTTTCACCTCTCGGTCCTCGCCGCTCTTCCCTTCCCCCCACGGCCCTCCCCTTTCCCTTTCCCTTCCCTCACGGCCCCTGGGCTTGCTTTTTCCCTTCACCTCACGGCCCTCCCCCTGCTTTTTTCCCCTTCACCCCCACGCTCCTCGCCTGCTTTTTCCCTTCACCTCACGTTTCCTGCGTCCCTTTTTTCCCTTCCCCCCTCACCCCCCTTTCCCCTGCTTTTTTCCCTTCCCCTCCCCCTCCTCGCCTGCTCTTCCCCAAACCTTTAAGGGGGCCCTCGCCTGCTTTTTCCCTTAACCTCACCCTCCTCGCCTGCTTTTCCCTTTCACCTCACCCCCTCCCCCCTTTTGGCTTTTCCCCTTTTAAACCCTCACGGTCCTCGCCTCCCTTTTTCCCCCTTCACCTCCCCGGTCCTCCCCCTTCTCTTCCCTTCCCCCTCACGGTCCTCCCTCCCTTTTCCCCTTTCACCTCAGGGTTTCCTCGCCTCTTTCCCTTCCCCTCAACCCCCCTCCCCCTGCTTTTTCCCCTTTCCCCTACCCCCCCTTCGCCTGCTTTCCCCCTTTCACCTCACGGTCCTCCCCTGCTTTTCCCTTTCCCCCCCACCCCCCCTCCCCCTGCTCTTCCCTTCACCCCCCCCCCACCCTCCTCCCCTGCTTTTCCCCTTCACCTCAGGGCCCCGCCGGGCCCCCTTTTCCCCTTTCACCTCACGGCCCCCTCGCCTGCTCTTTCCCTTAAACCTCACGGTCCTCGCCTGCTTTTTTCCTTCCCCACCTCACGGCCCTCCCGCTTTTCCCCTTCCCCACCCTCCTCGCCTGCTTTTCCCCCTTTCACCCCCGGGTCCCCCGGCCTGTTTTTTCCCTTCACCTCACCGCTCCCCCCGCCCCCTTTCCCCTTCAAATCACGGTCCTCGCCTGCTTTTTTCCCCTTCACCTCACGGCCCCTCGCCTGCCTTTTTCCCCTTAAACCTAAACGGTCCTCCCCTGCTCTTCCCTTAACCTAAAACGCTCCTCGCCTGCTTTTTTCCCTTCACCTAAACGCTCCTCCCTGCTTTTTCCCTTCACCCCCCCCCCTCCTCGCCTGCTTTCCCCTTCCCCTTTCCCCTCCCCGCCTGCTTTTTCCCTTCCCTAAACGGTCCTCGCCTGTTTTTCCCTTTCCCACCTAAACCCTCCTCGTGCTTTTCCCCTTAAACCCACCCCCTCCCTGTCTTCCCTTCACCTCACGGCCCTCGCCTGCTTTTTCCCTTTAACTCACGGCCCTCGCCTGCTCTTCATTTAAACCTCACGGTCCTCGTGCTTTCCCCTTACCTCACGGTCCTCGCCTGCTTTTCCCCTTCACCTCACGGTCCTCGCCTGCTTTTTCCCTTTTAACCTCACCCCCTCCCTGCTCTTCCCTTCCCCTCCGGGTCCCCCCCTGCTCTTCCCTTCACCTCACGGTCCTCCCCTTTCCCTTTTTAAATTCACCCCCGGGTTTCCCTCCCCCTGCTTTTTTCCCTTCCCCTCCCGGTCCTCCCTGCTCTTTTTTCTTCACCTCAAGGTCCTGGCCTGCTTTTTTCCCCCTTCACCTCACGGTCCTGGGCCCCCTTTTGCTCTTCCCTTAACCTCACGGCCCTCGCCTGCTTTTCCCCTTCACCTCAGGGGGCCCCCTCCCTGCTTTTCCCCTTTCCCACCTAAACGGTCCCCCGCCTGCTTTTCCCCTTAAATTTCCGGGGCCCCTCCCCTGTTTTTTCCCTTCACCCCCACGGTCCTCCCCCTGCTTTTTCCCTTCACCTAAAGGTCCTGCCTGCTCTTTTCCCCTTCACCCCACCCTCCTGCCTGCTCCCCCCTTTCCCTCACCCTCCTGGGCCTGCTTTTTCCCTTCCCTTTCCGGTCCCGCCTGCTCTTCCCTTCACCTACCCCCCTTTCCCCTGTCTTCCCTTAAACCTAAACGGCCCTCGCCTTTTTTCCCCTTAAACCCCCAAGGTCCTGGGCCGGGCTTTTCCCCTTCCCAACCTCAGGGGGTCCCCCGCCGCCCCTTCCCCTTCACCCACGGTCCTCGCTTGCTTTTCCCTTCACCTCACGGTCCTCCCCTGTTTTTTTTTCCCTTCACCTCACGGCCCTCGCCCTCCCTTTTCCCTTTAAACCACGGTCCTGGGCCTTTGCTCTTCCCTTCCCCTAACCCCCCCCCTGCCCCTTTCCTTTTTCACCTCTTCCTCCTCCCCCGGGCTTTTCCCCTTTTCACCTAAGGGCCTCCCCTGCTTTTCCCCTTTACCTCGGGCCCCTCGCCTGCTTTTCCCCTTCACCTCACCCCTCCTCGCCCTCCCTTTTCCCCTTCCCTAAACCCTCCTCCCTTTGCTCTTCCCTTCACCCACCGGGGCCCCGCCTGCCCCTTCCCTTTCCAACTCACCCTCCTCCCCCTGCTCTTCCCTTCACCCAGGGCCCCCTCGCCTCTTTTCCCTTCCCTCACGGCCCTCGCCTGCTTTTCCCTTCACCTCAGGGTTCCCCCCCTCCTTTTTCCCTTAAACCTCACGGTCCCCCCGCCTCCCTCTTCCCCTTCACCTCGCCCCCTCGCCTCTTTTTCCCTTCCCTCACGGTCCTCCCCCTCCCTTTTCCCCTTTCACCTCACGGTCCTCGCCTGCTTTTTTCCCCCCCCATCACGGTCCTCGCCTGTTTTTCCCTTCACCTAAACGGTCCTCCCCCTGCTCTTCCCTTCCCCCCAAACGGCCCTTCGCCTCCCTTTTCCCTTTCCCCCACCCCCACGGTCCTCGCCTGCTCTTCCCTTCACCTAAAGGGGCCCCTCGCCTGCTTTTCCCTTCACCCCCACGGTCCCCCGCCTGCTTTTTCCCTTTCCCACCTCACGGTCCTGGGCCTGCTTTTCCCCTTCACCTCACGGCCCTCGCCTCTCTTCCCTTCACTCACGGCCCTCGCCTGCTCTTCCCTTAAACCTCGCCCTCCTCGCCTGCTTTTCCCCTTCACCTCACGGTCCTGCCTGCTCTTCCCTTCCCCACACGGTCCTCCCCTGCTTTTTTCCCTTCACCTCACGGTCCCCCGCCTGCTTTTTTACCTTCACCTCACGGTCCCCCGCATGCTTTTCCCCTTTTTTCACCTCACCCTCCTCCCCTTGTTTTTTCCCTTCACCTCACCCCTCCTCGCCTGCTTTTCCCCTTAAACCTCACCCCCCGCCTGCTCTTCCCTTAAACCTCACCCCCCTTCGCCTGCTTTTTCCCTTCACCTCAGGCCCCTGGGCCTGCTCTTCCCTTCCCTCAACCCCCCGGCCTGCTTTCCCCTTCCCCTTTCCCCCTTTCCTCCCCCGGTTTTTTTCCCTTTCCCACCTCACGGTCCTCCCCTGCTTTTCCCTTAAAATCACGGTCCTGCCTGTCTTCACTTCCCCTCAGGGGTCCTCGCCGTTTTTTCCCTTCACCTCAGGGTCCCCCGCCTGCACTTTCCTTCACCTCACGGCCCTGCCGGGCTTTTTTTTTTTCCCTTCACCTCACCCTCCTCCCTGCTCTTCCCTTAAACCTCACGGCCCCTCGCCTGCTCTTCCCTTCCCCTACGGCCCCTCGCCTGCTTTTCCCCTTTTCCCCTTTCACGGCCCGCCTCTCTTCCCTTCAACCTCAGGGGTTCCTCGCCTGTTTTTTCCCTTAAACCAGGGCCCCTCGCCTGCTTTTTTCCCCTTCACCTCACGGTCCTCGCCGGGCCTTCCCTTCCCCTAAAGGGGTCCTCCCCCTGCTCTTTCCCTTCACCCACGGTCCTGGGCCTGCTTTTTTCCCTTCACCCCCGGGTCCCCCCCTGCTTTTCCTTTCACCTCACGGTCCCCCGCCTGCTCTTCCCTTCACCTCACGGTCCCCCCTGCTCTTCCCTTCACCTCACCGGCCCTCGCCTGCTTTTTCCCTTCCCCTCACGGTCCTCCCCTGCTCTTCCCTTCACCTACGGTCCTCGCCTGCTCTTCCCTTCACCTCCCCCCCTCGCCTGTTTCCCTTCACCTCCCCCACCTTTCGCCTCCCCTTTCCCTTCACCTCAGGGGTCCTCCCCTTTGGTCTTCCCTTCACCTCCCCCTCCTCCCCTTGCTTTTTTACCCTTCACCTCCCCGGTCCTCGCCTGCTTTTTTTCCCTTCACCCAGGGCCCCTCGCCTGTTTCCTTCCCCTTCACCTAAACGGCCCCTCCCCTGCTTTTTCCCTTCACCCCCAAGGGTCCCCTTGCTCTTCCCCTTCCCTCAGGGTTCCTCGCCTGCTCTTCCCCTTAAACCTTTCCAGGGGTCCCCCCCTCTCTTCCCTTCACCCCCCGGTTTCCTCGCCTGCTCTTCCCTTCCCCTCACCCTCCTCGCCTGCTTTTTTCCTTTCACCTCTTTCCCTTCCTCGCCTGCTCTTCCCTTCACCTAAACGGTTTCCTCCCCTTTGCTTTTTCCCTTCACCTCCCCCCTCCTCCCCTTTTTCTTCCCTTCCCCCTCCCCCCTCCTCGCCTGCTTTTTTTCCTTTTCACCTCACCCTCCTTCGCCTGCTTTTCCCTTCCCCCTCACTTTCCTCGCCTGCTTTTTTCCCTTTTCCCTTTCCACCCCCCTTTCGTTTGCCTTCCCTTCACCTAAACGGTCCTCCCCTGCTTTTCCCCTTTTCCCCCACCTCAGGGTTTCCTTTCGCCTGCTTTCCCTTCCCCTCACGGTCCTCCCCTTGCTCTTCCCCCTTCCCCTCCCCCGGTCCTCGCCTGCTTTTCCCCTTTCACCTCGCCCTCCTCGCCTGCTCTTCCCTTCCCCTTTACGGTTTTCGCCTGTTTCTTTCACCCCCACCTCACGGTCCCGCCTCTTTTTCCCTTCACCTAGGGCCTCCCCTGCTCTTTCCCTTTCACCTCACGGTCCTCGCCTGCTTTTCCCCCTTCCCCTCCGGTCCTCGCCTGCTTTTCCCCCTTTCCCCACGGTCCTCGCCTGCTTTTCCCCTTTCCCCTCACGGTCCCGCCTGCTTTTTTCCCTTCCCCTAAACGGTCCTGGGCCTGCTCTTCCCTTTCACCTCACGGCCCTCGCCTCCCTTTTTTCCCTTTCCCACCTCGCCCTCCTCCCCTGCTTTTTCCCTTTTAAATCAGGGTTTCCCGCCTGCTTTTCCCCTTCACCTCACGGTCCTTCGCCTGCTTTTTTCCCCTTCCCCTTCCGGGGTTCCTCCCTGCTTTTTCCCCTTCACCTCGCCCCTCCTGGGCCTCTTTTTTCCCTTTTCCCCCCTCCGGTCCTGCCTGTTTTCCCCTTCACCTCCCCTCCTCGCCTGTTTTTCCCTTCCCCTTTCACGGTCCCCCGCCTGCTCTTCCCTTTTTCACCTCACGGTCCTCGCCTGTTTTTTTCCCTTCACCCCCACGGCCCTTGGGCCGCTTTTTCCCTTCCCTCACGGCCCTTTCGCCTGCTCTTCCCTTCACCTCCGGTCCCCCGCCTGCTTTTTCCCCCTTACCTCAGGGCCCTCGCCTGCTTTTCCCTTCACCTCCCCCTTTCCTCCCCTGCTTTCCCCTTTTCACCTCACGGCCTCGCCTGCTCTTCCCTTCACCTCGCCCTCCTGCCTGCTTTTCCCCTTTCCCACCCACTTTTTCCTGGGCCCTCCCTTTTCCCCCTTCACCTACGGCCCTGGGCCTGCTTTTTCCCCCTTCACCCCCGGTCCTCGCCTGCTTTTCCCCTTCACCTCACGGCCCCTCGTTTTTTTTTCCCTTCACCTAAACGGTCCCGCCTGCTTTTTTCCCTTTCCCACCTCACGGTCCCGCCTGCTTTTTCCCTTTCACCCTAACGGCCCTTTCGTGCTCTTCCCTTCACCTCCCCTCCTCGCCGGCTTTTTTCCCCTTCACCTAACGGTCCTGCCTGCTTTTCCCCTTTCACCTCACCCTCCTCGCCTGCTCTTTTTTTTTTCCCACCCCTCACGGTCCCGCCTGCTTTTTTCCCTTAAACCCTGCCCTCCTCGCCTGCTTTTTTCCCTTAAACCTCACGGCCCTCCCCTGCTCTTCCCTTTCCCCCTCGCCCCCTCGCCTGCCCCTTCCCGCCCACCTCACGGTTTTTCGCCTGCTCTTCCTTCACCTCACGGCCCTCCCCTCCCTTTTCCCCCTTTCACCCCCAGGGTCCTCGCCTGCTTTTTCCCCCTTAAACCTCGCCCCCCTCGCCTGCTTTTTCCCCTTCACCCCACGGCCCCTCGCCTTTTCCCCCCTTTTCCCCTCGCTTCCTCCCCTTTGCTCTTCCCCTTCCCTCCGGCCTGGGCCTGCTTTTTCCCTTCACCTCACGGTCCTTCGCCTGTTTTTTTTCCCCTTCACCTCACCCCCCTCGCCCCCCTTTTTCCCCTTCACCTCCGGCCCCTCGCCTGCTTTTCCCCCTTCACCTCACGGTCCTCGCCTGCTTTTTCCTTCCCCCTAAACGGTCCTGCCGGGCTTTTTCCCCTTCACCTCCGGCCCTCGCCTGTTCTTCCCTTCACCTCACGGCCCTCCCCTGCTTTTCCCCTTCACCCCCCCCTCCTCGCCTGCTTTTCCCCCTTCACCTCACGGTCCTCCCCCTGCTCTTTCCCTTAAACCCTCAGGGTCCTCGCCTGCTTTTTTCCCTTTTCCCTCACGGTTCGCCTACTTTTTCCCTTTCCCACCTCACCCCCCCTCGCCTGCTCTTCTTTAAACCTCACGATCTCGCCTGCTTTTTTCCCTTCCCTCGCCCCCCCTCGCCTGCTTTTCCCTTCCCCTCAGGTCCTCGCCTCCCTTTCCCTTCACCCCCCCCTCCCGCCTTTCTTCCCTTCACCTCGCCCTCCTGGCCTGCTTTTTCCCTTACCTCACGGTCCTCCCCCTTTTTTTCCCCCTTCACCCGCCCCCTGGGGCCTGTTTTCCCCTTCCCCTCAGGTGCCTTCCCCCCTGCTCTTACCTTCCCCCTCGCCCTCCTCGCCTGCTCTTCCCCCTTACCCCCCAATCCTCGCCTGTTTCTTTCCCTTTAACCTCCCCCTTCCTCCCCTGCTTTTCCCCTTCCCCTTTCACGGCCCTCGCCTGCTTTTTCCCTTCACCTCCCCCGGTCCCCCGCCTGCTTTCCCTTCACCTCCCCGGTTCCTCCCCGGGTTCTTCCCTTCACCTAACGGTCCTGCCTGCTTTCCCTTCACTCAGGGTCCTCGCCTGCTTTTCCCTTCACCTCAGGGGCCCTCGCCTGCTTTTCCCTTTTCCCCCCACGGTCCCCCCTTTGCTTTTCCCCTTTTCACTTCAGGGTCCTCCCTGTTTTTTTTCCCTTCACCTCACGGCCCCTCGATTTTTTCCTTTTCCCCTTCACCTCGCCCTCCTCGCCTGCTCTTCCCTTCACCTCACGGTCCTCGCCTGCTTTTTTTCCCTTCACCTCACTTTTCCTCCCCTTTGCTTTTTCCCTTCACCCCCAACGGCCCCTCCCCCTGTTTTTTCCCCTTCACCTAAACCCTCCTCGCCTGTTTTTTTCCCTTCACCCCCCACGATCCTCGCCTGCTCTTCCCTTCACCTCCCCCTCCTCGCCTCTTTTCCCCTTAACCTCAGGGTCCTCGCCTGCTTTTTCCCTTAAACCTCGCCCTCCTCGCCGGGCTTTTTTTCCCTTAAACCCCCCCTTTCCTCCCCTGTTTTTTTTCCCTTCACCTCACGGTCCTCGCTGCCTTCCCTTCACCTCCCCCTCCTCCCCTTGCTCTTCCCTTACCTCACGGCCCCTCCCCGCTTTTTAACCTCCCTCCCCCCTCCTCGCCTGCTCTTCCCCTTCCCCTCACGATCCCCCCTGCTTTTTTCCCTTCCCCTTTCGCCCCCCTCCCCTGCTTTTCCCCTTTTCACCCCCCGGTCCTCGCCTGCTTTTCCCCTTTTCACCTCGCCCCCCCCTCGCCTGCTTTTCCCCTTTCACCTCACGGCCTCGCCTCCCTTTCCCTTCCCCTCACGGTCCTCGCCTCCCTTTTTCCCTTAAACCTCACGATCCTCGCCTGCTTTTCCCCTTACCCCCAGGGTCCTCCCCCGCTTTTCCCCTTCACCCCCACGGTCCTCGCCTCCCCTCTTTCCCTTTCACCTCACGGTCCTCGCCTGCTCTTCCCTTCACCCACGGTCCTCGCCTGCCTTTTTCCCCTTCCCCTCAGGGTTCCTCGCCTGCTTTTTTCCCTTTCACCTAAAACGGCCCTCCCTGCTCTTCCCTTCACCTCCGGTCCTCGCCGCTTTTTTCCCTTCACCTCAGGGTCCTCGCCTGCTTTTCCCTTCACCTCACGGTCCTCGCCTGCTCTTCCCTTCACCCCCGCCCCCCTTCGCCTCCCTTTCCCTTCACCCCAGGGTCCTGGGCCTGCTCTTCCCTTCACCTGGGCCCTCCTCGCCTGCTTTTCCCCCTTAAACCTAAAGGGTTTCCTCGCCTGCCCCTTCCCCCTTCACCTCACGGCCCCTGCGCTCTTCCCTTCACCTCACGATCCTCCCCTCTTTTCCCCTTAACCTCAGGCCCCTCGCCTGCTTTTTCCCTTCCCCTCACGGTCCTCGCCTGCTTTTTTCCCCTTAAACCTCCCCGGCCCCTCGCCTGCTTTCCCTTCACCTCACGGTCCTCGCCTGCTTTTCCCCTTCCCTCACGGTCCTCGCCTGCTTTTCCCCCTTCACCCCCCCCCTTTCCCCCTGCTTTCCCCTTTTAAACCTCACGGTCCTGCCTGCTTTTCCCCTTCACCCTCACGGTCCTCCCCCGCTTTCCCTTAAACCTCAGGGTCCTCGCCTGCTTTCCCTTCACCTCAGGGTTTCCTGGGCCCTTTTCCCCCCTTCACCTCCAAACGATCCTCGCCTGTTTTCCCCTTCCCTCACGGTCCTCGCCTGCTCCCCCCTTTCACCTCACGGTCCTCCCCTGCTTTTCCCCCCTTCCCCTCAGGGTTTCCTCGCCTGCTTTTCCCCTTTTCCCTCAGGGCCCCCCTGCTCTTCCCTTCCCTAAACGATCCTCCCCTGCTTTTTTCCCTTCCCCTCACGGCCCCTCGCCTGCCCTTTCCTTCACCCCCACGTTCCTCGCCTGCTTTTTTCCCTTTTCCCCAAACCGGTCCTCCCCTGCTTTTCCCCTTTTCCCCTCACGGTCCTGCCTGCCTTCCCTTTTACCTCACGGCCCCCGCCTGCTTTTTTCCCTTCCCTAAAGGGGTCCCCCGCCTGCCCCTTCCCTTCACCTCACGGTCCTCGCCTGTTTCTTCCCCTTCCCCTACCCTCCCGCCTGCTTTCCCTTCACCTCGCCCCCCCCTCCCCTTTAACAAAAACCTAAAACTAAATAATAGTTTGAACAAAAAAATTTATATATATTAATATCGAGGCCTGGAAATATTTTTTTTTATTTTTTTAAATTTCTCGGGTTTGGGAAATGAAATGATTTTGTAAATACTTTTGTTGGGAATTTTTTTGAAAAATATCAACTCTGTTTTACACCTAATTTTGTTTAGTGGAATAAACCCAGATCTTGGGGGGGGGCCCCCGCGGGGGCTTTTGACCCCCCGAAACACCCTCCAGTTTAAAAATTTTTAACAGTAAGCTTGGGTTTGTCTCCACATAGTTTTTGATCAGTTTTTTAAAAAGGGTTTGTTTATTGTGTTAAATATATCGTGAGAGCGACCAAGAAAAGCAACGTTCTTTCTTCATTAAAAATTTTCCCCTCTTGAAAAACAAAATCCCGAACCTTGTGTTTTAAATTTTAAAAAAAAACTTTGTTTTTCAAATATTACAAACTCTTGTTTTAAATATTTAAAAAAACTCTTGTTTTAAATATTACAAACTTTTTGTTTTAAATATTACAAAACTTTTGTTTTAAAAAATTACAAATCTTTTTTTTAAAATTAAAAAACTTTGTTTTAAATTAAAAACTTTTGTTTTAAATATTACAATTTCTTTTTTTTTAAATATTACAAATCTTTTTTTAAAAATTAAAAAAATCTTTTTTTTAAATATTACAAACTCTTTTTTTAAAAATTTACAAACTCTTGTTTTAAATTTTCAAAATTTGTTTTAAAAGGGTTTGAATATAAAATTTGGGGGATTGTAAAAAAAAACTTTTCATCGAAAACGAAAATTTTTGGGTGCATTACAGCCCCCCCATATCGGTCTCAAACCAAAAGTCCTTAAACCCCCCGGTTTTTTCGAAGGGCTTCACCCCCTTTGAAATTAGGTCTCACAAACCTCCCTCCCCCCAACTGGGCGGAGGTTAGGTTAGAAAAAGGGTTGGGCCCAGGAAACGGGGACGAGTGTTTCCTGTCGCGGGTCTTAGTCATTTGATGACCCACAGAGCTGCGGGTCATCAAATGACTAAGACCCAATCAAAAACTCAGCTCTGGAGCTTTTGGTCATCTGACCGAGGCCTTCCACTGGCTTAAAGGTCCACCCCTTTAAAAATTATGGTTATAATTATAACCAGAAATGTATTGAGGCCGTCTGGTATTTTGCCACCTGGTGGAATTATCGGACACTTCAGGAAGGGGTCACTACACCTCATCTTGCATATCATTCCGGGTATCACTAAAACCTCCATTATATCACTAAAACCTTCATTATATCACTAAAACCATTATATCACTAAAACCTTCATTATATCACTAAAACCTTCATTATATCACTAAAACCTTCATTATATCACTAAAACCTTCATTATATCACTAAAACCTTCATCTATTATATGTGGCAACAATGTTGTTATAATTGTGTATTGTCTTCCTTTGTATGTGGCAACAACGCCTGCACTTACTGTAATATATTCTCTAGTCTTTCATGTGGCAACGTTGGCGTGAAAAGTTTCACATTTTTGTGTAGCAAGTATTGGACTGAGAATTGTTAATTTGTGCATCAGTATTGATGTGTGACCATGATAGTCATGTCAGTGTAGCCGTGATAGTCATGTTGTGAGTGTGGCCATGATAGTCATGTTGTGAGTGGCCATGATAGTCATGTGAATGTGGCCATGGTAATCATGTAAGTGTGGCCATGATAGTCGTGTCATTGTTGCCATGATAGTATGTTGTGAGTGTGGCCATGATAGTCGTGTGAGTGTGACCATGATATGTTGTGTGGCCATTATAGTCATGTTGTGAGTGTGGCCATGATAATCACGTTTGTATGTATACTTCTATATATGTATATATGCTTCTCTGTGTATGGACCTGTGTTGTGTTTCTTATTTTATTTATGTTGTAGGTTTTTCTAGGTTTTTTCACTAAAATTTATAAAACAAAAGTGAATAACACGCGTGGGTGCGTGCTGGCCTCACCCACCTCACTGCTGGCCTCACCCACCTCACTGCTGGCCTCACCCACCTCACTGCTGGCCTCACCCACCTCACTGCTCTTGTCACCGAGGTTCACTGAGCTTTTATAAAGAGTGGTCATACCTACTCTTGAAACCGTCTAAGTTGTTTGTCTCCAGGAAGGTGTAAGTTGTTTGTCTCCAAGAAGGTGTAAGTTGTTTGTCTCCAGGAAGGTGCAAGTTGTTTGTCTGCAGGAAGGTGTTAATTTATATTTGAGAGTGGTGTGTGTACTGGTCATGTGTGTACTAGCTGCTATGCGGCTCCCTCTAGCCTCTATTCTACCCACTGTGTCGTGATCATAGTTTAGTTTGCCAGGAACCACCTCCAGCTCATGGACCTGCCCTGAGATAGAGCTGCTAGGATAGAAAAACAAACAAGAAGCATATCAGAGGCAGCCCGCTAAACAGTGTTTGTTGTAATAATTAATCACCTGGGTGGAACGCACACGCTGTAAGTTTGTGGTATAAGTTTGTGGTGTGTGTAAGTTTGTGATGTGTGTAGGTTTGTGATGTGTGTAGGTTTGTGATGTGCGTAAGGTTGTAGTGTAAGTTTATGGTGTGTGTAAGGTTGTAGTTTGTGTAAGTTTGTGGTTGGTGTGTGTGTTGAGCTACCTGGGGACACATGGGCTGAGATGCAACTACTGGGACCTCGTTTTAAGTTGGTCTTGACCACTACCATTGATGTATAGCCTCAAGGGTGTGAGTGGGTATGGCTTTCCTCGGGTTTGTAGGTGGGAGGAAGTGGATGGAGAAGGTGGGGTGGGGGTTGTATTTTAAGGGTCTCTTAGTGTTCGTAAAGTGTGCCCGTGTTCATGTTGTGCATCAGTTGGTGACATGTGCGTGTGTTGGTGAAACATGTGGGTGGCCATGTGTGTGCACAGTGTTCCATCATGAGAAACATGTGGGTGGAAAACTGGAGGAAATAATATCTAGGACTGAGTATACTACAAACTCCAATCACACAATAGAGCGGAAAAGTAATGTGAAGGACCTGGGAGTGGTAATGTCCGAAGACCTCACCTTCAAGGACCACAACAATGCCACTATCACATCTGCTAGGAAACTGATAGGATGAATAATGAGAACGTGTTCAAGACGAGAGATGCTAAGCCAATGATGATCCTTTTTAAATCACTTATTCTTTCTAGGCTGGAATACTGCTGTACATTAACATCCCCATTCAAGGCAGGTGAAATTACAGAGCTAGAGAATGTACAGAGAACCTTTACTGCACGTATAAGTTCCATCAAATATCTTGACTACTGGGAGCGCCTGGAAGCACTTGACTTGTACTCACTAGAGCGCAGGCGAGAGAGGTATATCATAATCTACACCTGGAAGATTCTGGAGGGACTGTTCCCTAATATGCACACAGCAGTCACTCCATACGAAAGCAAAAGACTTGGCAGGCGATGCAACATACCCCCAGTGAAAAGTAGGGGCATCACTGGTACACTAAGAGAAAACACAATAAGTGTCCGGGGCCCAAGACTGTTCAACAGCCTCCCACCAGCAATAAGGGGCATTACGGGAAGACCCCTGGTTGTCTTCAAGAGGGAGCTGGACAGATACCTCAAGACGGTGCCGGATCAGCCAGGCTGTGGTTCGTACGTTGGATTGCGTGCGGCCAGCAGTAACAGCCTCGTTGATCAGGCCCTGATCCACCGGGAGGCCTGGTCGTGGGCCGGGCCGCGGGGGTGTTGATCCCCGGAATGCCCTCCAGGTAGACTCCAGGTAGGTAGGCCATATGTGTGCACACAGTGTTCCATCACGAGAGAACATTCCACTAGCTGTGACGTATTGATTACTTAAAATTTACATAGAGTTGCTTGGTGTGTGTGTGTGTGGGTGGGTGTTGCTGGCTGTGTGGGTGAGTATTGCTGCGTGCGTGGGCGTGGGTGGGTGTTGTTGGCTGTGTGGGTGTGGGTAGGTGTCGTATGGGTGGGTGTGGTTTGGGTGAGTGTTGCTGGTTGCGTGGATGTTGGTTCGGTGGGTGTTGCTGGCTGCGTGGGTGGGTGTGGGTGGGTGTTGTTGGCTGCGTGGGTGTGGGTGGGTGTTGTTGGCTGGCTGGGTATGCGGTGGGTGGGTGTTGCTGCTGCGTGGGTGTAGGTGTGTACTTACATGTGAAGATGTTGAGCTCCAGCTTTCAGGTTTTGCCTCGTAACCTTTCATTGCACTGTATGCAATATGTATACTGCATAACAGCGCTTCACTTTACAGCGTTTTTCACTTTAAAGCCATAGTCCAGAACGTAACCTGCTGTATAAACAGGGCCCTCCTGCGTTTGTGTGTTATATATATATATATATATATATATATATATATATATTATATATATATATATATATATATATATATATATATATATATATATATATATGCAAGGAATTCGCGAGAGCATGCGAATATACACAAACACTGATCTCTGGCTGAAGATCAGAGATCAGTGTTTGTGTATATTTCGCATGCTCTCGCGAATTCCTTGCATTGTTCAAATCACTAGTAAGGCTGATGCATGCTGGGGATGAGATGAAAAGCTGTAAGCCTTCTCCCTGAAAGCTGGCTGCCTTGGATCAAACGTGTAGCGCATGCTACACGCCAAGGTATTTTGGTCCAGTGTGGGTAGATTGGTAAAGCACTGCGTACCTTGTCCTAAGGTTCGTAGGTTCGAGTCTCCTTCAGCCAGAGGATAAGTGTTTATATTTTATATATATATATTTTTTATATATATATATTTTATATTTTATATATATATATATATATGTCGTACCGAATAAGTAAAACTTGCGATTTTGGCTTAAATAGCAATGCACTTCTTGCCAAACAGGGAAGCGAAAATTTGTGTATGCAGTAATTTCGCAAAAATCATTCTGAATCTTAAGAAAAAAAATTCATTGTGTTTGTTTTTTAAATTATTGTCAACTTATCTAAAACGTATTTAGTTGGATTAGGCTAAATTAAATTGCGTTTATTATAATAAGGTTAGGTAAGTTTTCAAAAGTTCTTTTGGTACAAAATTATTAATTTTTACATTAACATAAATGAAAAAAATGTCTAAACGTATAAGAGAAAATTTTAGAAAGGACTTAATTTCTAACGAGTTCTTTCTAATTGACCAGTTTTACATATTAGGCATGAACAGGTAAAGCTGGTCTATAATGTATTATATATATATATATATATATATATATATATATATATATATATATATATATATATATATATATATATAATATGTCGTGCCGAATAGGCAGAACTTGCGATCTTGGCTTAAATAGCAACGCTCATCTTGCCATATAGGACAAGTGAAAATTTGTGTATGCAATAATTTCGCCAAAATCATTCTGAACCTAACGAAAAAAATATATTTCACTGTGTTTGTTTAGTATTAAATTATTGTAAACAAATCTAAAATATATTTAGTTGGGTTAGGTTAAAATAAATTGTTCTGGTTATAATTAGGTTAGGTAAGTTTTCTAAATTCCTTTTGGTGCAAAATTATAAATTTTTACATCAACATTAATGAAAAAAATATATCTTTAAACGTATAAGAGAAAATTTTAGAAAGGACTTAATTTTAAATGAGTTCTTGCTAATTGACCAGTTTTACATATTCGGCAAAACAACAACTACACACACAAATAACACACACACACAATATTATATATATATATATTTAATGTGTGTGTATGTGTAATATTTTCTCAGGAACACGTGTAAGATACAAGGTAAATGTTACACACTTTTTCTTAAATTTACTATACACTTATTTTTACTATACTGTATTTCTTATTAATTCTTTGTCTTGAAATTTTTTACAATTAGTGATGTGTGGTCTGAGACCGGGCAGCGGGGGCGGTGACCCCTGCAACTAACAAATATATTTAATTTGTGTGCTGTCTTGTTATTTTTTGCATATCATTTTTTATTTTTGTTATGAATGTGGTAATTTGTATTATCACATAAATAATGTTCATGGAGACAAACACTGAAGATGAGTACTACATATTTCGGCCTTTTATTACGGTCCCCCTTAGTACATTGTTAAAGTTAGCCTCAGTGTGATACAGAACAATTATAGTATCTACCCTGTGTTGTGTCTCCATATGCATTCATTTGTGCTTCACACCAGTGTTTGTTACACTGCTGTGTTTATTTGTATTTATGTAGGTAATAGCTGTAATGTTTGTTGTTGAAGAGTGTGTTTATTAAGTGAGTGTTTTGTGTTGCCTCAGGGAGAGTTGGCTGTGCCCGGGGGAGGAAAGTCACGCAGGAGATACCGCAGTCGCTCTCTCTCACAGTCCTCTACAGACTCCTACTCCACTTGTGAGTACCCACCCACCCACCCACCATGCCTGCCTGTGCCTGCCTGCCTGCCTGCCTGCCTGCCTGCCTGCCTGCCTGCCTGCCTGCCTGCCTGCCTGCCTGCCTGCCTACCTGCTTGCCCACCTGCCTGAATGTCCGCCTGCCCACCTGCCTCTTACAGTCATCCATGTATTCCATTACCCTCCCTGTACTCCACTATCCTCCCTGTACTCCGCTACCCTCCCTGTACTCCACTACCCTCCCTGTACTCCACTACCCTCCCTGTACTCCACTACCCTCCCTGTACTCCACTACCCTCCCTGTACTCCACTACCATCTTGTACTCTACTAAGCTACACACACACACAATATACATCGTCCATGTACTTGACTACCTTCTACATGCTCCATACACTCTTTAACACAGGGAGGTCTAGTCTGAGATCTAGATGGGCTGTACAAGGGATTCAGCAAGTTGCCGCAGGAGTTCAATCTAAACATATCAAAGATCATCCGGATTGAAGAAAGTGAACTTAGATTTGACAGAGAGAGAGAGAGAGAGAGAGAGACAGAGAGAGAGAGAGAGAGAGAGAGAGAGAGAGAGAGAGAGAGAGAAAGAGAGAGAGAGAGAGTGTACTCACCTAATTGTGGTTGCATGGGTCGAGACTCAGCTCCTGGCCCCGCCTCTTCACTGATCGCTACTAGGTCCTCTCTCTGATTCCTGAACTTTGTCATACCTCGTCTTAAAGCTGTGTAGGGTTCCTGCCTCCACTGCATCACTGCATCACTTCCTTACGACTCTATGACTGAAGAAATACTTCCTAACATCCCTCTGACTCGTCTGAGTCTTCAGCTTCCAATTGTGACTCCTTGTTTCTGTGTCCTCTCTCTGGAACATCCTATCTCTGTCCACCTTATCTATTCCACACAGTATTTTGTATGTCGTTATGTCTCCCCTGACCCTCCTGTCCTCCAATGTCGTCAGTCCGATTTCCCTCAACCTTTCTTCGTAGGACATACCCCTGAGCTCCGGAACTAGCCTTGTTGCAAACCTTTGCACTTTCTCTAATTTCTTGACGTGCTTGACCAGGTGTGGGTTCCAAACTAGTGCTGCATACTCCAGTATGGGCCTGATGTATACCGTATACAGTGTCTTGAACGATTCCTTACTAAGGTATCGGAACGCTATTCTCAGGTTTGCCAGGCGCCCATATGCTGCAGCAGTTATCTGGTTGATGTGTGCCTCCGGAGACATGCTCGGTGTTATGGTCACCCCAAGATCTTTGTCTTTGAGCGAGGTTTGCAGTCTTTGGCCACCTAGCCTATACTTTGTCTGCGGTCTTCTTTGCCCTTCTCCGATCTTCACGACTTTGCATTTGGCAGGGTTGAATTCACGAAGCCAGTTGCTGGACTACGTGTCCAGTCTGTCCAGGTCTCTTTGAAGTCCTGCCTGATCCTCATCTGATTTAATTCTCCTCATTAACTTCACATCATCTGCGAACAGGGACACCTCTGAGTCTATCCTTTCCATCATGTCATTCACATATACCAAAAATAGCACTGGTCCTAGGACCGACTCCTGTGGGACCCCGTTCGTCACAGGTGACCACTGTGATACCTCATCCCGTACCATGACTCGTTGTTGCCTCCCTGTCAGGTATTCTCTGATCCATTGCAGTGCCCTTCCTGTTATACGCGCCTGATCCTCTAGTTTCTGCACTAGTCTCTTGTGAGGAACTGTGTCGAAGGCCTTCTTGCAGTCCAGGAAAATGCAATTAACCCACCTCTGTGTGTGTGTGTGTGTGTGTGTGTGTGTGTGTGTGTGTGTGTGTGTGTGTGTGTGTGTGTGTGTGTGTGTGTGCAGCCAGTGAGGAGAGGTGTTGCAAATATCAATGAGGGGAACAGGAGCTGGGGGTCAGTATTATACCAGGTATATCACCAGAGGTACACATAAACCCTATATATTTTTAGTGGCATATACTGACCTAGCAAACTTCAAAATTGCATTCGGAAACTTGTAATAAAGAATCGTCCAGAATTGTATTCACGATGTATATTTGGCTATGTACTGACTACGTGGGTTCAGTATCGGCCTTCCCCCTTCCCCCACCTACTCAAGTTCAGAGATTTACAGCCAGACAAGTCCTTGAGCTGAGGGAGAGAGACTGAAGAAATGAACTTAATCACTATAACTGAGAGGACTAGGATAGGTACGATTACAACGTAAATATTTTTTGAAAGGACTTCGTAAACGAAGACAAGGGATAGACCGAATTAAGAGGACCAGCAACAAGAGGAAGCAGCTGCAAGCTAAAGATGTATAGACGAGTCATAGGGATGTTACGAAGTATTTCCTTAGCACACGCACGTACACACACACACACACACACACACACACACACACACACACACACACACACACACACACACACACACACACACACACACACACACACACACACACACAAAACCCCACCCTACCCTACCGCACCCCACCTCATCCCACCCTATACCCTGCACCCCCACACCCTGCACGCCCCCACACCCTGCACGCCCCCCACACCCTGCACGACCCCCACACCCTGCACGACCCCCACACCCTGCACGACCCCCACACCCTGCACGCCCCACATGCCTGCTCCAGCTCTTAATAACAATATTTAGCGCAGGTGTCCTCGGTGTTGTGTATTTCTTGCATGCCTTTTAAGCAGCGGTATTTTTTTCAAGAGTTTTATAGGAAAAAATTGTACATTCTTTTTTGTCAGGAAAATGTAAGAGAGTATTTTAATGGTATGTCATTGAGTTATGTGAGTGTTTATGTAGGTGAATGTTAGCCGAAGATAGTTCCGGGAGTCATCCCCCCACCCCCCAGTGACCAGGTCCTGGACCACCACACCTGCTGGATGCCCTCGCCAACCATGCTGTTGGTAAATAAAGTAAATTATATCCACCGCTGAGCCCACGAGGGTCATTGGGTGTAAGACCTGGTGGAGGCTTGATCCTCCGTCTCCTGAACGAGAGACAGACGCACTTCCTATTGTACTCGTCTAGTTGTGCATGCTGTTGGTGTTAGTCAGGCGCACTCCAGCGTCGCTGGGTCACCAGCTGGACTAGACCCGGGCCGGGAGTACCGGGAACCACATCCGCACTCCAACGTCGGCACCACAGACGGGCTGACCAGAAACTAACGAGGAACTTATCACGTTCCTTCTTAAAGGCAACCAGGAGTGTCTTGGTAATTTCCCCTTATGTACGAAGGGAGAGTGCTGAGAAGTCTTGGTCCCGTTACATTTATTGAGTTATCTCTTAGAGTTGTAAAGGTGTACGACGTAATCACAGATGTTTAGTTTCCCGAGCCAAAGTTATCCTCAGCTCCCTGGCAACAGCTCTACACATGAGCCATCTGGTGGCAGTTTTCGATGTGCTGGATCTCTCCTATATTCTTTATCTTTACAATATTGGTATACAATAGTAGAAGGTGAAGAATTAAACACTCATGTAAATCTGGTGTCTTCATTTGAACACGTTTCGCCAGCCAGTGGCTTTATCCATTCAGTTTGAAGGTGCTGAAGCTGAAAGCAGTGCAAGACGAGGTAATCAGTCCCTCAGCCTTGTGGGTTTGCATTCATGTCTTATTCCTCTATACTCCTTGACATGACTCCTTCCATCTGTGGAAAACACAGGTTCACTAGAATTAAGGCGCGCACGCTCGCTCACACACACACACACACACACACACACACACACACACCACACACACACACACACACACACACACACACACACACCTGGATGTTACTTATACTAAATTCTTCCACAAAAGTTCGCACTTGTGTCACAGTTGCTCCAATTCACCTTCCATACAAGTCAACTGTTGTGTCTGCGTACATTCCTGCTGTGTGTTCTGCTCCACATACTACTCCTGTGTGTATAGCCTCTGGGTGTGCTGGTCTACCTGCTCTTGATGCTGTTGCACCTCACCAAGCGCTACTTCACTGCTGATTGAGAAATTTGTCCAGATCATCTTCTAATTCACTTCTCTGTTGTTGTTGTGCTGACATGAGCCTGTTCCTGCTGTCTGTCTTCTGACAGCGTGAGCCTGCTCCTGCTGTCTGTTTTCTGACAGCATGAGCCTGTTCCTGCTGTCTGTCTTCTGACAGCATGAGCCTGCTCCTGCTGTCTGTTTTCTGACAGCATGAGCCTGTTCCTGCTGTCTGTCTTCTGACAGCATGAGCCTGCTCCTGCTATCTGTCTTCTGATGGCATGAGCCTGTTCCTGCTATCTGTCTTCTGATGGCGTGAGCCTGTTCCTGCTATCTGTCTTCTGATGGCATGAGCCTGTTCCTGCTATCTGTCTTCTGACGGCATGAGCCTGTTCCTGCTGTCTGTCTTCTGATGGCATGAGCCTGTTCCTGCTATCTGTCTTCTGATGGCGTGAGCCTGTTCCTGCTGTCTGTCTTCTGATGGCATGAGCCTGTTCCTGCTATCTGTCTTCTGATGGCATGAGCCTGTTCCTGCTGTCTGTCTTGTGATGGCATGAGCCTGTTCCTGCTATCTGTCTTCTGATGGCGTGAACCTGCTCCTGCTATCTGTCTTCTGATGGCATAAGCCTCCTGACCTGGTCATCACTCAGTGTGTAAGAGCCTCCTGACCTGGTCATCACTCAGTATGAAAGAGCCTCCTGACCTGGTCATCACTCAGTGTGTAAGAGCCTCCTGACCTGGTTATCACTCAGTGTGTAAGAACCTCCTGACCTGGTTATCACTCAGTGTGTAAGAGCCTCCTGACCTGGTTATCACTCAGTGTGTAAGAGCCTCCTGACCTGGTTATCACTCAGTGTGTAAGAGCCTCCTGACCTGGTTATCACTCAGTGTGTAAGAGCCTCCTGACCTGGTTATCACTCAGTATGTAAGAGCCTCCTGACCTGGTTATCACTCAGTATGTAAGAGCCTCCTGACCTGGTTATCACTCAGTATGTAAGAGCCTCCTGACCTGGTCATCACTCAGTGTGTAAGAGCCTCCTGCCTGACCTGGTCATTACTCAGTGTGTAAGAGCCTCATGACCTGCTCATCACTCAATATGTAAGAGCCTCCTGACCTGGTCATCACGCAGTGTGTAAGAGCCTCCTGACCTGGTCATCACTCAATATGTAAGAGCCTCCTGACCTGGTCATCACGCAGTGTGTAAGAGCCTCCTGACCTGGTCATCACTCAATATGTAAGAGCCTCCTGACCTGGTCATCACTCAGTGTGTAAGAGCCTCCTGCCTGACCTGGTCATCACTCAGTGTGTAAGAGCCTCCTGCCTGACCTGGTCATCACTCAGTGTGTAAGAGCCTCATGACCTGGTCATCACTCAATATGTAAGAGCCTCCTGACCTGGTCATCACGCAGTGTGTAAGAGCCTCCTGACCTGGTCATCACTCAATATGTAAGAGCCTCCTGACCTGGTCATCACGCAGTGTGTAAGAGCCTCCTGCCCTTTGGTCATCACTCAATATGTAAGAGCCTCCTGACCTGGTCATCACTCAGTGTGTAAGAGCCTCCTGCCTGACCTGGTCATCACTCAGTGTGTAAGAGCCTCCTGACCTGGTTATCACTCAGTATGTAAGAGCCTCCTGACCTGGTTATCACTCAGTATGTAAGAGCCTCCTGACCTGGTCATCACTCAGTATGTAAGAGCCTCCTGACCTGGTCATCACTCAGTGTGTAAGAGCCTCCTGACTTGGTCATCACTCAGTGTGTAAGAGCCTCCTGCCTGACCTGGTCATCACTCAGTGTGTAAGAGCCTCCTGACCTGGTCATCACTCAGTGTGTAAGAGCCTCCTGCCTGACCTGGTCATCACTCAGTGTGTAAGTGCCTCCTGACCTGGTTATCACTCAGTATGTAAGAGCCTCCTGACCTGGTCATCACTCAGTATGTAAGAGCCTCCTGACCTGGTCATCACTCAGTGTGTAAGAGCCTCCTGACCTGGTCATCACTCAGTGTGTAAGATCCTCCTGCCTGACCTGGTCATCACTCAGTGTGTAAGAGCCTCCTGACCTGGTTATCACTCAGTATGTAAGAGCCTCCTGACCTGGTTATCACTCAGTATGTAAGAGCCTCCTGACCTGGTCATCACTCAGTGTGTAAGAGCCTCCTGCCTGACCTGGTCATCACTCAGTGTGTAAGAGCCTCCTGCCTGACCTGGTCATCACTCATTGTGTAAGAGCCTCCTGACCTGGTTATCACTCAGTATGTAAGAGCCTCCTGACCTGGTTATTACTCAGTATGTAAGAGCCTCCGGGACCTGGTCTCACTCAGTGTGTAAGAGCCTCCTGCCTGACCTGGTCATCACTCAGTGTGTAAGAGCCTCCTGCCTGACCTGGTCATCACTCAGTGTGTAAGAGCCTCCTGACCTGGTCATCACTCAGTGTGTAAGAGCCTCCTGCCTGACCTGGTCATCACTCAGTGTGTAAGAGCCTCCTGCCTGACCTGGTCATCACTCAGTGTGTAAGAGCCTCCTGCCTGACCTGGTCATCACTCAGTGTGTAAGAGCCTCTAAACCTGGTCATCACTCAGTATGTAAGAGCCTCCTGCCTGACCTGGTCATCACTCAGTGTGTAAGAGCCTCCTGACCTGGTCATGACTCAGTGTGTAAGAGCCTCCTGACCTGGTCATCACTCAGTATGTAAGAGCCTCCTGCCTGACCTGGTCATCACTCAGTGTGTAAGAGCCTCCTGCCTGACCTGGTCATCACTCAGTATGTAAGAGCCTCCTGACCTGGTCATCACTCAGTGTGTAAGAGCCTCCTGACCTGGTCATCACTCAGTATGTAAGAGCCTCCTGCCTGACCTGGTCATCACTCAGTATGTAAGAGCCTCCTGCCTGACCTGGTCATCACTCAGTATGTAAGAGCCTCCTGCCTGACCTGGTCATCACTCAGTGTGTAAGAGCCTCCTGCCTGACCTGGTCATCACTCAGTGTGTAAGAGCCTCCTGACCTGGTCATCACTCAGTGTGTAAGAGCCTCCTGCCTGACCTGGTCATCACTCAGTGTGTAAGAGCCTCCTGACCTGGTCATCACTCAGTATGTAAGAGCCTCCAGACCTGGTCATCACTCAGTGTGTAAGAGCCTCCTGACCTGGTCATCACTCAGTATGTAAGAGCCTCCTGACCTGGTCATCACTCAGTGTGTAAGAGCCTCCTGACCTGGTCATCACTCAGTGTGTAAGAGCCTCCTGCCTGACCTGGTCATCACTCAGTGTGTAAGAGCCTCCTGACCTGGACATCACTCAGTGTGTAAGAGACTCCTGCCTGACCTGGTCATCACTCAGTGTGTAAGAGCCTCCTGACCTGGTCATCACTCAGTATGTAAGAGCCTCCTGACCTGGTCATCACTCAGTGTGTAAGAGCCTCCTGACCTGGTCATCACTCAGTGTGTAAGATCCTCCTGCCTGACCTGGTCATCACTCAGTGTGTAAGAGCCTCCTGACCTGGTCATCACTCAGTATGTAAGAGCCTCCTGACCTGGTCATCACTCAGTGTGTAAGAGCCTCCTGACCTGGTCATCACTCAGTGTGTAAGAGCCTCCTGCCTGACCTGGTCATCACTCAGTGTGTAAGAGCCTCCTGACCTGGACATCACTCAGTGTGTAAGAGACTCCTGCCTGACCTGGTCATCACTCAGTGTGTAAGATCCTCCTGCCTGACCTGGTCATCACTCAGTGTGTAAGAGCCTCCTGACCTGGTTATCACTCAGTATGTAAGAGCCTCCTGACCTGGTTATTACTCAGTATGTAAGAGCCTCCTGACCTGGTCATCACTCAGTGTGTAAGAGCCTCCTGCCTGACCTGGTCATCACTCAGTGTGTAAGAGCCTCCTGCCTGACCTGGTCATCACTCAGTGTGTAAGAGCCTCCTGACCTGGTCATCACTCAGTGTGTAAGAGCCTCCTGCCTGACCTGGTCATCACTCAGTGTGTAAGAGCCTCCTGCCTGACCTGGTCATCACTCAGTGTGTAAGAAGCCTCCTGCTGACCTGGTCATCACTCAGTGTGTAAGAGCCTCCTGACCTGGTCATCACTCAGTATGTAAGAGCCTCCTGCCTGACCTGGTCATCACTCAGTGTGTAAGAGCCTCCTGACCTGGTCATGACTCAGTGTGTAAGAGCCTCCTGACCTGGTCATCACTCAGTATGTAAGAGCCTCCTGCCTGACCTGGTCATCACTCAGTGTGTAAGAGCCTCCTGCCTGACCTGGTCATCACTCAGTATGTAAGAGCCTCCTGACCTGGTCATCACTCAGTGTGTAAGAGCCTCCTGACCTGGTCATCACTCAGTATGTAAGAGCCCCCGCTGACCTGGTCATCACTCAGTATGTAAGAGCCTCCTGCCTGACCTGGTCATCACTCAGTATGTAAGAGCCTCCTGCCTGACCTGGTCATCACTCAGTGTGTAAGAGCCTCCTGCCTGACCTGGTCATCACTCAGTGTGTAAGAGCCTCCTGACCTGGTCATCACTCAGTGTGTAAGAGCCTCCTGCTGACCTGGTCATCACTCAGTGTGTAAGAGCCTCCTGACCTGGTCATCACTCAGTATGTAAGAGCCTCCAGCCCTGGTCATCACTCAGTGTGTAAGAGCCTCCTGACCTGGTCATCACTCAGTATGTAAGAGCCTCCTGACCTGGTCATCACTCAGTGTGTAAGAGCCTCCTGACCTGGTCATCACTCAGTGTGTAAGAGCCTCCTGCCTGACCTGGTCATCACTCAGTGTGTAAGAGCCTCCTGACCTGGACATCACTCAGTGTGTAAGAGACTCCTGCCTGACCTGGTCACCCACTCAGTGTGTAAGAGCCTCCTGACCTGGTCATCATCAGTATGTAAGAGCCTCCTGACCTGGTCATCACTCAGTGTGTAAGAGCCTCCTGACCTGGTCATCACTCAGTATGTAAGAGCCTCCTGACCTGGTCATCACTCAGTGTGTAAGAGCCTCCTGACCTGGTCATCACTCAGTATGTAAGAGCCTCCTGCCTGACCTGGTTATCACTCAGTGTGTAAGAGCCTCCTGACCTGGTCATCACTCAGTGTGTAAGAGCCTCCTGACCTGGTCATCACTCAGTGTGTAAGAGCCTCCTGACCTGGTCATCACTCAGTATGTAAGAGCCTCCTGACCTGGTCATCACTCAGTGTGTAAGAGCCTCCTGACCTGGTCATCACTCAGTATGTAAGAGCCTCCTGACCTGGTCATCACTCAGTATGTAAGAGCCTCCTGACCTGGTCATCACTCAGTGTGTAAGAGCCTCCTGACCTGGTCATCACTCAGTGTGTAAGAGCCTCCTGACCTGGTCATCACTCAGTGTGTAAGAGCCTCCTGACCTGGTCATCACTCAGTATGTAAGAGCCTCCTGACCTGGTCATCACTCAGTGTGTAAGAGCCTCCTGCCTGACCTGGTCATCACTCAGTGTGTAAGAGCCTCCTGCCTGACCTGGTCATCACTCAGTGTG
This sequence comes from Cherax quadricarinatus, assembly GCF_026875155.1. Taxonomy (NCBI): domain Eukaryota; kingdom Metazoa; phylum Arthropoda; class Malacostraca; order Decapoda; family Parastacidae; genus Cherax; species Cherax quadricarinatus. The sequence continues at coordinate 30,757,206 of NC_069461.1, read as the reverse complement.
TAAGAGCCTCCTGACCTGGTCATCACTCAGTGTGTAAGAGCCTCCTGCCTGACCTGGTCATCACTCACTGTGTAAGAGCCTCCTGCCTGACCTGGTCATCACTCAGTGTGTAAGAGCCTCCTGACCTGGTCATCACTCAGTGTGTAAGAGCCTCCTGACCTGGTCATCACTCAGTGTGTAAGAGCCTCCTGCCTGACCTGGTCATCACTCAGTGTGTAAGAGCCTCCTGACCTGGTTATCACTCAGTGTGTAAGAGCCTCCTGACCTGGTCATCACTCAGTGTGTAAGAGCCTCCTGACCTGGTCATCACTCAGTGTGTAAGAGCCTCCTGACCTGGTCATCACTCAGTGTGTAAGAGCCTCCTGACCTGGTCATCACTCAGTATGTAAGAGCCTCCTGACCTGGTCATCACTCAGTGTGTAAGACCCTTTCCTGCCTGACCTGGTCATCACTCAGTGTGTAAGAGCCTCCTGACCTGGTCACACTCAGTATGTAAGAGCCTCCTGACCTGGTCATCACTCAGTATGTAAGAGCCTCCTGACCTGGTCATCACTCAGTGTGTAAGAGCCTCCTGACCTGGTCATCACTCAGTGTGTAAGAGCCTCCTGCCTGACCTGGTCATCACTCAGTATGTAAGAGCCTCCTGACCTGGTCATCACTCAGTGTGTAAGAGCCTCCTGCCTGACCTGGTCATCACTCAGTGTGTAAGAGCCTCCTGACCTGGTCATCACTCAGTATGTAAGAGCCTCCTGACCTGGTCATCACTCAGTATGTAAGAGCCTCCTGACCTGGTCATCACTCAGTGTGTAAGAGCCTCCTGACCTGGTCATCACTCAGTGTGTAAGAGCGTCCTGCCTGACCTGGTCATCACTCAGTGTGTAAGAGCCTCCTGACCTGGTCATCACTCAGTGTGTAAGAGCCTCCTGACCTGGTCATCACTCAGTGTGTAAGAGCCTCCTGACCTGGTCATCACTCAGTGTGTAAGAGCCTCCTGCCTGACCTGGTCATCACTCAGTGTGTAAGAGCCTCCTGCCTGACCTGGTCATCACCACTCTTCTGTCCTAACTTTGGAACTGTGTGTTTTCCATTTCTTTTTCCTTTCTCCTTGACTTTCCTTCTCCCTCTCCTCCTTGCCTCCCTTCCTCCTCCCTCTCTCCCTCCCTTCCTCCCTCTCTCCCTCCCTTCCTCCCTCTCTCCCTCATCTCTCAGAACTTCAGAAAGTCTTTTTTTTTCTTTTTTGCTATTATTATTCCCACTCTCCTGTGCCATCTTCAGTTCTTTGTCGTTTCCTCTGTTTTTTCTTGTGTTCTCGCTTTTTTTCCCTTTGTCTCTCATTCATTTTTGTGTTCCTTCTCGTTCTCTGGTTTCTTCGTGTTTTTCTTCATTATTTCGGCCATTTTTTATATTCACTGGAATCTTCCCTTGGTTTCCTATTCTTCTAAGATGTAACGAAGATGGTATAGTTGTGCTTCCTCTTCCTCCTCCTCTTCATGCATTCTTAAATGGCATCACAATTTTCTCTCTCAGACTCATTCTGCGATATTTATAAACTGTCTTTAGGGCCCACCCCTCCCACCCCCCTTACCAACCATACTCATCACCCACCTTCGCCCACACCTGCCGGCCACCCACCCGCCCAGTACACACCCACTAACTACACATCTCACATCCACCACGCCCACTGGAAAGGCTCTGGTTCTAAGCCCATTCAACCCGCAAGTAAACCCACCCCGACCACTAAAATACTGCGTCACCACCCCAGTCTCCTCACTTTTATTTTTCTCATTTAGCACAACCAGGGTTGACTTCAGGTAGCCACCTTCGTGACCACGTTTGCAGACTTATCAGGTGTTGGCGTCTCTCTTATCTTCTCCTGTTGTTTTCCTCATTAATTTCACTTTATCTCTAAACAGTGATACCTAGTATTCATTTTCCTCTGATAAGTCGTTTTTGTGTGTCAGGAACAGCAGGGGTTCAAGCACTAATCCTTGTGGAACTCCACTCATCAGTCGTACCCATTCCTAAACCCATGCAGGTTATATCTCCTGTATCTATTTATTTTAAAATGCTCAGATAGTTTATCATATTTTCTGGTTCTTAACCAGTATGTTAGACTGGTTTCTTCTGGTCCCTTAAGCAGTATGTTAGATTGGTCTCTTCTGGTCCCTTGACCAGTATGTTAGTCACCGAGACTGGTCTGTACCTTAGTGCTTGTTGTCTATTCCCGTATATAGTGGGATCACGTTGACAGTTTTTCAGGTGTCTGGCAGTTACCTGTGATTAACTGATGCCTAATTGACTTCACTGAATGACAGCAGATCTCTGTAGCTGATGGTAGTATGTGACTAGTTGATGCTTCATTGTAGCTGATCCCCATGACATGTTTGTGTCACTGTGTGATGCTTTATTAATGTCTAGATAATTGTAGGAGCTGTCTGTGATTGATGAATTAGTATATTACTAGACTAGTTGATGCTTGCTTGATGTCTTGGCTGTGTGGTAGCAGCTTTAAGTGGTATTTATTACAAGTCTGACTCACATGATATTTAAGTACACATCTTAACTTTTGCAGTATGACAAATGATTTATAAATATAGATTACATAGTTATATTAGCAGTTTACCACGGAACTATAATTGACTTATAACTATCATTTATTTATTACTTGATTGCTGCATGGTTATAACTGTTATTGTCATAGTCGTCTTATTTCTTGCTCTGAATTAGTGTAATTTATACTGATAAATGAAGTCCCTTTGTTGGTATTTAGAGTAGTTTAAATAATGACATCTACAGGGAGTTGGATGGTATTGCTAGCCTCACTTGACCAAAACAAGGAAAAATTTTTGTTTGAGTTTGTATGGAAGGTATTTATTGATTGTTTGCTCTTTTCTCTTTGTTTTTCAGATTGTAAGTTTGGCTGAGTTTACCTCCTCATTTGCTGTAGAGCCTCTGTTGGTAGTGAGTCTGTGAGTTGTTAGCCAAGCATACCTCACGCATGCTTACCACAGTCCCACCCTTAGCCACTTTACACCTCTTATTTTCAAGATTCTCAGTTTTTTTTTTTTTGAGCATATCGTCAAGCTCACATTTTCTTAAGCTCTTATGAGAGCATCAAATTATTTTCATAAGATCCTGAGCTCTTGTGAGTCTACCAAGTTATACTCATATGACCTTATTAAGATATTATAAGCTTACTGATATATAGTCAAAAGTCCTGAGTTTGTTTAACAGTAAGGCCCGATTTCTTGTGAGCCTATTAACCCATACAAGTTCATTGATCTTTTGTGAGCCTACTAGGATAAACTTAAAAATCCATGAATTTGTGAGCTTAACCAGTGCCTGCTGGAGCCATGGCATCAGTGTGAGCCTAGCCAGTACCTGCTGGAGCCATGGCATCAATGTGAGCCTAGCCAGTGTCTGCTGAAGCCTTGACAGCAGTGTTTCTGCTGATCTGCTGTAGTGTATTGTGTGGTGCATGGAATTATTAGTTGCAGCTTCCACATTTATAGTGGCTCTTGTGTGTGGCTCGAGTTGTAGTTAAGTGTGCGTAGATGTCATTAAAAAGTAGTGATTTGAAGCTGTCGTGAATTGTAGTGATTTGTATACTTATACGAAGGTAATGGAACGTAGTGACTTTCTGTGCATGTTGTGTCATACTGTCATGTATGTAATTATGTGACTATCATACATGTAGCTGTCATATATGCATGTAGCTGTTATGTGTCAGTCTTGAGAATAACAGTCTTGTTGCTGTCAGTTTCTTTAACTGCCATATTTTATGCCTGTCATGCATGTGGCTGTCATGTATATTACACAAGCATATTCATGTGAACTACAGTCATGAGTGTAGCTGTCTCGTGAACCATTGTCATGAGTGTAGCTGTCTCGTGAACCATTGTCATGAGTATAGCTGTCTCATTACCCATTGTCATGAATATAGCTGTTATGAACTATTGTCATGAATACAGCTATGTCATGAATATTGGTGTCATTGTGAGCCATACACTCATACGTCGTTTGTCATTGCCACTCACACTTAAGTGAATGCCGCTCTGGTAGATGCAGTAGCGTAGATGTCAAGACCGTGGTAGATGTAGTGAAGTAGATATCAAGACCGTGGTAGATGTAGTAGCGTAGATATCAAGACCGTGGTAGATGTAGTAGCGTAGATATCAAGACCGTGGTAGATGTAGTGAAGTAGTAGGTGTCGTTACTTTACCTAGTTTACCATTGTCTTCTACCTTCACACTGTATTATGGAGTTGTTTGTGTGTGTATGCTTGTTCTTAGTTACCATTCTAGTTATGTTTGTAGGAGTCGGGTTACAGCTCCTGGCCCCAAACACTTATGTGCCTGCTTGCATACTAGATGCTCTTTCTTAGCTATTGCTTCAACCTTTCTGTTAGAGCTTGAGAAAGTCCCAACCACGATGTTGTTGACGGTACTGTGGTTGTTGCTTTCAGGTTTTTTTCTTGTTAACAAGTGTGTTTGTATTGTGTGGTTACTGCTGCCTTCCTCAACACACCTTCTTCAACATTTACTTTCAAAATTCGTTAGTCTTGATAAGTTCTCTTTTACAATATATATATATATATATATATATATATATATATATATATATATATATATATAATATATATATATATATATATATATATATATATATAATTATAAATTTTCTAAAGTGCATATTGTTGGCGCTCATTGATCCTCCTCTCGTAAATAAATAAATCCTTGATTTTTAGGTAGATTAATGAGTAAGTTGGAAAGAAAGTAAATGTTAAGTGTCTTGTGTTAACGTAATCTGTTCAAGGTTTGTATTGATAATATAGTAACACATCCCATCAGTGTATCACTGTTACACTGATAAGGTGGACTGACAGTGACAGTGTTAAGATACGTCAGTGTACCGCTAGCAAGATGTTATAATGATAAGGAGGATTAATGCGTTAATGCGTAGCTAGTAAGTATTGGTTTAGTGGTGCATAACTTAATGTGATAGTGGTGCATGTTTTGGGGCGGACATATCTGGCACTGGTTCCATAGTTTTCTGCTCGCAGTTCCAAGCTCTTCCTGGCGAGCGTGTGATGAGCCAAGGTAGTTCTGCTAGCCATCACTACCCACCTGATGAAGCTGGGTTATAGCTCATAATGTTGCATGATTTATCGTTGTGATTACTGTGTGTCTTGTAGCTGGGACTGCAGAGATGACCCAAGACTGGAAGGAAGGTAAGTGCAAAGTACAAGGAGCAACTTCAAGGACAAAGTACAAGGACCAACTTCAAGAACAAGGTACGTGCGCTGCCTCATACAAGTTATACACAGTTTATACATATAAAGTAATGTGTTTAAATAATGTATGATTCACAACTAATCCACCATTGTCAACTGAAAACTGTACTGTCTGATTTCGTCCAGTTTTATTCTTTGTGGCTTGTGAGTTGTGACAGTCATGATATTGTGAGATGTTACAATCATGATATTGTGAGATGTTACAGCCATGATATTGTGTGATGTTACAGCCATGATATTGTGAGATGTTACAGCCATGGTATTGTGAGCTGTTACTGTCAAAGGGGGGTTCGAAACATGGATTGGGTAATAAACGCTCACGTCGGTTGTTCTGGTATGTATATTGAATGGAATATATGGGGACGCCAGGCCTGACCTGTCTCCTCTCTTACGTCTCGACTTAACTGCCGTCTCAGTTTCTGGAGGGTGAGCGGCATACAGATCATACTAGGTCAGCAGTAGCAGTCAGTGATTCACGCAGGAGGCAGTGAATCAGTAACGGTTGGTACGAGTCATTACTACGGACAGTACTGGTAACTGATACGACTGGTAACTGATACTACTGAGATTACAGCCATGGTATTGTGAGATGTTACAACCATGATATTGTGAGTTGTTACAGCCATGGTATTGAGAGATGTTACATAGTATTGTGAAGAATTACTCATGGTTTTGTGAATTACAGCTATGGCATTGTGAGTTGTTACATAGTATTGTGAAGAATTAGTCATGGTATTGACTTAATAATCATTATTAATAATTATTAGCAAGGTATATTTTGTGTGTATTTGTGTAGGTGTGGCTGACAGCTGTCACAGTAGTTTTGGCTGACAGCTGTCACAGTAGTTGTGGATGACAACTGTCACAGTAGGTGTGGCTGACAGATGTCACAGTTGTGGCTGACAGCTGTCACAGTAGTTGTGGCTGACAACTGTCACAGAAGCTGTGGCTGAAAGCTGTCACAGTAGTTGTGGCTGACAGCTGTCACAGTAGTTGTGGCTGACAGCTGTCACAGTAGGTGTGGCTGACAGCTGTCACAGGTGTGACTGACAACTGTCACAGTAGGTGTGGCTGATAGCTGTCACAGTAGGTGTGGCTCACAGCCAAGTTGTGGCTGACAGCTGTCACAGTAGTTGTGGCTGACAGCTGTCACAGTAGGTGTGGCTGATAGCTGTCACAGTAGGTGTGGCTGATAGCTGTCACAGTAGGTGTGGCTCACAGCTGTCACAGTAGGTGTGGCTGACAGCTGTCACAGTGGGTGTGGCTGACACCTGTCACAATAAGTGTGGCTGACAGCTGTCACAGTAGGTGTGGCTAACAGCTGTCACAGTAGGTGTGGCTGACAGCTGTCACAGTAGGTGTGGCTGACAGCTGTCACAGTGGGTGTGGCTGACAGCTGTCACAGTGGGTGTGGCTGACAACTGTCACAATAGGTGTGGCTGACAGCTGTCACAGTAAGGTAGTGGTGGGCTGACACTGTCACAGTGGGTGTGGCTGACACCTGTCACAGTAGGTGTGGCTGACAGCTGTCACAGTAGGTGTGGCTGACAGCTGTCACAGTAGGTGTGGCTGACAGCTGTCACAGTAGGTGTGGCTGACAACTGCCACAATACGTGTGGCTGACAGCTGTCACAGTAGGTCTGGCTGACAGCTGTCACAGTAGGTGTGGCTGACAGCTGTCACAGTAGGTGTGACTGACAGCTGTCACAGTAGGTGTGGCTGACAGCTGTCACAGTAGGTGTGGATGACAGCTGTCACAGTAGGTGTGGCTGACAGCTGTCACGGTAGGTGTGGCTGACAGCTGTCACAATAGGTGTGGCTGACAGCTGTCATAGTAGGTGTGGCTGACAGCTGTCACAGTAGGTGTGGCTGACAGCTGTCACAGTAGGTGTGGCTGACAGCTGTCACAATAGGTGTGGCTGACAGCTGTCACAATATGTGTGACTGACAGCTGTCACAGTAGGTGTGGCTGACAGCTGTCACAGTAGGTGTGGCTGACAGCTGTCACAGTGGGTGTGGCTGACAACTGTCACAGTAGGTGTGGCTGAAAGCTGTCACAGTAGTTGTGGCTGACAGCTGTCACAGTAGGTGTGGCTGACAGCTGTCACAGTAGGTGTGGCTGACAGCTGTCACAGTATGCTATCTCTGAGGTCAAGTGAAGGTCTGGTGCTATATCTGAGAGGTCAAGTGAAGGTCTGGTGCTATATCTGAGAGGTCAAGTAAGGGCTGGGGGCTTTTTTTAGAGGAAAATGAAGGTCTGGTGCTATATCTGAGAGGTCAAGTGAAGGTCTGGTGCTATATCTGAGAGGTCAAGTGAAGGTCTGGTGCTATATCTGAGAGGTCAAGTGAAGGTCAGATGCTATCTCTGGGAGACTCGGTGGTCCTGGTAATGTTTGTGTTACAAAGTCTGGCTGCAGTTCACCGTCTTCTCTCTTTCCTTATATTTCACCTCATAATTTTTCTTTTCCTTTCTTTCTATTCTTCTGTTATTGTTTATTCTCCATTTCTCTCTCGTTCTTTGCTTCTTCTGATTGTTGCTTTCATCGTTTAGCTTTCATCTCCCTCCTTTCCACTTGCTTCCCTCCGTTTTCCCCATCTTCCCTTCCCTCTCATCATTCCCTTCTTCCTTTCCCTTTTATCATTATCTTTTTCCTTATTCATCCTCTTCTTCCCTTCTCTTTCCCATCTTATACTTGGCTTCCTTCCTATCTCTACCTACAGCTGCGTCTGCTTTATTAGGTTCTTCCCAGTCAAAAGTAATGACCCCCACCACTGCCTCCTCCCTACCCTAACCCATTACTACTACTACTCCACTTACCCTTCACCCCCTCCTCCTCCACGTCCACTTACCCTTCACACCCCTCCCCCCACCATGCATTCCTCCCCACCTCCCGTCTCCCTCCGAACCTTATTTTTATGATGAAGATACGAGATATTGAAATTTACACGTGTCAAAACCTAATTACCGCCCGGGGAAATATGCCGAGCTGAATGTAGTATATTATTGTGGGAGCCTAACACAGCAATTGTTGCCTCTTTGTGTGTTGTAGGAGTCTAAAACAGCAATTGTTGCCTCTCTGCGTTGTTGTAGGAGCCTAAAACAGCAATTGTTGCCTCTGCGTTGTTGTAGGAGCCTAAAACAGCAATTGTTGCCTCTCTGCGTTGTTGTAGGAGCCTAAAACAGCAATTGTTGCCTCTGCGTTGTTGTAGGAGCCTAAAACAGCAATTGTTGCCTCTGCGTTGTTGTAGGAGCCTAAAACAGCAGTTGTTGCCTCTGCGTTGTTGTAGGAGCCTAACACAGCAGGTGGTGTGGTCCTGAGGTGTTTGTGTTGTTCTAGCCTGTGATGCTGGTGCTCGCTTCACAATGACTCTCAAACATTGTTTGTTTGAAGCACTGACGGAGAGTATCCAGGGAAGGTAAACACTGAACCAGAGGTATTCCGGCGGCTGCGTCATCCCAGAAAGGTATCCCAGTATTGCCTAATCCCAGTCCCTTGTACCTTAGTGATCCCAGAAAGGTATCCCAGTATTGGCTAATCCCAGTTACCAGTACCTCAGTGATCCCAGAAAGGTATCGCAGTACCGTCTAATCTTAGTACCTCAGTGATTCCAGAAAGGCATCCCAGTATTGCATAACCCTAGCCCCCTGTACGACACTACACTCTAGCTGAGGTCTCTCTGGATCACCCAGGTGTGTCTGGGTCACTCCAGGTCTCTCTGGATCGCTCAGGTGTGTCTGGGTCACTCCAGGTCTCTCTATATCGCTCAGGTGTGTCTGGGTCACTCCAGGTCTCTCTGGATCGCTCAGGTGTGTCTGGGTCACTCCAGGTCTCTCTGGATCGCTCAGGTTGTGTCTGGGTCCACTCCAGGTCTCTCTGGATCGCTCAGGTGTGTCTGGGTCACTCCAGGTCTCTCTGGATCGCCCAGGTGTTTCTGGGTCACTCCAGGTCTCTCTGGATCGCCCAGGTGTGTCTGGGTCACTCCAGGTCTCTCTGGATCGCTCAGGTGTGTCTGGGTCACTCCAGGTCTCTCTGGATCGCCCAGGTGTGTCTGGGTCACTCCAGGTCTCTCTGGATCGCACAGGTGTGTCTGGGTCACTCCAGGTCTCTCTGGATCGCTCAGGTGTGTCTGGGTCATTCCAGGTCTCTCTGGATCGCCCAGGTGTGTCTGGGTCACTCCAGGTTTCTGGGTCATTCCAGGTCTCTCTGGATCGCCCAGGTGTGTCTGGGTCACTCCAGGTCTCTCTGGATCGCTCAGGTGTGTCTGGGTCACTCCAGGTCTCTCTGGATCGCCCAGGTGTGTCTGGGTCACTCCAGGTCTCTCTGGATCGCCCAGGTGTGTCTGGATCACTCCAGGTCTCTCTGGATCGCCCAGGTGTGTCTGGGTCACTCCAGGTTTCTGGGTCATTCCAGGTCTCTCTGGATCGCCCAGGTGTGTCTGGGTCACTCCAGGTCTCTCTGGATCGCTCAGGTGTGTCTGGGTCACTCCAGGTCTCTCTGGATCGCCCAGGTGTGTCTGGGTCACTCCAGGTTTCTGGGTCATTCCAGGTCTCTCTGGATCGCCCAGGTGTGTCTGGGTCACTCCAGGTTTCTGGGTCACTCCAGGTCTCTCTGGATCGCCCAGGTGTGTCTGGGTCACTCCAGGTCTCTCTGGATCGCCCAGGTGTGTCTGGGTCACTCCAGGTTTCTGGGTCACTCCAGGTTTCTGGGTCACTCCAGGTTTCTGGGTCACTCCAGGTTTCTGGGTCGCTGCAGGTGTGTCTGGGTCGCTGCAGGTCTCTGGTGACGTGGAGGAACCTGTGGTAAGTGTACAGGCAAGATGGTAGTATCTTAGGCGAGCTAGAAGAGGCTTCACACTGTAATGACTGGTGAAGTATGAATAACTCTGAAGGATCTTGTCTGGCTAAGAAAGAGGAGGAACGAGAAGAAGAGGGAGGGAATGAAGGAGGAAGGGAAAAGAAGTGGGTGGGAAGAAGGAAGAGGAGGAGGATGGGAAGGAGGAATGGAAAGGAAGCGAGGGAGGGAAGGAAGAACCGGACGTGTTCTTCCATTTCTTGGATCGAATCCAAATGCCTCTCATTCCATAGGCACTATATGACCCCTACTGGTTTAGCGCTTTCCTCTGATTCATCTAGTAAAACACAAGAAGCGCTTCTGGGGTTAAAGTTGTATAGTTTCAAAGCTTGTTGGACTCTGTGCCATAACTGGAGAATGCCTCACTTGGTCGGCTTCAAACTTTAGCGCTGATGTTATTTCCTCAAAGGAAGCTTCGTCTTGATCTTAGGTTGTGTAAGTTTAATTTATTATTTATTATCACACTGGCCGATTCCCACCAAGGCAGGGTGGCCCGAAAAAGAAAAACTTTCACCATCATTCACTCCATCACTGTCTTGCCAGAAGGGTGCTTTACACTACAGTTTTTTAAACTGCAACATTAACACCCCTCCTTCAGAGTGCAGGCACTGTACTTCCCATCTCCAGGACTCAAGTCCGGCCTGCCGGTTTCCCTGAACCCCTTCATAAATGTTACTTTGCTCACACTCCAACAGCACGTCAAGTATTAAAAACCATTCGTCTCCATTCACTCCTATCAAACACGCTCACGCATGCCTGCTGGAAGTCCAAGCCCCTCGCACACAAAACCTCCTTTACCCCCTCCCTCCAACCTTTCCTAGGCCGACCCCTACCCCGCCTTCCTTCCACTACAGACTGATACACTCTTGAAGTTATTCTGTTTCGCTCCATTCTCTCCATATGTCCGAACCACCTCAACAACCCTTCCTCAGCCCTATGGACAACAGTTTTGGTAATCCCGCACCTCCTTCTAACTTCCAAACTACGAATTCTCTGCATTATATTCACACCACACATTGCTCTCAGACATGACATCTCCACTGCCTCCAGCCTTCTCCTCGCTGCAACATTCATCACCCATGCTTCACACCCATATAAGAGCGTTGGTAAAACTATACTCTCATACATTCCCCTCTTTGCCTCCAAGGACAAAGTTCTTTGTCTCCACAGACTCCTAAGTGCACCACTCACCCTTTTCCCCTCATCAATTCTATGATTCACCTCATCTTTCATAGACCCATCCGCTGACACGTCCACTCCCAAATACCTGAATACATTCACCTCCTCCATACTCTCCCCCTCCAATCTGATATCCAATCTTTCATCACCTAATCTTTTTGTTATCCTCATAACCTTACTCTTTCCTGTATTCACTTTCAATTTTCTTCTTTTGCACACCCTACCAAATTCATCCACCAATCTCTGCAACTTCTCTTCAGAATCTCCCAAGAGCACAGTGTCATCAGCAAAGAGCAACTGTGACAACTCCCACTTTATGTGTGATTCTTTATCTTTTAACTCCACGCCTCTTGCCAAGACCCTCGCATTTACTTCTCTTACAACCCCATCTATAAATATATTAAACAACCACGGTGACATCACACATCCTTGTCTAAGGCCTACTTTTACTGGGAAATAATTTCCCTGTTTCCTACATACTCTAACTTGAGCCTCACTATCCTCGTAAAAACTCTTCACTGCTTTCAGTAACCTACCTCCTACACCATACACCTGCAACATCTGCCACATTGCCCCCCTATCCACCCTGTCATACGCCTTTTCCAAATCCATAAATGCCACAAAGACCTCTTTAGCCTTATCTAAATACTGTTCACTTATATGTTTCACTGTAAACACCTGGTCCACACACCCCCTACCTTTCCTAAAGCCTCCTTGTTTCATCTGCTATCCTATTCTCCGTCTTACTCTTAATTCTTTCAATAATAACTCTACCATACACTTTGCCAGGTATACTCAACAGACTTATCCCCCTATAATTTTTGCACTCTCTTTTATCCCCTTTGCCTTTATACAAAGGAACTATTCATGCTCTCTGCCAATCCCTAGGTACCTTACCCTCTTCCATACATTTATTAAATAATTGCACCAACCACTCCAAAACTATATCCCCACCGGCTTTTAACATTTCTATCTTTATCCCATCAATCCCGGCTGCCTTACTCCCTTTCATTTTACCTACTGCCTCACGAACTTCCCCCACACTCACAACTGGCTCTTCCTCACTCCTACAAGATGTTGTTCCTCCTTGCCCTATACACGAAATCACAGCTTCCCTATCTTCATCAACATTTAACAATTCCTCAAAATATTCCCTCCATCTTCCCAATGCCTCTAACTCTCCATTTAATAACTCTCCTCTCCTATTTTTAACTGACAAATCCATTTGTTCTCTAGGCTTTCTTAATGTGATCATTATATTAATCAAGTTGTTTTTTGTGAAGTATATGGAGAGTAAGTCTTCCTATCAGTAATATGACAAGTTCATAAAGTTGTTTCCTGATCATCCAGGCTGTGGTGTTTAGTTGGAGTTTGTGGAGCTAGCACCTGCAGCCTGGGTGATGAAGCCGCCGACTGGGAAGCCTGGTCTGGGAGCGGGTCGCGGGGGCGTTGACTCTGGGAACACACTGCAGTTAGACTCCAGGTAGACAGACAGTGTTCGACTTTACTGGGTTATCCTAGCTTGACTTTACATAAGGTAGTTTTATGTGCACATAAAAGACTCTTATAAAAACTTAGATGTTTTGTACCTAAAGTTTAAATAAAACTTACCTAATTACATACATACCTACTTAAATAGAGGAAAAAAATAGATTGATTTTGACCTGTGTAGGTCCCAATTTGTCTTTGAAACGCTGATAACTTAATGCAAATTTTGAGCGGCATCAAATTTAATACGTTGGCGTGTTTTAGTATGTTGTTGTCTGTGATAACAAAGTCTTTAGCTCGGCTTCAAACTTGCTGCTTCGGAGTGCAATGTTTAAATTAGTTTTGGGTTGTATATTTTTTGTCATTTTTATTGAATATGTTGAGTGTGTGTGTATGTATGTTAACTTGTGAATGACTCTTCTGACTCCCTTCACATCTTTCCTGCTAATATTTACCTGCACAACAAACTTATGCCGCATTCTCCACTATTCCTTTGGCGTGTATTGACGTAAAGAGGCCTGAGGTTATGTAATACAGGGATACCTTTCTTGGATTACGCAGCGACCGAAGTACATCTAGCTGAGTTATATTTATCAGTGTCTTGTGTCACATTCTACACTGTGTAGTGTTGTTGTGGTTGTCAGTGTCTTGTGTCACATTCTACACTGTGTAGTGTTGTTGTGGTTGTCAGTGTCTTGTGTCACATTCTACACTGTGTAGTGTTGTTATGGTTGTCAGTGTCTTGGTGCACATTCTACACTGTGTGGGTGTTTATGGTGTCAGTGTCTTGTGTCACATTCTACACGGAGTGTTTGTGGTTCAGTGTCTTGTGTCACATTCTACACTGTGTAGTGTTGTTGTGGTTGTCAGTGTCTTGTGTCACATTCTACACTGTGTAGTGTTGTTGTGGTTGTCAGTGTCTTGTGTCACATTCTACACTGTGTAGTGTTGTTGTGGTTGTCAGTGTCTTGTGTCACATTCTACACTGTGTAGTGTTGTTGTGGTTGTCAGTGTCTTGTGTCACATTCAACACTGTGTAGTGTTGTTATGGTTGTCAGTGTCTTGTGTCACATTCTACACTGTGTAGTGTTGTTATGGTTGTCAGTGTCTTGTGTCACATTCTACACTGTGTAGTGTTATGGTTGTCAGTGTCTTGTGTCATATTCTACACTGTGGAGTGTAGTGTTGTTATGGTTGTCAGTGTCTTGTGTCACATTCTACACTGTGTAGTGTTATGGTTGTCAGTGTCTTGTGTCATATTCTACACTGTGGAGTGTAGTGTTGTTATGGTTGTCAGTGTCTTGTGTCACATTCTACACTGTGTAGTGTTGTTATGGTTGTCAGTGTCTTGTGTTACATTAAACACTGTGTAGTGTTGTTATGGTTGTCAGTGTCTTGTGTCACATTCTACACTGTGTAGTGTTGTTATGGTTGTCAGTGTCTTGTCACATTAAACACTGTGTAGTGTTGTTATGGTTGTCAGTGTCTTGTGTCACATTCTACACTGTGTAGTGTTGTTGTAGTTGTCAGTTTGTGTCACATTCTCACTGTGTAGTGTTATGGTGCAGTGTCTTGTGTACATTCAACTGTGTAGTGTTGTTATGGTTGTCAGTGTCTTGTGTCACATTCTACACTGTGTAGTGTTGTTATGGTTGTCAGTGTCTTGTGTCACATTCTACACTGTGTAGTGTTGTTGTGGTTGTCAGTGTCTTGTGTCACATTCTACACTGTGTAGTGTTGTTGTGGTTGTCAGTGTCTTGTGTCACATTCAACACTGTGTAGTGTTGTTGTGGTTGTCAGTGTCTTGTGTTACATTCACACTGTGTAGTGTTGTTATGGTTGTCAGTGTCTTGTGTCACATTCTACACTGTGTATGTTGTTATGGTTGTCAGTGTCTTGTGTCACATTCAACACTGTGTAGTGTTATGGTTGTCAGTGTCTTGTGTCACATTCTACACTGTGTAGTGTTGTTATGGTTGTCAGTGTCTTGTGTCACATTCAACACTGTGTAGTGTTGTTATGGTTGTCAGTGTCTTGTGTCACATTCTACACTGTGTAGTGTTGTTATGGTTGTCAGTGTCTTGTGTCACATTCAACACTGTGTAGTGTTATGGTTGTCAGTGTCTTGTGTCACATTCTACACTGTGTAGTGTTATGGTTGTCAGTGTCTTGTGTCACATTCTACACTGTGTAGTGTTGTTGTGGTTGTCAGTGTCTTGTGTCACATTCTACACTGTGTAGTGTTGTTATGGTTGTCAGTGTCTTGTGTCACATTCTACACTGTGTAGTGTTGTTGTGGTTGTCAGTGTCTTGTGTCACATTCAACACTGTGTAGTGTTGTTGTGGTTGTCAGTGTCTTGTGTCACATTCTACACTGTGTAGTGTTGTTATGGTTGTCAGTGTCTTGTGTCACTTCACACTGTGTAGTGTTATGGTTGTCAGTGTCTTGTGTCACATTCACACTGTGTAGTGTTTGTTGTCAGTGTCTTGTGTCACATTCACACTGTGTAGTGTTGTTTGGTTGTCAGTGTCTTGTGTCACATTCAACCTGTGTAGTGTTTGTTATGGTTGTCAGTGTCTTGTGTCACATTCTACACTGTGTAGTGTTGTTATGGTTGTCAGTGTCTTGTGTCACATTCAACACTGTGTAGTGTTATGGTTGTCAGTGTCTTGTGTCACATTCAACACTGTGTAGTGTTATGGTTGTCAGTGTCTTGTGTCACATTCAACACTGTGTAGTGTTGTTATGGTTGTCAGTGTCTTGTGTCACATTCAACACTGTGTAGTGTTATGGTTGTCAGTGTCTTGTGTCACATTCTACACTGTGTAGTGTTATGGTTGTCAGTGTCTTGTGTCACATTCAACACTGTGGTGTGTTATGGTTGTCAGTGTCTTGTGTCACATTCACACTGTTAGTGTTGTTATGGTTGTCAGTGTCTGTGTCACATTCTACACTGTGTAGTGTTTAGGTTGTCAGTGTCTGTATCATTCTACACTGTAGTGTAGTGTTTATGGTTGTCAGTGTCTTGTGTCACATTCTACACTGTGTAGTGTTATGGTTGTCAGTGTCTTGTGTCATATTCTACACTGTGGAGTGTAGTGTTGTTTGGTTGTCAGTGTCTTGTGCAATTCTACACTGTGTAGTGTTGTATGGTTGTCATGTCTGTGTTACATTAAAATGTGTAGTGTTGTTATGGTTGTTTTCAGTGTCTTGTGTCACATTCTACACTGTAGTGTGTATGTTGTCAGTGTCTTGTCATATTAAACTCTGTGTAGTGTTGTTATGGTTGTCAGTGTCTTGTGTCACATTCTAACGTGTAGTATTGTTATGGTTGTCAGTGTCTTGTGTTACATTAAACACTGTGTAGTGTTGTTATGGTTGTCAGTGTCTTGTGTCACATTCTACACTGTGTAGTATTGTTATGGTTGTCAGTGTCTTGTCACATTAAACACTGTGTAGTGTTGTTATGGTTGTCAGTGTCTTGTGTCACATTCTACACTGTGGAGTATGTGTTATGGTGTCAGTGTCTTGTGTTACATTAAACACTGTGTAGTGTTGTTATGGTTGTCAGTGTCTTGTGTCACATTCTACACTGTGTAGTGTTGTTATGGTTGTCAGTGTCTTGTGTTACATTAAACACTGTGTAGTGTTCTTATGGTTGTCAGTGTCTTGTGTCACATTCTACACTGTGTAGTGTTGTTATGGTTGTCAGTGTCTTGTGTCACATTCTACACTGTGTAGTATTGTTATGGTTGTCAGTGTCTTGTGTTACATTAAACACTGTGTAGTGTTGTTATGGTTGTCAGTGTCTTGTGTCACATTACACTGTGTAGTGTTGTTATGGTGTCAGTGTCTTGTGTTACATTAAACACTGTGTAGTGTTGTTATGGTTGTCAGTGTCTTGTGTTACATTAAACACTGTGTAGTGTTGTTATGGTTGTCAGTGTCTTGTGTCACATTCTACACTGTGTAGTGTTGTTATGGTTGTCAGTGTCTTGTGTTACATTAAACACTGTGTAGTGTTGTTATGGTTGTCAGTGTCTTGTGTTACATTAAACACTGTGTAGTGTTGTTATGGTTGTCAGTGTCTTGTGTTACATTAAACACTGTGTAGTAGTTGTTATGGTTGTCAGTGTCTTGTGTTACATTAAACACTGTGTAGTGTTGTTATGGTTGTCAGTGTCTTGTGTTTTTACCCACCAGGTTATCATAAAGAACCATTTACCTGAGTTGTCGTACCTGGGATTTAACTGCTGAAACTCACCTCTCATTTACCTCTCACATACCTGTGACAGTTTCCAGGGTTCTCCTGTGAACCCTCCTAACTGATGATGAAGATTAAAACATAAGTTTGAGGAGTAAAACTTTTAGCGGGGGAAGTTTCGCTCATCGTAGAGTTTTATTAAGTCACAGAATGACACGTTGTTACTACAGAAATTTGTTGTACAAGCAGCGTCTTGGTCTTCATACATGGCGGCAGTGTGTCAGGTTCTTGTAGCCCCTATCCAGGCTGCTTCGTCCACCAGGCTGTTGGTGCTGGCGACCAGCAGGTCCAAATAGCTATCACAACTTATTTCACTACGTCAAGAATGGATCGGACTATTTTCCTCTTTCATAATCCAAAAGAACTGTCCACTTCAGCTGGTATGGAGTCAGGTAGATGACACAGTATTACACAGTGTCATGTTGGTATGGTGTCAGGTAGATGACACAGTATTACACAGTGTCATGTTGGTATGGTGTCAGGTAGATGACACAGTATTACACAGTACCATGTTGGTATGGTGTCAGGTAGATGACACAGTATTACACAGTACCATGTTGGTATGGTGTCAGGTAGATGACACAGTATTACACAGTACCATGTTGGTATGGTGTCAGGTAGATGACACAGTATTACACAGTACCAAGCTGGTATGGTGTCAGGTAGATGACACAGTATTACACAGTACCATGTTGGTATGGTGTCAGGTAGATGACAGTATTACACAGTACCATGTTGGTATGGTGTCAGGTAGATGACACAGTATTACACAGTACCAAGCTGGTATGGTGTCAGGTAGATGACACAGTATTACACAGTACCATGTTGGTATGGTGTCAGGTAGATGACAGTATTACACAGTACCATGTTGGTATGGTGTCAGGTAGATGACACAGTATTACACAGTATCAAGCTGGTATGGTGTCAGGTAGATGACAGTATTACACAGTACCATGTTGGTATGGTGTCAGGTAGATGACACAGTATTACACAGTACCATGTTGGTATGGTGTCAGGTAGATGACACAGTATTACACAGTGCCATGTGGTATGGTGTCAGTAGATGACAGTATTACACAGTACCAAGTTGGTATGGTGTCAGGTAGATGACACAGTATTACACAGTACCATGTTGGTATGGTGTCAGGTAGATGACACAGTATTACACAGTACCAAGCTGGTATGGTGTCAGGTAGATGACAGTATTACACAGTACAAGCTGGTATGGTGTCAGGTAGATGACACAGTATTACACAGTACCATGTGGTATGGTGTCAGGTAGATGACACAGTATTACACAGTGCCATGTTGGTATGGTGTCAGGTAGATGACACAGTATTACACAGTACCAAGCTGGTATGGTGTCAGGTAGATGACACAGTATTACACAGTACCATGTTGGTATGGTGTCAGGTAGATGACACAGTATTACACAGTACCAAGCTGGTATGGTGTCAGGTAGATGACAGTATTACACAGTATCAAGCTGGTATGGTGTCAGGTAGATGACACAGTATTACACAGTACCAAGCTGGTATGGTGTCAGGTAGATGACACAGTATTACACAGTACCAGTGGTATGGTGTCAGGTAGATGACACAGTATTACACAGTACCATGTTGGTATGGTGTCAGGTAGATGACACAGTATTACACAGTACCATGTTGGTATGGTGTCAGGTAGATGACACAGTATTACACAGTACCATGTTGGTATGGTGTCAGGTAGATGACACAGTATTACACAGTACCATGTTGTATGGTGTCAGGTAGATGACACAGTATTACACAGTCCAAGCTGGTATGGTGTCAGGTAGATGACACAGTATTACACAGTACCATGTTGGTATGGTGTCAGGTAAATGACACAGTATTACACAGTACCAATGTTGGTATGGTGTCAGGTAGATGACAGTATTACACAGTACCAAGCTGGTATGGTGTTTAGGAGATGACACAGTATTACACAGTACCATGTTGGGATGGTTAGGTAGTGACACAGTATTACACAGTACATGTTGGTATGTGTCAGTAGATGACACAGTATTACACAGTACCATTTGTAGGTCAGTAATGACACAGTATTACACAGTACCATGTTGGTATGGTGTCAGGTAGATGACACAGTATTACACAGTCCCATGTTGGTTGGTGTCAGGTAGATGACACAGTATTACACAGTGCCATGTTGGTATGGTGTCAGGTAGATGACACAGTATTACACAGTACCATGTTGGTATGGTGTCAGGTAGATGACACAGTATTACACAGTGCCATGTTGGTATGGTGTCAGGTAGATGACACAGTATTACACAGTGCCATGTTGGTATGGTGTCAGGTAGATGACACATTATTACACAGTACCAAGCTGGTATGGTGTCAGGTAGATGACAGTATTACACAGGTACATAATTATTTAATATAAATATCGGTTGAAAGGTTGAGGTTGAGTTAACTCTCTGGCCTCGACTCTCGTTATTTATAATATTTTATGTCAACATTGACCATTACCTTTGACTACTGATCACAAGAGAACTTTTTGTATGGTGACGTGTAGTGACGTCGTTAGAGGTCACCTTACTGACTTGTAGTGACGTAATTGTTATCTCGACTGACGTCACAGCGTTAATGTATGTTTTCTTATTACGTTGTTTAAGAGATTTATCTTAATGTTATATCTGCTATATCGTAAACTGTGTGATAATCCTTGATCCAGCGGGAGGCCGGATCAAGGAGGGGGTGTTGACCCTCCCAGTCACCTCCAGGTACTGCTACAATCTCTGACGTCAGTGTTATAATCTCTCTGACGTCAGTGTTATAATCTCTCTGACGTCAGTATTATAATCTCTCTGACGTCAGTGTTATAATCTCTCTGACGTCAGTATTATAATATCTCTTACGTCAGTATTATATCTCTTAGGTCAGTGTTATAATATCTCTTACGTCAGTATTATAATATCTCTTAGGTCAGTGTTATATCTCTTACGTCAGTATTCTAATATCTCTTACGTCAGTGTTATAATATCTCTTACGTCAGTGTTATAATATCTCTTACGTCAGTGTTATAATATCTCTTACGTCAGTATTATATCTCTTAGGTCAGTGTTATAATATCTCTTACGTCAGTATTATAATATCTCTTACGTCAGTGTTATAATCTCTTTTACGTCAGTATTATAATCTCTCTGACGTCAGTGTTATAATGTCTCTGACGTCAGTATTATAATCTCTCTGATGTCAATATTATAATCTCTCTGACGTCAATATTATATCTCTTACGTCAGTATTATAATCTCTCTGACGTCAGTATTACAATCGCTCTTACGTCAGTATTACAATCTGTCTTACGTCAATATTATAAACTATTACGTCAGTATTATAAACTCTTACGTCAATATTATAATATCTCTTACGTCAGTATTATATCTCTTACGTCAGTATTATATCTCTTACGTCAGTATTATATCTCTTAGGTCAGTGTTATAATATCTCTTACGTCAGTATTATAATATCTCTTACGTCAGTGTTATAATATCTCTTACGTCAGTGTTATAATATCTCTTACGTCAGTGTTATATCTCTTACGTCAGTATTATATCTCTTAGGTCAGTGTTATAATATCTCTTACGTCAGTATTATAATATCTCTTACGTCAGTGTTATAATATCTCTTACGTCAGTGTTATATCTCTTACGTCAGTGTTATATCTCTTACGTCAGTATTATATCTCTTAGGTCAGTGTTATAATATCTCTTACGTCAGTGTTATAATATCTCTTACGTCAGTGTTATAATATCTCTTACGTCAGTGTTATATCTCTTACGTCAGTATTATATCTCTTAGGTTAGTGTTATAATATCTCTTACGTCAGTATTATAATATCTCTTACGTCAGTGTTATAATATCTCTTACGTCAGTGTTATATCTCTTACGTCAGTGTTATAATATCTCTTACGTCAGTATTATAATATCTCTTACGTTAGTGTTATAATCTCTGTTATCTCAGTGTTCTTTTTCTCTCAATTTAAATAATAGTGACAACACAGTGGCTGAAGTTCTTCATAAATAACCAAGACTTTAGAAAGAGAACTTTGCATTACGCTTCGATCCGTCCGAAACGTCGTCTAGAGTTTGTTCTTCAAATTGTGGGTTATTTGTAGCTAAATTTATAACGTTACTGAACGTCAGTTTCTGAACGTTCCCTGGTAGCACAACTTTATACTTTTATATATTTTCTTATGTAATGACTATGGTGAAGACGAGTCACTGGGAAATTAGAATAGTGTGCTGGTGGTAAATGAAGTGACAGGCACTGTACACAGTCTCAAGTGTAGGTATGATCCGCTCCTGGACGCCAGCAATCAGTGAATTCTGTGGAAACCTGCCTCGACCCCTGCAAACACTAGTTGGTAGGCGCACAGGTGGTTAGGACGTGCAAGCATTATGGAATAGAGGAACTCAGTGAGGTACATCATAGTCAGTGGTACCACACAGTGAGGTACCTCTTAGTGGTACCACACAGTGAGGTACCTCTTAGTGGTACCACACAGTGAAGTACCTCCCAGCTAGGCAACATTAACACACATTTGCATTTAGATTGATTTTACCCGTGTTGAAACAATGCTTCTCATCTTAGAAGAGCGGCCGCTACCGTCAGTGATAGTCTGGTGGTGTTAAAGTGGTCCAGCGACGAGTGACGATAGTCTGGTGATGTTAAAGTGGTCCAGCGATGAGTGACGATAGTCTGGTGATGTTAAAGTGGTTCATCAGTGAGTGAAGTATAGCTGTGAAGCAGTGTATAGCGACAGCTACGTGGTGATACCCTCCATACCTGTGAGCGGTGGCGTATCAGAAATAAAAACTACGTAACAATTCAAGGAGTGACAACTGTAACGAATTAGTTTAGTTTGACCTTAATAAAACTCAGATAGTGTACACAAGGTATATGTGTGTGTGTGTGAGAGAGAGAGAGAGAGAGAGAGAGAGAGAGAGAGAGAGAGAGAGAGATGAAGATGAAGATTGAGACTGGCTAACTGAGACTGACTGACCGAGACTGACTTGACTGATCGATCGATCTCCACGTTTCACTATCCTTCAGGATAGTGAAACGTGGAGATCGAGTCCCGTAGAGTCATGCCGACACCTTCAGGTAGATGCTCTAAATGTACATGAGGAGCTCTCGATCAACGACAGGGGCTCTGTATTCCCATCACTTTGGCTCGAACCTCATAGCCTTCCATTTCCTTGCAGGTTTGGCAGCTTTCCTCAATAATAATTACTAATAATAATAATAATAATAATAATAGTAATAATAATAATGTGTAGGGAGAGCGCAGGAAGAGCGTACCAGAACAGACTTCACTTATTCTGCTGCGGTTTTTATATTAAATATAAAGAGAGTGAAATCTGCAAGGAAAGGAAAGCTCTGTGCTAAGTAGAATAGGAATGTAGAAGATCTGGGAGTAGTTATGTGCACGCTGAAGCCACCTAACACTCTTATTATTACTTCTGTTAAGTGAATCACAACCTAGTTAACAGAACCTTCATAACATAAGATAGCAAGACAGTGAGGATACTCTTCATGGTATGTAGCTCTCAGTATTACTGTACACTCTTCATGGTATGTAGCTCTCAGTATTACTGTACACTCTTCATGGTATGTAGCTCTCAGTATTACTGTACACTTTTCATGGTATGTAGCTCTCAGTGTTACTGTACACTCTTCATGGTATGTAGCTCTCAGTATTACTGTACACTCTTCATGGTATGTAGCTCTCAGTATAACTGTACATCTTCATGGTATGTAGCTCTCAGTATTACTGTACACTCTTCATGGTATGTAGCTCTCAGTATTACTGTACACTCTCATGGTATGTAGACACTCAGTATTACTGTACACTTTTCATGGTATGTAGCTCTCAGTATTACTGTACACTCTTCATGGTATGTAGCTCTCAGTATTACTGTACACTCTTCATGGTATGTAGCTCTCAGTATTACTGTACACTCTTCATGGTATGTAGCTCTCAGTATTACTGTACACTCTTCATGGTATGTAGCTCTCAGTATTACTGTACACTTTTCATGGTATGTAGCTCTCAGTGTTACTGTACACTCTTCATGGTATGTAGCTCTCAGTATTACTGTACACTCTTCAGGTATGTAGCTCTCAGTAATTACTGTACACTCTTCATGGTATGTAGCTCTCAGTATTACTGTACACTCTTCATGGTATGTAGCTCTCAGTATTACTGTACACTCATGGCATGTAGCTCTCAGTATTACTGTACACTCTTCATGGTATGTAGCTCTCAGTATTACTGTACACTCTTCATGGTATGTAACTCTCAGTATTACTGTACACTCTTCATGGTATGTAGCTCTCAGTATTACTGTACACTCTTCAGGGTATGTAGCTCTCAGTATTACTGTACACTCATGGCATGTAGCTCTCAGTATTACTGTACACTCTTCATGGTATGTAGCTCTCAGTATTACTGTACACTCTTCATGGTATGTAGCTCTCAGTATTACTGTACACTCTTCATGGTATGTAGCTCTCATATTACTGTACACTCTTCATGGTATGTAGCTCTCAGTATTACTGTACACTCTTCATGGTATGTAGCTCTCAGTATTACTGTACACTCTTCATGGTATGTAACTCTCAGTATTACTGTACACTCTTCATGGTATGTAGCTCTCAGTATTACTGTACACTCTTCAGGTATGTAGCTCTCAGTATTACTGTACACTCATGGCATGTAGCTCTCAGTATTACTGTACACTCTTCATGGTATGTAGCTCTCAGTATTACTGTACACTCTTCATGGTATGTAGCTCTCAGTATTACTGTACACTCTTCATGGTATGTAGCTCTCAGTATTACTGTACACTCTTCATGGTATGTAGCTCTCAGTATTACTGTACACTCTTCATGGTATGTAACTCTCAGTATTATTGTACACTCTTCATGGTATGTAACTCTCAGTATTACTGTACACTCTTCATGGTATTTAGCTCTCAGTATTACTGTACACTCTTCATGGTATGTAGCTCTCAGTATTACTGTACACTCTTCATGGTATGTACTCTCAGTATTACTGTACAACTTCATGGTATGTAGCTCTCAGTATTACTGTACACTCTTCATGGTATGTAGCTCTCAGTATTACTGTACACTCTTCATGGTATGTAACTCTCAGTATTACTGTACACTCTTCATGGTATTTAGCTCTCAGTATTACTGTACACTCTTCATGGTATGTAGCTCTCAGTATTACTGTACACTTCATTATATGTAGCTCTCAGTATTACTGTACACTCTTCATGGTATGTAGCTCTCAGTATTACTGTACACTTCATGGTATGTAGCTCTCAGTATTACTGTACACTCTTCAGGGTATGTAGCTCTCAGTATTACTGTACACTCATGGCATGTAGCTCTCAGTATTACTGTACACTCTTCATGGTATGTAACTCTCAGTATTACTGTACACTCTTCATGGTATTTAGCTCTCAGTATTACTGTACACTCTTCATGGTATGTAGCTCTCAGTATTACTGTACACTCTTCATGGTATGTAGCTCTCAGTGTTACTGTACACTCTTCATGGTATGTAGCTCTCAGTATTACTGTACACTTCATGGTATGTAGCTCTCAGTATTACTGTACACTTCATGGTATGTAGCTCTCAGTATTACTGTACACTTCATGGTATGTAGCTCTCAGTATTACTGTACACTCTTCATGGTATGTAGCTCTCAGTATTACTGTAATCTCTCATGTATGTACTCTCAGTATTACTGTACACTCTTCATGGTATGTACTCTCAGTATTACTGTACACTCTTCATGGTATGTAGCTCTCAGTATTACTGTACACTCTTCAGGTATGTAGCTCTCAGTATTACTGTACACTTTTCAGGGTATGTAACTCTCAGTTACTGTACACTCTTCATGGTATGTAGCTCTCAGTATTACTGTACACTCTTCATGGTATGTAACTCTCAGTATTACTGTACACTCTTCATGGTATTTAGCTCTCAGTATTACTGTACACTCTTCATGGTATGTAGCTCTCAGTATTACTGTACACTCTTCATGGTATGTAGCTCTCAGTGTTACTGTACACTCTTCATGGTATGTAGCTCTTAGTATTACTGTACACTCTTCATGGTATGTAGCTCTCAGTATTACTGTACACTCTTCATGGTATGTAGCTCTGTGTTACTGTACACTCTTCATGGTATGTAGCTCTCAGTATTACTGTACACTCTTCATGGTATGTAGCTCTCAGTATTACTGTACACTCTTCATGGTATGTAGCTCTTAGTATTACTGTACACTCTTCATGGTATGTAGCTCTCAGTGTTACTGTACACTCTTCATGGTATGTAGCTCTCAGTATTACTGTACACTTCATGGTATGTAGCTCTCAGTGTTACTGTACACTCTTCATGGTATGTAGCTCTCAGTATTACTGTACACTTCATGGTATGTAGCTCTCAGTGTTACTGTACACTCTTCATGGTATGTAGCTCTCAGTATTACTGTACACTTCATGGTATGTAGCTCTCAGTATTACTGTACACTTTCATGGTATGTAGCTCTCAGTGTTACTGTACATCTTCATGGTATGTAGCTCTCAGTATTACTGTACACTCTTCATGGTATGTAGCTCTCAGTGTTACTGTACACTCTTCATGGTATGTAGCTCTCAGTGTTACTGTACACTCTTCATGGTATGTAGCTCTCAGTGTTACTGTACACTCTTCATGGTATGTAACTCTCAGTATTACTGTACACTTCATGGTATGTAGCTTCTTAGTTTACTTACACTTCATGGTATGTGCCCTCTTGTTATACTGTACACTTCATTTATGTAGCTCTCAATTTTGTCTACTCTCTTAAGACCAAAATTGTCACAAGAACTGCACACTTTCTTAACCCTTCTTCTTCTTCTTCTTCTTCTTCTTCTTCTTTCTTCTTCTTTCTTCTTCTTCTTTCTTCTTCTCTTCTTCTTCTTCTTTCTTCTTTCTTCTTCTTCTTTCTTCCCTTTCTTCTTCTTCTTCTTCTTCTTTCTTCTTCTTCTTCTTCTTCTTCTTTCTTCTTCTTCTTCTTCTTCTTCTTCTTCTTCTTCTTCTTCTTCTTCTTCTCTTCTTCTTCGTGATATAATTATTAACATTTGTAAAGTTTAACAGTAATAATCATTAAAAAAGAGCTCAGCTAAAGCTTCATGCTTTGTTAGGTTTTTTTTAAACCAAGAGTTTTGTTTATTAGTCAGAGTAAAGCTCTTACTGTTTGTGTATTTGTTGTCTTTTTTATTTGAAGGTGATGACGGCACTGTTAGTTTATTTATGTAGTGTGTTGTTAGTGTGAGTAACGCTTTCTTTATATTTGTTGTGTGTTAGTGTGAGTAATACTTTGTGTGTTGTTAGTGTGAGTAATACTTTGTGTGTTGTTAGTGTGGTAATACTGGGGGCAAACTTTGTTTCGTGTCATGCTGACAATTCCAAAATTATACAAGTCACTTCAGTAGAATTCACACAAAACTAATACACATCAAAATCTTCCCAAGGGCAGATGGTGGCTTGGTCTGGTGTAGCTGGCCTGCTGCCACCACTGTCTTGGTCTGGTGTAGCTGGCCTGCTGCCACCACTGTCTTGGTCTGGTGTAGCTGGCCTGCTGCCACCACTGTCTTGGTCTGGTGTAGCTGGCCTGCTGCCACCACTGTCTTGGTCTGGTGTAGCTGGCCTACTGCCACCACTGTCTTGGTCTGGTGTAGCTGGCCTGCTGCCACCACTGTCTTGGTCTGGTGTAGCTGGCCTACTGCCACCACTGTCTTGGTCTGGTGTAGCTGGCCTGCTGCCACCACTGTCTTGGTCTGGTGTAGCTGGCCTACTGCCACCACTGTCTTGGTCTGGTGTAGCTGGCCTACTGCCACCACTGTCTTGGTCTGGTGTAGCTGGCCTGCTGCCACCACTGTCTTGGTCTGGTGTAGCTGGCCTGCTGCCACCACTGTCTTGGTCTGGTGTAGCTGGCCTGCTGCCACCACTGTCTTGGTCTGGTGTAGCTGGCCTGCTGCCACCACTGTCTTGGTCTGGTGTAGCTGGCCTGCTGCCACCACTGTCTTGGTCTGGTGTAGCTGGCCTGCTGCCACCACTGTCTTGGTCTGGTGTAGCTGGCCTGCTGCCACCACTGTCTTGGTCTGGTGTAGCTGGCCTGCTGCCACCACTGTCTTGGTCTGGTGTAGCTGGCCTACTGCCACCACTGTCTTGGTCTGGTGTAGCTGGCCTACTGCCACCACTGTCTTGGTCTGTTGTAGCTGGCCTGCTGCCACCACTGTCTTGGTCTGGTGTAGCTGGCCTGCTGCCACCACTGTCTTGGTCTGGTGTAGCTGGCCTGCTGCCACCACTGTCTTGGTCTGGTGTAGCTGGCCTGCTGCCACCACTGTCTTGGTCTGGTGTAGCTGGCCTGCTGCCACCACTGTCTTGGTCTGGTGTAGCTGGCCTGCTGCCACCACTGTCTTGGTCTGGTGTAGCTGGCCTGCTGCCACCACTGTCTTGGTCTGGTGTAGCTGGCCTACTGCCACCACTGTATTGGTCTGGTGTAGCTGGCCTACTGCCACCACTGTCTTGGTCTGTGTAGCTGGCCTCTGCCACCACTGTCTTGGTCTGGTGTAGCTGGCCTGCTGCCACCACTGTCTTGGTCTGGTGTAGCTGGCCTGACTGCCACCACTGTCTTGGTCTGGTGTAGCTGGCCTGCTGCCACCACTGTCTTGGTCTGGTGTAGCTGGCCTGCTGCCACCACTGTCTTGGTCTGGTGTAGCTGGCCTGCTGCCACCACTGTCTTGGTCTGTTGTAGCTGGCCTGCTGCCACCACTGTCTTGGTCTGGTGTAGCTGGCCTACTGCCACCACTGTCTTGGTCTGGTGTAGCTGGCCTGCTGCCACCACTGTCTTGGTCTGGTGTAGCTGGCCTCTGCCACCACTGTCTTGGTCTGTTGTAGCTGGCCTGCTGCCACCACTGTCTTGGTCTGGTGTAGCTGGCCTGCTGCCACCACTGTCTTGGTCTGGTGTAGCTGGCCTACTGCCACCACTGTCTTGGTCTGTGTAGCTGGCCTGCTGCCACCACTGTCTTGGTCTGGTGTAGCTGGCCTGCTGCCACCACTGTCTTGGTCTGGTGTAGCTGGCCTGCTGCCACCACTGTCTTGGTCTGGTGTAGCTGGCCTGCTGCCACCACTGTCTTGGTCTGGTGTAGCTGGCCTGCTGCCACCACTGTTTGGTCTGGTGTAGCTGGCCTACTGCCACCACTGTCTTGGTCTGGTGTAGCTGGCCTACTGCCACCACTGTCTTGGTCTGGTGTAGCTGGCCTGCTGCCACCACTGTCTTGGTCTGGTGTAGCTGGCCTGCTGCCACCACTGTCTTGGTCTGGTGTAGCTGGCCTACTGCCACCACTGTCTTGGTCTGGTGTAGCTGGCCTGCTGCCACCACTGTCTTGGTCTGGTGTAGCTGGCCTGCTGCCACCACTGTCTTGGTCTGGTGTAGCTGGCCTGCTGCCACCACTGTCTTGGTCTGGTGTAGCTGGCCTGCTGCCACCACTGTCTTGGTCTGGTGTAGCTGGCCTGCTGCCACCACTGTCTTGGTCTGGTGTAGCTGGCCTACTGCCACCACTGTCTTGGTCTGGTGTAGCTGGCCTGCTGCCACCACTGTATTGGTCTGGTGTAGCTGGCCTACTGCCACCACTGGTCTGTGGTCTACTGGTGGTATGGTGTAGCTGGCCTACTGCCACCACTGTCTTGGTCTGGTGTAGCTGGCCTGCTGCCACCACTGTATTGGTGGGTGCAATTACAAGACGCAGGTTTTTGTGTTACCTCCTGTAATTCTACCCACCTGGACAGTCCCGACAGTGAACCAGCTACACGAGACCAACTTTCCTTCTAGCAAAGTCACTGGGAAGTAGCCCAAAAATTTTTAGTCCTTAGACACTTAGTGAAATGCTTGAGATAACCTCATCACCCTATTCGAGTTTCTTAACTCAAACTGACACATTTCATTACCTGATGAACGAATAGCCTTTCTTCCAATAATGTAACTCATATTGAGGACAACAGCAGCAGACTACTGATGTAAATAATTCATTTTAAATGACGAATAAAGGCTTAAAAACATGCATAACATGTCAAACAACATAAGGAGCTGTCATTTCGAGAACACAGTAAGACAGATGCAACACAAACCAAGAAACTGGCAAAGTAGTAGATCATGAAGACTTCGCAGTCACGAGTGTTTCCAAGACTTGAATATTGTTCTGCGCTTTTCAAGGCAGAAGATATGGCAGAGCTGGAATATTTACAGAGATCATATACTGCCTACACTGCCGTTTAAACTATTGTGAACGCCTGAAACTATTCGAATCTGAAACGTAGAAGAAAACGATAGGTAGTATATATATGGAAGATACTCGAGGGTCTGGTTCGTAATCTTCACAATAATAACTTACTGAAGTGAAAGATATGGGAGAAAGCGTGGAATAGAGCCAGTGAAGAGCTGGGGAGCCATGAGTATAATTAGAGAACACTGTGTCAACATCCTTATTCCAAGACTCTTCAACATACAGATATCAGAAATGTTACTGGAACGAAGGTAGACGTTTTCAAGCATCAACTACTATAAGTGCTGGATCACCCAGGTTGTGATGGTTATGTGGCTCTGCCTGCAGGAGCTAGTACAAACAGCTCGGTTTATCAGACGAGTAGAAGAACCCTCGAAAGCGGTCACAGGTAAAAATGACAGGCAAAAAGCTGTTATTGCAGATGCTTATTACTTCAGGCATGTGTTATTGTAGGATGTTGATTAAGGTGCTGCCTCCACACTGACGGTCACTTGTTTACACAAGACTGTGTGGTGTGTGTGTGTGTGTGTGTGTGTGTGTGTGTGTGTGTGTGTGTGTGTAACCTGGGTGTTGGTGTTAGCTAGTTCAAGGATGCACACGTCTTGCCTCACATTCAACTGTGTACACAGGTGCCAGTGTGCACGCCAACACTTGCGTACATGTACACAGGCTTCTCGTAATACACAGTATTCCATGTGTTTTTGAGCCTGATCTAATTTAATATATGCAATTTTTTTTTCAAAAAGTGTGCGGGTTGTATCATTAAATTTTATGATTGAAGGGTGTATTAAGCATAAGGGTGAATTTTGCATGCCTCTGTATCTTATTTTCCGTGTGCATGTGCTCACCTAATTGTATTTGCAGGGGTCAGTTCATAACTCCTGGCCCTTCATTTTAACTTGAGATGTTTTAGTAATTCTTGGCCCCCCAGGGCTCAATTATATCTTCTCGTGAAGCTGTGTACTGTTAACCTCCTCCACCTCAACATTCTAACTTCCTAAGACTGAAAAAGTACTTGGTGACAGTACTTGGTGGCAGTTCTTGGTGACAGTTGTTTGGTGACACCGACATGATGTAAGTAAAAGTGACTTTGTAAATGGTCCAAGTCGGAGCGAAACGTCGTCGTAAGCTCCTCTCAAGTTGTCGTGTATGTCCACTGCTTCTCTCTGCCGTCTCAAACAACCTCTCCCTATTCACCCTGTCTAATTCTTGAGTACTTTGTCAAGATCATGACCCACCCCTAGTGCTCTTCTAGTCTGAGTTGCTTAAATTTCTCCTCGTAGTTTATTTCCCTCAGTTCCGGCACCGGTCTGAGGTATTTCGGGTTTCTAGCCTCTTCAGTCTTATATCCAATCTTGAAGGTCTACCTACCAGGAGTCTACCTGGAGGGAATTCTGGGGTCAACACCCCGTGGCCCGGTCTATGACGAAAACTCCTGGTGGATCAGGGCCTGATCAGCCAGGCTGTTACTGCTGATCATACGCAATCCAATGTACGAACCACAGCCCGGATGATCATGCGCTGACTTTAGGTATCTGTTCAGAACCCTTACTTTTGATTGGGTGTGTATTACGTTTGTCTCCACCACTTCCTGATCCAACTAACTCCACTTTTTAACCATCCTGAGACTAAAGGAATACTTCCTTACATCCCTATGATTCATCTGTATCTTCAGCTTTCTCACTTGATCCTGATCCTCTTAATTCAGTTTGTCGTTATCAGCCCTATCGTGTGTGTGTGTGTGTGTGTGTGTGTGTGTGTGTGTGTGTGTGTGTGTGTGTGTGTGTGTGTGTGTGTGTGTGTGTGTGTGTGTGTGACGGGGTGTAGCCTTGATAGTTTAACATGTTATGTACATCAATTCATGACTTGCCGCGTGAATAGAATTATTATCAATGTTACTTAATGTTATCACAAGTCTCCTCTAAGGTGGAGGTAGAGGGGGACGTGGAGAGGGGTCGTTTTGGGGGAGCAGTGGTGTTAGGGGTGAGGATGGGTCGTTGTGGGGGAGGAGTGCTGTTGGGGGTGAGGATGGGGTTCATGTAAGAGGAGAAAATATGGTATTTTGTGGGGATGCTGCCGGCGACGTGTGAATATTAATTGCAAGAAAAATAGTGTCTTACCTGTAGAGAATGTGACGACGTATGAGTTGTACATTGATGACAAGCGGCTGTGACCACACCATGCAGGTGGTAGTGACACGAAGCCTGGTCTGTGACCACACCATGCAGATGGTAGTGACACGAAGCCTGGTCTGTAGTCAGACCATGGAGGTGGTGATGACACAGCCTAGTCTGGGGGCCGGACCTTAGTGGGGGTTGGGGGGTGATCCCGGCATCAACAGTGTTCTAGTGTTCACTCTAGGTAACGTTTCTCTCTCTAGGTAACGTTTCGCTCTCTAGGTAACGTTTCGCTCTCCCTCTCCCTCCCTCCCCTCTCCCTCTCTCCCCCTCCCCTCTTTTCCTCTCTCCCCCTCCCCTCTTTTCCTCTCTCCCCTCCCCTCTTTTCCTCTCTCCCCCTCCCCTCTTTTCCTCTCTCCCCCTCCCCTCTTTTCCTCTCTCCCCCTCCCCTCTTTTCCTCTCTCCTTCTCTCCCTCTCCCGTCACTCTGTATAGACACTGATGCCTCTAGTGTGTTGGATTTGAAGCGCCTCTATACTGACGAGTCATTAAAGCCTCATGCCAGCTAGTCACTATGGAATGGCGGTGGCGGTGTCTGTACTCTGAGAAATATACTTCTAAGTGTATATACCCTCTGGTTTGACATTTGCTTAGAGATGCATATGTGTATATACCCTTTACCCATGAGATATCTCGGTGTATATACGTACTTTAAGGTGATGTATATACCCTCTTAATATAAATTCCTCGGTGATTAATATACTTTGCTTTGATTTAGTAATACATAACTTTCAGTTTGATAATACGTAGTGTGTATATACCTTTTATTTATTTGACGAAGTTGGATACATCAGCAGTATGTTGCTATACTTCTATATGATATTCTGTATAATAATTGCATAGCTTGTATTAATGTATACATCAGCATTGTGCTGCAACACTTGTGTATGATAAGCACACAGCCTGGACTAAAGTATTCATCAACATTATATTTCTGCCCTATTGTATACGACACACGGCCTGTACTAATGTATCTTTGGGTGGTTAGGAAAATATAAACTTATATACTACATTAAGGCTGCATATCACGTGTTCACCACCAGTCAAGAATATTTTAATATCAAAATGGGGATTATAATACGCTCTTAGTATATATACAGTGAGAGAGAGACCTCTCTGTGTATATCTCCTGCGTGACTTTATTCCTTCATCACATGTAACTGCTACTTAGAGCAGGTTCAGTGTATGGCATCGTTCAAAATTGTACTATTCTTGTATGGTTAATTAACTTGTGTTCACTGAAGCCTGGGGTTGTTTGGTTCAGTTTGTGTTTAAAGTATTATTAAAGCCACATGTTCATGTAGGGTTCACTTGCGTTCAAATCGCAGTGAAATCTGTCACTCATTTACGGTTGACTGGTTGACTCCAGCAGTATCTGGCATTGATGATGTTTGTATTATGTTGATGTGCTCGCCAAACACATCAATTTATTATAATGCATTACAATTGTTATTGTTTGACAGATTGTTTTTAACGTGTTAGTTCAATCACAGACTTACTAGTCTTGTTTGTTGGCTTATGTCCAGTGACAGGCTTACTAGTCTTGTTTGTTGGCTTATGTCCAGTGACAGGCTTACTAGTCTTGTTTGTTGGCTTATGTCCAGTGACAGGCTTACTAGTCTTGTTTGTTGGCTTATGTCCAGTGACAGGCTTACTAGTCTTGTTTGTTGGCTTATGTCCAGTGACAGGCTTACTAGTCTTGTTTGTTGGCTTATGTCCAGTGACAGGCTTACTAGTCTTGTTTGTTGGCTTATGTCCAGTGACAGGCTTACTAGTCTCGTTTGTTGGCTTATGTCCAGTGACAGGCTTACTGGTTTTGTTTGTTAGCTTATGTCCAGTGACAGGCTTACTGGTTTTGTTTGTTGGCTTATGTCCAGTGACAGGCTTACTGGTTTTGTTTGTTGGCTTGTTATGTCCAGTGACAGGCTTACTAGTCTTGTTTGTTGGCTTATGTCCAGTGACAGGCTTACTAGTCTTGTTTGTTGGCTTATGTCCAGTGACAGACTTACTGGTTTTGTTTGTTGGCTTATGTCCAGTGACAGGCTTACTAGTCTTGTTTGTTGGCTTACGTCCAGTGACAGGCTTACTAGTCTTGTTTGTTGGCTTACGTCCAGTGACAGGCTTACTAGTCTTGTTTGTTGGCTTACGTCCAGTGACAGGCTTACTAGTCTCGTTTGTTGGCTTGTTATGTCCAGTGACAGGCTTACTAGTCTTGTTTGTTGGCTTGTTATGTCCAGTGACAGGCTTACTAGTCTTGTTTGTTGGCTTGTTATGTCCAGTGACAGGCTTACTAGTCTTGTTTGTTGGCTTGTTATGTCCAGTGACAGGCTTACTAGTCTTGTTTGTTGGCTTGTTATGTCCAGTGACAGGCTTACTAGTCTTGTTTGTTGGCTTGTTATGTCCAGTGACAGGCTTACTAGTCTTGTTGGCTTATGTCCAGTGACAGGCTTACTAGTCTCGTTTGTTGGCTTATGTCCAGTGACAGACTTACTAGTCTTGTTTGTTGGCTTATGTCCAGTGACAGGCTTACTAGTCTTGTTGGCTTATGTCCAGTGACAGGCTTACTAGTCTCGTTTGTTGGCTTGTTATGTCCAGTGACAGGCTTACTAGTCTTGTTTGTTGGCTTATGTCCAGTGACAAGCTTACTAGTCTTGTATGTTGGCTTATGTCCAGTGACAGGCTTACTAGTCAAGTTTGTTGGCTTGCTATGTCCAGTGACAGGCTTACTAGTCTTGTTGGCTTATGTCCCGTGACAGGCTTACTAGTCTTGTTTGTTAGCTTATGTCCAGTGACAGGCTTACTAGTCTTGTTTGTTGGCTTATGTCCAGTGACAGGCTTACTAGTCTTGTTTGTTGGCTTATGTCCAGTGACAGGCTTACTAGTCTTGTTTGTTGGCTTATGTCCAGTGATAGGCTTACTAGTCTTGTTTGTTGGCTTATGTCCAGTGATAGGCTTACTAGTCTTGTTTGTTGGCTTATGTCCAGTGACAGGCTTACTAGTCTTGTTTGTTGGCTTATGTCCAGTGACAGGCTTACTAGTCTTGTTTGTTGGCTTGTTATGTCCAGTGACAGGCTTACTAGTCTCGTTTGTTGGCTTGTTATGTATAGTGACAGGCTTACTAGTCTTGTTTGTTGGCTTATGTCCAGTGACAGACTTACTAGTCTTGTTTGTCTTGCTTTGTCCAATCACAGGCTTACTAGGCGGCTTGTTTGATGGTTTTCTATGTTAGCACAATGTCTTACATAGAGAGACAGCTGTTATCCTGGTGTTTCACTCGGGGAGGTGTTCTCTGCTTCACATAGTGATACAGACAGTATCTGCTGGTGTTTCACTCGGGGAGGTGTGATGGTGTTCAGTGCTTCACATAGTGGGACAACCATGCTTGTGGGTCACATGTGAATGATCAACGAAGGTGCTCGTCTGTATTTAGGAGGAAGATCAACGCTTCAAACTCATTGACATGCACTTTGACAGCACTTCTTTCCCAGTGAAGAAAGGAAATTCATCTCAGTTGAACCCTTTTTTTATGTTTTTAAAAATGTTAATAATGTGAGGGAGTGTGGCAGTGTAGGTGACGAGTGTCAGTACTATTCTAGTATAATAGACCAAACTTCTTCGTTCATTTTCCACACTGTATCAGTGAATTACAGATGTTCAGGCTCACTTTGTCGTAACACTGTTCTCGCAGTTTTCTCTGGATACACTTGCTAGCTACTTTATGAAGTACTACTGACTACTTGGAGGGTGTTGTGTTTAGTAGTGTAGGTAAAGGCTAGTCAATGTCCACCCGGTCTAGTACACTGTCAGTAGAGGACTAGGAGTGGGCGGTGAGGCCGGGGTAGAGGAGCCACGCCCACCGCGGGCGTGAGTGGCCGGGAGGGGAGGCCACGCCCCCTCAGAGGGTAAGCCCGCCCACGGCTGCGCGGGTGGGGGTGTGGGGAAACTGTGGGGAGGATGGCAGTGCCTGCTGAGTGAGCCACTGGTGACGTGCATCTCTTTCCTCTCTCTACCACGGTCTGACCCACACCTACACTCGTACACCTTTACCTGCACCCATACACCTACACCCCTTCACCCATACACCTACACCCCTTCACCCACACCCCTACACATACACTCACACTCCTACACCTACACTCACACCCCTTCACTCACACCCCTTCACTCACACCCCTTCCCTCACACCCCTTCACTCACACCCCTTCCCTCACACCCCTACACCTACACTCACACCCCTACACCTATACTCTCACCCCTACAACTATACTCACACCCCTTCACCCCTACACCTACACTCACACCCCTTCACCCCTACACCTATACTCTCACCCCTACAACTGTACTCAGCACCCCTTCACCCCTACACCTACACTCACACCCCTTCACCCCTACACCTATACTCACACCCCTTCACCCCTACACCTATACTCACACCCCTTCACCCCTACACCTATACTCACACCCCTTCACCTACACTCACACCCCTTCACCCACGCCACACACCTACACCCACACAGTATTCACTTAATATTCTACACCTTCAAACACTGCTACGTATCAACATTGTCTACCTTGTCACACGGGAACACTCTACATACCCCTCTACACCTCCTCTCGAACACTTAAATACCCATACACTTCTTACTCTCACACTTGCACTCAGTAACACACTGTGACATTCACTTACACACACACACACACACACACGCTTTTATCAATACATCTACACCCTCACAGTCGTACACGCCTAACCTACACTCTTACATCTACACCCTCACCTTGCACATCATTCATCAACATGCACACATTAATGGTCAAGGTGTGAAATGTGACCATCTTTCTACAATTAAGTTTTCATGTAAGAGTAATGTTGTGGCTCAGTAGTGTGCGACTTGTGTTTGACACTTCACTACCAACACTAATCGACGTGTTCAACTATATAGTGTAAAGCAACAACAGCAGCAGCAAGTGAGTGTTGCTGAAGTGGGTGACACTTGCAAACATTAGTGTGGACTTTAGTGTTGTGAAACAAGCAACGTGTGTTGAAAGTGGCTTGATGTGGCCCACTTATGTGTGTGCACGATGCTGCAGTGTTTGTGTGTGTTTATGAGGTTGTGGTTGCCACTCAACCTTCCACACTCATCCACTCCGCTTTCTCGTCCAACTCAATACCACTCTAAAATGGTTTTTAGTCACAACATCGAGAAATCGGGCGAGAGACTCTTCGTCTCAAGATGTCGAACGAGGTCTCTCGTTCGTCCATCGATTAATCGGACGAGACTTTTCACGTTCTATTTTCAAGACAACGAACGAGATCAATGTCTCGAGATCAATGGTCGAGACTTTCCTTGTTCTACCTGGGAGCCAGCGGCATGAGACCAGAGACGCAGGTGTAACGTAAGATGAACAACCAACACCTGTACTAAGTGCAGGTAGATGATTAAGACTGAGGGCAGGTGTGCGGGGAGCAGCTGGGAACACGTTATATAAGCAGGAGAGGAAGGCAAGACGACCAGGGAGCCTGAAGTGGGCGAAGAGGTAAGGGAAGGAAAACGAGGAGCAGAAGAACTTGGTGATGTAACCTGGGAGGGGAGGGGGCGCCTGGGGAGGAGAGAGTAAATTGGAGGGAAAAGAGCGTGATGAACGAGGACAGGTTGTGCTTCCATAACCTTCACTTTTAGTAGTGTCTTTGTCTATATTAAAACAATACACACACACACACACACACACACACACACACACACACACACACACACACCAGTGAAGAGGCGGGTCCAGGAGCTGAGTCTCGACCCGTGCAACCACAATTAGGTGAGTACACACACATTTATTTAGCACACATGACACGTCTTGTTATCTGTAAGAGACTCGTATAACAAACATTCATAAAGGAAAGGCAGAATGCGTCAGTAGTTGAGTGTCAACAAAACAATAATAGAATTAGTGATGTCCCTGTAGATGTCAGAGTATAAGTGCACCTGATGTAAGAGAGACAGAGACAGAGACAGAGAAAGACAGACACAGACATAGACATAGACGAGGAATCATACACAAATAACTTCAAAGCGGATTTTACTGAACAGATTTGTTTCATTCACTGGTTTTGTAAAAGTTTAATTGTTTGTTGTAAGCCTAGAAGGTCATACGTGCTCTTTCCTTATTTCGAGAAGTTGCCCTTTTTTATAAGAGGAGAATATTCGTTGAAGCAACAACAAAATGTGGAGTTAAATACGTAGCTAAAAGTTGTTTTTACAGCGACTGTTTTATTAACGTAAAGAGACGAGAGTAACTTTTACCCGGTTAATGTGTGTCAACACTTTGTTTGTCCAACACAAACTTACATTGTGTTATTTTTCTCCCTAGTGTTGCGTCCATTGTTGCCATCTTGTTCCTCGGTGTATATGACAGTATTGTTCCTAGTCGTGTCCAGTGTTGCCATCGTCTTCCAAATTGTTACTAGTTGCTTGTAGCGCTGTGATCTGTACCTCAGTACTCACCTAGATAAGCCAGAATACTGTCAACTTCATTTTACTACGAGCTTGATAATGTACTGCTGCAATAAGCATCTACACTGCTGCAATGAGACTACGCTGCTGCTGCAACGAGACTACGCTGCTGCTGCGACGAGACTACACTGCTGCTGCAACGAGACTACGCTGCTGCTGCAACGAGACTACGCTGCTGCTGCAACGAGACTACGCTGCTGCTGCAACGAGACTACGCTGCTGCAACGAGATTACACTGCTGCAACGAGACTACACTGCTGCAACGAGACTACACTGCTGCAACGAGACTACTCTGTTGCAACGAGACTACACTGCTGCAACGAGACTACACTGCTGCAACGAGACTACACTGCTGCAACGAGACTACACTGCTACAACGAGACTACACTGCTACGAGACTACACTGCTGCAACGAGACTACAATGCTACAACGAGACTACACTGCTACAACGAGACTACACTGCTACAACGAGACTACACTGCTGCAACGAGACTACGCTGCTGCAACGAGACTACACTGCTACAACGAGACTACACTGCTACAACGAGACTACACTGCTGCAACGAGACTACACTGCTGCAACGAGACTACACTGCTGCAACGAGACTACACTGCTACAACGAGACTACACTGCTGCAACGAGACTACACTGCTACAACGAGACTACACTGCTGCAACGAGACTACACTGCTACAACGAGACTACACTGCTGCAACGAGACTACACTGCTGCAACGAGACTACACTGCTGCAACGAGACTACACTGCTGCAACGAGACTACACTGCTGCAACGAGACTACACTGCTGCAACGAGACTACAATGCTACAACGAGACTACACTGCTGCAACGAGACTACACTGCTACAACGAGACTACACTGCTGCAACGAGACTACACTGCTGCAACGACACTACACTGCTACAACGAGACTACACTGCTGCAACGAGACTACACTGCTACAACGAGACTACAATGCTACAACGAGACTACAATGCTACAACGAGACTACACTGCTACAACGAGACTACACTGCTACAACGAGACTACACTGCTACAACGAGACTACACTGCTACAACGAGACTACAATGCTACAACGAGACTACAATGCTACAACGAGACTACACTGCTGCAACGAGACTACACTGCTACAACGAGACTACACTGCTACAACGAGACTACAATGCTACAACGAGACTACACTGCTACAACGAGACTACACTGCTGCAACGACACTACAATGCTACAACGAGACTACCCTGCTACAACGAGACTACACTGCTACAACGAGACTACACTGCTGCAACGACACTACAATGCTACAACGAGACTACACTGCTACAACAAGACTACACTGCTGCAACGACACTACAATGCTACAACGAGACTACACTGCTACAACGAGATTCTGACGTTCTGAATGAGACTGTGAACTGCTGGAACAAGACTGAACTAATGCAGTTTGCTTATAGTTGGAACAATGTGGAAGAAACTTGTAGCTAGAGTTTTTGATGCACATGTTCATAAGAGGTGAGTGTGGAGAGCTGAAGACTAGACACCTGTGTGTTACGTCAGTTGGTGATGAGAGGGACTTTTGGTGGTGCTTCTGTTGCTGGTGCTACAAGGAGCAAGCACCAGACGAGCCTGGCCCATGGCCGGGCTCAGAGAGTAGACATACTCTCGAAATTCTTCAAAGGTAAAGGTATATCAAAGGTAGACAGTTGCTGAGGGAGGTCAGGTGATGACCGTTGTCTTGACATATGATCTTTGCCTCGTGTCAACACAGTAATTGTTAACTGCCTCTTGCATGAGTGTAATTGTTATATGACCAATTGCGTGTCAGAAATGTAAAAGTACTCGCCCAGTTGTGTTTACAAGGGTCGAGTCACAGCTCCTGACCCCAACACTTAACTGCTATCGATTGACCTCCTAGCCTCCAGATTTATAAAGATTTTCGTTACTCTTTTAACCATACTGGAAAAAAAGGAGGCGGATGATTTAACATAAATAATATTTATTAATTTCGTGAAATCCAGGATAATTTTCGCGGAGTTATTGATATTAGACTGTGCTGATGACACTATCCTTGCTTACCAAGCCAAGACCACGAGATGGACCTTTAATGTTGCATGTATGTACTGACCAAGTTCAGAAGATGGACCTTTAATGTTGCATGTATGTACTGACCAAGTTCAGAAGATGGACCTTTAATGTTGCATGTATGTACTGACCAAGTTCAGAAGATGGACCTTTAATGTTGCATGTATGTACTGACCAAGTTCAGAAGATGGACCTTTAATGTTGCATGTATGTACTGACCAAGTTCAGAAGATGGACCTTTAATGTTGCATGTATATACTGACCAAGTTCAGAAGATGGACCTTTAATGTTGCATGTATATACTGACCAAGTTCAGAAGATGGACCTTTAATGTTGCATGTATATACTGACCAAGTTCAGAAGATGGACTTTAAACTTGGCCAAAAACACCGTCTACAGCTTTACCTAACATTCTTTTATATATTTCACAAAGATGATAATTGTACGAAGCTTTTGGTAAGCTTAAATAATGGGCAATTATTGGTTAATTATCTTGTCTCGGCAGTGGTGAGTGCTCAGGTGAGTGCCACTCCTGCTAGTGCCACTCCTGGCAGAGCCACCATGGGAAAGTTATGAGGGCAGTGGAGAGTGCTCAGGTGAGTGCCACTCCTGCTAGTGCCACCCCTGGCAGAGCCACCATGGGAAAGTTATGAGGGCAGTGGAGAGTGCTCAGGTGAGTGCCACTCCTGCTAGTGCCACCCCTGGCAGAGCCACCATAGGAAAGTTATGAGGGCAGTGGAGAGTGCTCAGGTGAGTGCCACTCCTGGCAGAGCCACCATGGGAAAGTTATGAGGGCAGTGGAGAGTGCTCAGGTGAGTGCCACTCCTGCTAGTGCCACCCCTGGCAGAGCCACCATAGGAAAGTTATGAGGGCAGTGGAGAGTGCTCAGGTGAGTGCCACTCCTGCTAGTGCCACCCCTGGCAGAGCCACCATAGGAAAGTTATGAGGGCAGTGGAGAGTGCTCAGGTGAGTGCCACTCCTGCTAGTGCCACCCCTGGCAGAGCCACCATAGGAAAGTTATGAGGGCAGTGGAGAGTGCTCAGGTGAGTGCCACTCCTGCTAGTGCCACCCCTGGCAGAGCCACCATAGGAAAGTTATGAGGGCAGTGGAGAGTGCTCAGGTGAGTGCCACTCCTGGCAGAGCCACCATGGGAAAGTTATGAGGGCAGTGGAGAGTGCTCAGGTGAGTGCCACTCCTGCTAGTGCCACCCCTGGCAGAGCCACCATAGGAAAGTTATGAGGGCAGTGGAGAGTGCTCAGGTGAGTGCCACTCCTGCTAGTGCCACCCCTGGCAGAGCCACCATAGGAAAGTTATGAGGGCAGTGGAGAGTGCTCAGGTGAGTGCCACTCCTGCTAGTGCCACCCCTGGCAGAGCCACCATAGGAAAGTTATGAGGGCAGTGGAGAGTGCTCAGGTGAGTGCCACTCCTGCTAGTGCCACCCCTGGCAGAGCCACCATAGGAAAGTTATGAGGGTAGTGGAGAGTGCTCAGGTGAGTGCCACTCCTGCTAGTGCCACCCCTGGCAGAGCCACCATAGGAAAGTTATGAGGGCAGTGGAGAGTGCTCAGGTGAGTGCCACTCCTGGCAGAGCCACCATGGGAAAGTTATGAGGGCAGTGGAGAGTGCTCAGGTGAGTGCCACTCCTGCTAGTGTAACCCCTGGCAGAGCCACCATAGGAAAGTTATGAGGGCAGTGGAGAGTGCTCAGGTGAGTGCCACTCCTGCTAGTGCCACCCCTGGCAGAGCCACCATAGGAAAGTTATGAGGGCAGTGGAGAGTGCTCAGGTGAGTGCCACTCCTGCTAGTGCCACCCCTGGCAGAGCCACCATAGGAAAGTTATGAGGGCAGTGGAGAGTGCTCAGGTGAGTGCCACTCCTGGCAGAGCCACCATGGGAAAGTTATGAGGGCAGTGGAGAGTGCTCAGGTGAGTGCCACTCCTGCTAGTGCCACCCCTGGCAGAGCCACCATAGGAAAGTTATGAGGGCAGTGGAGAGTGCTCAGGTGAGTGCCACTCCTGCTAGTGCCACCCCTGGCAGAGCCACCATAGGAAAGTTATGAGGGCAGTGGAGAGTGCTCAGGTGAGTGCCACTCCTGCTAGTGCCACCCCTGGCAGAGCCACCATAGGAAAGTTATGAGGGCAGTGGAGAGTGCTCAGGTGAGTGCCACTCCTGCTAGTGCCACCCCTGGCAGAGCCACCATGGGAAAGTTATGAGGGCAGTGGAGAGTGCTCAGGTGAGTGCCACTCCTGCTAGTGTAACCCCTGGCAGAGCCACCATAGGAAAGTTATGAGGGCAGTGGAGAGTGCTCAGGTGAGTGCCACTCCTGCTAGTGCCACCCTGGCAGAGCCACCATAGGAAAGTTATGAGGGCAGTGGAGAGTGCTCAGGTGAGTGCCACTCCTGCTAGTGCCAACCCTGGCAGAGCCACCATGGGAAAGTTATGAGGACAGTGGAGAGTGCTCAGGTGAGTGCCACTACTGCTAGTGCCACCCCTGGCAGTGCCACCATGGGAAAGTTATGAGGGCAGTGGAGAGTGCTCAGGTGAGTGCCACTCCTGCTAGTGCCACCCCTGGAAGTGCCACCATGGGAAAGTTATGAGGGCAGTGGAGTGCTCAGGTGAGTGCCACTCCTGCTAGTCCCACCCCTGGCAGTGCCACCACATTATTGATGACGCCCAGGATAATGAACACTGGTAGATAATGATAGGTAATGATAGATGAGAGGGACGACGATGATAGGTAATGAGTTCTGATAGATAATGAGACTCGGTAGATTGTAAAGGTAATGAAGAGCACTTGATAGATATACGATAATAGGGATAGAAACCCAGGTAGATAGATAACCTAGAAGATAGATAATGAGGTAGATGACTAAGGGGACAACGAGAAATATTGATAACTAGGGAGGTAGATAACGAGGATGATAGATAACCTGGGGGGGGGGGTGAGGAGATGAGAGGATAATGGAAGATGAGTGTAAGAGGTCAATAGTTGAGCGCATGAAGACAACCTATCCCGGCCCAGCCTGTCACTGACCCAGTCCTGGTGAACACTCATCCTCACCCACCCTTGATGATGTCACCCTTGATTGATGATGTCACCCTTGATTGATGATGACACCCTTGATTGATGATGTCACCCTTGATTGATGATGGCACCCTTGATTGATGATGTCACCCTTGATTGATGATGTCACCCTTGATTGATGATGGCACCCTTGATTGATGATGTCACCCTTGATTGATGATGGCACCCTTGATTGATGATGTCACCCTTGATTGATGATGGCACCCTTGATTGATGATGTCACCCTTGATTGATGATGGCACCCTTGATTGATGATGGCACCCTTGATTGTCGATGTCACCCTTGATTGATGATGGCACCCTTGATTGATGATGTCACCCTTGATTGATGATGACACCCTTGATTGATGATGTCACCCTTGATTGATGATGGCACCCTTGATTGATGATGTCACCCTTGATTGATGATGTCACCCTTGATTGATGATGGCACCCTTGATTGATGATGTCACCCTTGATTGATGATGGCACCCTTGATTGATGATGTCACCCTTGATTGATGATGGCACCCTTGATTGATGATGGCACCCTTGATTGTCGATGTCACCCTTGATTGATGATGGCACCCTTGATTGATGATGGCACCCTTGATTGATGATGGCACCCTTGATTGAGGATGTCACCCTTAATGATAGATAATGCCACCCTTGATGATTAAAGTTAATGTTGGGAGGTACTTGTGATGTTATGGTAAATCAGTGTAGTGGTACTCTACAAAGTGTACTCTCCTATATGTATTCTCCTAGGTATACTCTTTTTGTGTACTCTTCTAGGTGGTATAAGCCTTTGTAGTAAATACCGACAAGTTGGTTTAGAAAGACACGTAAGCAAACACTATGACATATTTATTAGAAAACGTTTCGGTCCTGGGACCTTGATCACTTCTAACATACAAAGGTAGAAAGACATTATATATATAGGCGGAGAGTGAGATGTGACGCACGTGACCTGAGGAATGACATAAGAACATAAGAATGGAGGAACACTGCAGAAGGCCTACTGGCCCATGCGAGGCAAGCCCTTATCAAAACAACCTCTACCTATGATGAGGACGGGTAGACGATGAAATCATGTGACTCCTGTGTTGTTGGGTTGGTGATGCTTACGTATCATGTATGCCAATGTTTTTGAAATTTTGTAGTTTCCAGTGTTGCGTTCTATAGTGT
Source organism: Cherax quadricarinatus (assembly GCF_026875155.1). NCBI lineage: Eukaryota > Metazoa > Arthropoda > Malacostraca > Decapoda > Parastacidae > Cherax > Cherax quadricarinatus. The sequence goes on along the minus strand of NC_069461.1, from coordinate 30,712,707 downwards.
CGGTGACGGCGATCAGTGAGGCTTCCAGGCACCGTCGGCGTCTGAGGTCTGGTTCGGTGAGAGCGAGTTGTGCCTCATTCCAGTTCATCAAATGCCCCGTAGAGTCTCTGTGGAGGACACAGGCGTAACTTACATCGTCTCTGTTAATGAACTGGAATGAGGCACAACTCGTTCTCACCGAACCAGACCTCAGACGCCGACGGTGCCTAGAAGCCTCACTGATCGCCGTCACCGACACTACAGAACGCAACACTGGAAACTACAAAATTTCAAAAACATTGGCATACATGATACTTAAGCATCATAGTGTTTGCTTACGTGTCTTTCTAAACCAGCTCTTCTAGGTGTACTCTACTAGGTGTACGCACCTAGTTGTACTCGCGTAATTGTGTATGTAGGGGTCGATCATTGCTGCGAACCCAGTCTGATAACTCTTATCTTACATCTGTGAGTGAGTGCTGGTGTGGTGGGCCTGACCATCCAGTCTTGAAGCTGTGAGTGCTGGTGTGGTGGGTCTGACCATCCAGTCTTGAAGCTGTGAGTGCTGGTGTGGTGGGCCTGACCATCCAGTCTTGAAGCTGTGAGTGCTGGTGTGGTGGGTGTGACCACCCAGTCTTGAAGCTGTGAGTGCTGGTGTGGTGGGCCTGACCATCCAGTCTTGAAGCTGTGAGTGCTGGTGTGGTGGGCCTGACCATCCAGTCTTGAGGCTGTGAGTGCTGGTGTGGTGGGTCTGACCATCCAGTCTTGAAGCTGTGAGTGTTGCTGTGGTGGGTCTGACCATCCAGTCTTGAGGCTGTGAGTGAGTGCTAGTGTGGTGGGTCTGACCATCCAGTCTTGAGGCTGTGAGTGCTGGTGTGGTGGGTCTGACCATCCAGTCTTGAAGCTGTGAGTGCTGGTGTGGTGGGTCTGACCATCCAGTCTTGAAGCTGTGAGTGCTGGTGTGGTGGGTCTGACCATCCAGTCTTGAAGCTGTGAGTGCTGGTGTGGTGGGCCTGACCATCCAGTCTTGAAGCTGTGAGTGCTGGTGTGGTGGGTCTGACCATCCAGTCTTGAAGCTGTGAGTGCTGGTGTGGTGGGCCTGACCATCCAGTCTTGAAGCTGTGAGTGCTGGTGTGGTGGGTCTGACCATCCAGTCTTGAAGCTGTGAGTGCTGGTGTGGTGGGTCTGACCATCCAGTCTTGAAGCTGTGAGTGCTGGTGTGGTGGGTCTGACCATCCAGTCTTGAAGCTGTGAGTGCTGGTGTGGTGGGTCTGACCACCCAGTCTTGAAGCTGTGAGTGCTGGTGTGGTGGGTCTGACCATCCAGTCTTGAAGCTGTGAGTGCTGGTGTGGTGGGTCTGACCACCCAGTCTTGAAGCTGTGAGTGATTGCTGGTGTGGTGGGTCTGACCATCCAGTCTTATTCCTTACCTCACATTCCACTCCTTCCTCTTACTTCTTACCCCTCACTCCACTCCCTCCTCATCCTCTCTAACGTCATTATATCTTACTTTTCCCTCCGGCTCCTAAACTTCCACGCTGTTTTTTTTTTTCCTCTCTGCGCCTCTTTCACCACCTCCATTTCTCTGTCTTTCTATTCCTTTCGCATCTTTGTCTTTCCCGTCTCTCTCACTTTTCTTAGCTGTCTCCTCCCACTTGCCACTTGCATGGATGAGCAATCTGAGAGCGGTAATACATACGTCTGTTTATAGTGGAGTCACTGTAGAGAGACATGAGAAGGAAGGAAGGAGGGAGGGAAGGAAGGAAGGAAGGAGGGAGGGAAGGAGGGAGGGAAGGAGGGAGGGAAGGAGGGAGGGAAGGAAGGAGGGAAGGAAGGAGGGAGGGAAGGAAGGAAGGAGGGAGGGAAGGAAGTAGGGAAGGAAGGAAGTAGGGAAGGAAGGAGGGAATGAAGGAAGGAGGGAATGAAGGAAGGAGGGAAGGAAGGAAGGAGGGAAGGAAGGAAGGAGGGAAGGAAGAAAGGAGGGAAGGAAGGAAGGATGGGGGAAAGGAGGAGGGAGGGAAGGAGGAAGAAGGAAGGAGAGGAAGGGAAGGAGGGAAGGAAAAGGAAGGATGGAAGGAGGGAAGGAAGGAAGGAGGGAAAGGGGAAGGAAGGAGGGAGGGAGGGAAGGAAGGAAGGAGGGAAGGAAGGAAAGGAGGGAAGGAAGGGAGGAGGGAAGGAAGAAAGGAGGGAAGGAAGGAAGAAGGGAGGAAGGAAGAAGGGAGGGAAGGAAGGAGGGAAGGGAGGAAGGGGGAAAGAGGGAAGGAAGGCGTAAAACTTGTGCACACGTATACAATGTTGTGGGAATTGATGGTACAGTGTTGTGGGTAATGATGGTACAGTGTTGTGCGTAATGATGGTACAGTGTTGTGGGTAATGATGGTACAGTGTTGTGGGTAATGATGGTTCAGTGTTGTGGGTAATGATGGTACAGTGTTGTGGGTAATGATGGTACAGTGTTGTGGGTAATGATGGTACAGTGTTGTGGGTAATGATGGTACAGGTTTGTGGGTATTGATGGTACAGTGTTGTGGGTAATGATGGTACAGTGTTGTGGGTAATGATGTACAGTGTTGTGGGTAATGATGGTACAGTGTTGTGGGTAATGATGGTACAGTGTTGTGGGTAATGATGGTACAGTGTTGTGGGTAATGATGGCATTGATGGTGATGGTCTAGGCCCTAGACCATCACCATCACTAAGGTGCTGTAGAGGTCAGAAATGTACCGAGTGTCATTTGCCGTGGAGGTCAGTAACTCAGTGTGTGTCAAGGATAGTTCATCCCATCCTCCATCCATAGATTTCTCATTATTTCCATCCGTCTCTTCTATCTGTTCTCGCTTCATCCGTCGTTCCTTCCTTCAACCTTCAGTCCACGTTTGTTTCTTCCCTTCTTCTGGATTGTCACTTGGTGCAGGTTTTCTGAGGCTCTTAAACGTGTGACTCGCTGAAAGTGTTATTTCTTGGCCTAGACACACTTGGCTGAGGTGTGCGAGTTGGCAGCTGGTGCATCATGTGTCATCTGCAGTAACAGTGACCACCACCACTACCACCTTCTGCAAGGTTCTTGTCTGAGTGTGTCATGTGCAGTAACAGTGACTACGCTTGTCTGAGTGTGTCATCTGCAGTAACAGTGACTACACTTGTCTGAGTGTGCAGTGTTAACTTGCTCGCCATGATGCATCTCCCGTAGTTATGACAACTGGGTCAACAGAGAACTACACTTGTACCTATGGGTTCTGTCTTGGCCTTCACTACTGAAGGCTGTCATAGGACGAGGACGGGTAGGAAGAAAGGATAGGAACGGAAGCATCTAGGAAAGCAGGGGAGTAGGAAGTGATGAATATTGGAAGAGAGGACAGTGTGAAGGCAGGCAGGGAAGGAGGAAGGAAGGAAGGGATAGAAACAAAAGACACTGGTAGCAAGGAATCTTTTTTATTTCGAGGTTTCACTCAAGGATAGACTTTATCAAATGCACAGGGATAAACAAATACACTGCCTTATAAAACGTACGAGAACCCCGCGGTCAACATCATACCCAGGTCGAAGGTGAGGTTACATACTGATGAGAACAAGTGGAAGAGACCAAAGTGAGGTTACATACTGATGAGAACATGGGGAGAGACCAAATGAGGTCACATACTAATGAGAACAAAGGGCGAAAACCAAAATGAGTTCAGATACTGATGGGAACAAGGGGGACGAAATTTGTATTAAATGAATCACTGGCAGTTTGGGTGGTGGGATTAACTAACATATAGGTAGACAACGTAGCAGGAAGTAGGGAGGGAAGTCCCTAGCAGAGAGTGAGAGAGGGTGGTGGGAAGGCGGGGCGAGGGAGGGAGGTAGGTAGGTAAGAGAGAGAGGTAGGTAGGTAGGTAGGCAGGATGGTAGAGAGGGAGGATACATGCAGACACAGTCATAAATTAGACACATGTGCAACTCTTGGGTATCTTTATTGAGGAAACGTTTCGCCACACAGTGGCTTCATCAGTCCATACGTAGGAGAAACACCACCTATGTGACACCACCTATGACTGCTACACCTCTCCTGCCATACGGTTTATAAGCTGCTTCTCCGCTCATATGCCGTATTCTACTCAAGTTTGATGGACTGAACACATCGACTCAAGGTTGAGGGACTGATTACCTCATTCTCCTCCTGTTCTTCAAGTTTCTCCTACGTATGGACTGATGAAGCCACTGTGTGGCGAAACGTTTCCTCAATAAAGATACCCAAGAGTTGCACATGTGTCTAATTTATCAACATGTCGGTTCTCTGAACCATCCATCTACAAAGACACAGTCATACAACTGTATACAGAGGTTTGGTGGATAAACTGGTGTCTATGCTCCTTCAGGATTAATTCTAAATTTATATGTTTTAAGTGTTGGTGTTGGAGGATGGCGTGCGTGTGAGCACATGGAGGCTCTCTTAAGAGCTTGGTGCTGCCACTTACCTTCCATTATATCTGAGGGCCACTTGTTCCTTCAGTTAGTTCCAGGATATAATTGCTGTTGAATTTCACATAAGGTGCGATGGGAATGCCTTAAAGATGAGTTCTACTGTCCAGCTATATTTGGCTGCATAAAAACTCTAGTAGGGCCTTGAAAGGATCAACTTCCTGGTAGCTGAAGCATGTTCTAGGCATATTCCCCTAAGAAAGAAGAAGAGCAGGAGTAAACTGGAGAGAAAAAGACGCTCCCTCTACAGAAGACGACGAAGAGTCACTGAGCTCCTCAGGAGTGCTAGAACATCTGATACACGAAAGGAGGCGCTGACCAGGGAAGTGGAAACTATCGAACTTAAGCTAAATGACTCTTACAGGAACCAGGAGAGGCAGGAGGAGCTTAAAGCTATTAGTGAAATTGAAAGAAATTCAAAATATTTCTTTTTATATGTCAAAAACAAGGCAAATACCACATCTAGTATCGGGCCCTTACTCAGACAGGATGGGACTTACACAGATGACAACAAGGAAATGAGTGAAATATTGAAATCCCAGTACGACTCTGTGTTTAGTGAACCACTAATCGGTCTGAGGATCGACGACCCAAATGATTTCTTCATGAATGAGCCTCAAAACTCCATAAATGTATGCCAGATTTCCGACATTACCCTAACTCCGATAGATTTCGAAAAAGCCATTGACAACATGCCTATGCACTCAGCCCCGGGCCCAGACTCGTGGAACTCTGTTTTCATTAAGAACTGCAAGAAACCCCTCTCGCGTGCCCTAAGTACACTATGGAGGAGGAGCTTGGACATGGGTGAAATTCCACAGTCACTTAAAAACAACGGATATAGCCCCACTCCATAAAGGTGGCAGCAAAGCATTAGCTAAGAACTATAGACCAATAGCTCTGACGTCCCACATCATAAAAATCTTTGAAAGAGTGCTAAGAAGCAGGATTGCAAATCACCTGGATTCCCAAAATCTGCACAATCCAGGGCAACATGGATTCAGGGCAGGTCGCTCCTGCCTCTCACAACTACTGGATCACTATGACATGGCCTTGGATGCACTGGAAGAAAATCAGAATGCAGATGTAATATACACAGACTTTGCAAAAGCATTTGACATATGCGATCATGGCGTAATAGCCCATAAAATACGTGCTAAAGGAATAACTGGGAAAGTGGGGAGATGGATCTTCAACTTCCTAACAAATCGAACACAAAGAGTAGTGGTCAACAGAGTTAAATCGGAGGCTGCCATAGTGAAGAGCTCTGTTCCACAAGGCACAGTACTCGCCCCCATCTTATTCCTTATCCTCATATCAGACATAAACAGAGATATACACCACAGCACCGTATCATCCTTTGCGGATGATACTAGGATCTGCATGAGGCTGTCATCTGCTGAGGACGCGGTTAATCTCCAAGAAGATATAAACAAAGTTTTCCAATGGGCAACGGTAAACAATATGATGTTCAATGAGGACAAATTCCAACTACTCCGTTATGGAAAACTGGAGGAGATAATAACTAGAACAGAGTATACTACTGACTCCGGCCATACAATAGAGCGGAAAACTAATGTAAGGGACCTGGGAGTAGTAATGTCTGAGGATCTCACTTTCAAGAATCACAACAGTGCCACGATCGCACGTGCAAAGAAAATGATAGGATGGATAATGAGAACTTTCAAAACGAGAGATGCCAAGCCCATGATGATCCTTTTCAAATCACTTGTTCTCTCTAGGCTGGAATACTGCTGTACATTAACATCTCCATTCAAAGCAGGTGAAATCGCAGATCTAGAGAGTGTACAGAGATCCTTTACTGCACGTATAAGTTCTGTCAAGCACCTTAACTACTGGGAACGCTTGGAAGCACTTGACTTGTACTCGTTGGAACGCAGGAGGGAGAGATATATCATAATCTACACTTGGAAAATCTTGGAAGGAATGGTCCCAAATCTGCACACAGAAATCACTCCCTACGAAAGTAAAAGACTGGGCAGGCGATGCAAAATGCCCCCAATAAAAAGTAGGGGCGCCATTGGTACACTAAGGGAAAACACCATAAGTGTCCGGGGCCCAAAACTGTTTAACAGCCTCCCATCAAGCATTAGGGGAATTGCCAATAAACCCCTGGCTGCCTTCAAGAGAGAGCTGGACAGATACCTAAAGTCAGTGCCGGATCAGCCGGGCTGTGGCTCGTACGTTGGACTGCGTGCGGCCAGCAGTAACAGCCTAGTTGATCAGGCCCTGATCCATCGGGAGGCCTGGTCATGGACCGGGCCGCGGGGGCGTTGATTCCCGGAATAACCTCCAGGTAACCTCCAGGGGGTGATAGAAAAATGGGAGATAAGGATAAAAAAAAGACCTAGAGCTGGGAAGAGTAAAGAGAAGAAGGAAGAAAATTCTCAGAAAGAGAGTAAACTTTAATTATTTCATAGTAACAAATTTATTGCAAAAGCATTGTCATTGAGTCCAGGTTTTAGGTTGTTCAGTATACAAACTGACTCAGGATTCTTAAGTTCAAAGTTTTCTGTACCTTACCTATAAATTTAAAATCATGTGAACTCTATGCATGATTGAGAGACTCGAAATGAATTCTGATAGCTGGTCCATTCTGATAGCCAGGTCCATCTCTGCCAGGTCCATCTCTGGCTGGTCTCTTACTTTATACATAGCGGGTAATGGTGGTTGTTGTGGTGGTAGTGGGGGTGTTGGTGTGTGAGAGGGAGTAGGGGAGGAGAGCAGGGGACAGGAACCGCGTAATTTGGCACACAGTGTGGCCGTTAAGGAAGCTCCAGGAATAAGCAATGTGCCAGGCGGTCGCCGCTAGGTGGCGGCGGCGACGTTGTTGTTGTTGTTAGTGTGATTGTTGTTGGGAACGTTGAATTTAAAGTACTTATATTATTCTCTCTGGAACGGAAAATAGGCACGTAAGGTATATCAAAGGTATACCTGATAATGGTTTAGAAAGACACGTAAGCAAACACTATGACAGAAGTGATCAAGGTCCCAGGACCGAAACGTTTTCTAATAAATATGTCATAGTGTTTGCTTACGTGTCTTTCTAAACCAACTTGTCGGTATTTATTACCAAGGTTTATACCATACCTGATAATATATACATGGAGGGTAAGATATGGTAGAAAGTGTGGAGTGAAGCCAGTGAAGAGCAGGGGAGCCATGAGTACAATTAGAGAACACTGTGTCAACATCCGTGGTCCAAGACTCTTGAACATTCAGATATCAGAAATACTACTGGAACGAAGATAGACGTTTTCAAGATTCAGCTGGAGAGCTTCCTGCTACAAGTGCTGGATCACCCCGGTTGTGATGGTTATGTGGCTCTGCCTGCGGGAGCTAGTACAAACAGCCTGCCTGACCAGGCCTCAGGCTAGGCTGGGCTGGGCTGGAAACCTGACCTCGGGCTTGGCTGTGGGGTAGAGGATTCCTGGAAACCAGTTAATGGTGGTGGAGGTTTTGGTGGTGGTTTACCTGGAGTCTACCTGGAGGGTATTCCGGGGATCAACGCCCCCGCTGCCCGGTCCATGACTAGGCCTTCTGGTGGATCAGGGCCTGATCAACGAGCCCGTTACTGCTGGCCGCACGTAGTCCAACGTACGAACCACAGCCCGGCTGATCCGGCACCGACTTTAGGTATCTGTTCAGCTCCCTCTTGAAGACAATCAGAGGTCTATTGATAATTCCCCTTATGGCTGGTGGGAGGCTGTTGATCAGTCTTGAGCACCGGACACTTTATGTGTTTTCTCTTAGTGTACTAATGGCGCCCCTACTTTACACTGGGGGTATGTTGCATCGCCTGCCAAGTCTTTTGCTTTCTTAGTGAATGATTTCTGTGTACAGATTAGAGACCAGTGCCTCCAGGATCTTCCAGGTGTAAATTATGATGTATCTCTCTCCTGCGCTCCAGTGAGTACGTCAAGTGCTTCCAAGCGTTCCCAATAGTTAAGGTGTTTGATGGAACTTATATGTGCAGTAAAGGTTCTCTGTACATTCTCTAGATCTACAATTTCACCTGCCTTGAATGGAGATGCAGCAGTATTGCAGCCTGGAGAGAGCAAGTGATTTAAAAAGGATCGTCATTGGCTTGGCATCTCTTGTCTTGAATGTTCTCATTGTCCATCCTATCAGTTTCCTCACAGATGTGGTGGTGGGCAAGTTGTGGTAGTGTTGTTACCTTGTGATTATAGGGGTCGAGTCAGAACTTTTATCTCAGCTCAACCGATTCCTGGCCTCCAGGATCCATTCATATCTGTTATTGAAGCTGCGTAATACTGATATCCTCGACCACCTTTTCTAGTACATTTCTCTCACTGTCATAAGATTTTAAAGAAAAGTACTTATTAGCGTCCCTCTGACACATCGGTGCCTTAAGCTGCCATGTATATTCACTACTTCTCTCTGCCATCTCAGACAACTTCTGCCTGTCCGTCCTGTCTTATCTTTTAGTCTAATTTGTTTGTCATGATCATGTCTTCCTGATCCTCCTCGTCTTGTGTTGTGTTTCAGTTTCTTAAATCTCTCTCGTATTACATTACCCTCAGTTCCAGCACCAATCTCAGTGGAAACTTTTGCAATCTCTCTATGTGTTTGATCACTTGAGGGGTTCCACGCTGGCGCTGCATACTGCAAAATGGATCTAACGTACGTTGAGTACTGTGTCTTAACTTATTTCATATTTAGGTTGCTGAAAGTATTGTACATGCCGCTGAAGTTTATATATATATATGTATGTATGTCGTGCCGTATAAGTAAAACTTGCGATTTTATCTTAAATAACAACGCACTTCTTGCCGAATAGGGCAAGCGAAAATTTGTGTTTATTATTAAATTATTATAAACTTGTATAAAATATATTTAGTTGGATTAGGCTAAATTAAATTGCGCTTGTTATGATAAGGTCAGGTAAGTTTACCAAGGTTTTGGTACAAAATCATTAATTTTTAAATTAACATTAATGAAAAAAATATATCTTTAAATGTAATTGACCAGTTTATATATATATATATATATATATATTATATATATATATATATATATATATATAATATATATATATATATATACGCAATAAGATCACAGTAAACAGGTGATTTCAGAATATGCAAAACAACCACTCTGAAAGAATAGAGAAATTCCAAGAGCTTTCGTGACTACTCACATTATGTGTTCCTTGATAATGTGAGTAGTCACGAAAGCGCTTGGAATTTCTCTATTCTTTCAGAGTGGTTGTTTTGCATATATATATACACACACATACGTACACACACATACATACACACACATACACACACATATACACACACACACACACACACACACACACACACACACACACACACACACACACACACACACACACACACACACACACACACACTTCTAGTGACATGTTTGGTGTAGTGTTTACTCCCAAATGCTCTTTCTTCTTCCATGTTGTCTGTAGCATCCCTCCTATCAGGTTGTATTCTGTGTCAGATCATCTTAAACATATTCTCATTACTTAATTATCAGGGTTGTTCAAGTAGGTCCCTTTTTTTCCATTTCTACATTCTCTTCAAGTATTCTTCAAGCCTCTCCTTGTCCTCTTCTCTCGTAATCTTCCTCATTAATCTCACATAATGTGCAACGAGTAACACACAAGATTCTGTTTCCTCATGTAGGTGGTAGAGGTGGGCTAAGGTCTTGGTGGTGGCGATGATGGTGCTGTGCTGGTGGTGATGGTGTGTGGTGGTAGTGGTGTGTGGTTGTGGTAGTAGTGGTGTGTGGTAGTAGTGATGGTGTGTGGTGGTATGTGGTTGTGGTAGTAGTGATGGTGTGTGGTGATACTGATGGTTTGTGGTAGTAGTGATGGGTGTGGTGATGGCGTGTGGTGGTAATGATGGTGTATGGTAGTAGGGGTGGGGATGGTGTGTGGTGGTAATGATGGTGTGTGGTAGTAGGGGTGGTGATGGTGTGTGGTGGTAATGATGGTGTGTGGTAGTAGGGGTTGGGGATGGTGTGTGGTGGTAATGATGGTGTGTGGTAGTAGGGGTGGTGATGGCGTGTGGTGGTAATGATGGTGTGTGGTAGTAGGGGTGGGGATGGTGTGTGGTGGTAATGATGGTGTGTGGTAGTAGGGGTGGGGATGGTGTGTGGTGGTAATGATGGTGTGTGGTAGTAGGGGTGTGGGGATGGTGTGTGGTGGTAATGATGGTGTGTGGTAGTAGGGGTGGTGATGGCGTGTGGTGGTAATGATGGTGTGTGGTAGTAGGGGTGGGGATGGTGTGTGGTGGTAATGATGGTGTGTGGTAGTAGGGGTGGTGATGGTGTGTGGTGGTAATGATGGTGTGTGGTAGTAGGGGTGGGATGGTGTGTGGTGGTAATGATGGTGTGTGGTAGTAGGGGTGGTGATGGCGTGTGGTGGTAATGATGGTGTGTGGTAGTAGGGGTGGGATGGGTGTGGTGGTAATGATGGTGTGTGGTAGTAGGGGTGGGGATGGTGTGTGGTGTAATGATGGTGTGTGTGGTAGTAGGGGTGGGGATGGTGTGTGGTGGTAATGATGGTGTGTGGTAGTAGGGGTGGTGATGGCGTGTGGTGGTAATGATGGTGTGTGGTAGTAGGGGTGGTGATGGCGTGTGGTGGTAATGATGGTGTGTGGTAGTAGGGGTGGTGATGGCGTGTGGTGGTAATGATGGTGTGTGGTAGTAGGGGTGGGATGGTGTGTGGTGGTAATGATGGTGTGTGGTAGTAGGGGTGGGGATGGTGTGTGGTGGTAATGATGGTGTGTGGTAGTAGGGGTGGGATGGTGTGTGGTGGTAATGATGGGTGTGGTAGTAGGGGTGGGATGGTGTGTGGTGGTAATGATGGTGTGTGGTAGTAGGGGTGGTGATGGCGTGTGGTGGTAATGATGGTGTGTGGTAGTAGGGGTGGTGATGGCGTGTGGTGGTAATGATGGTGTGTGGTAGTAGGGGTGGTGATGGCGTGTGGTGGTAATGATGGTGTGTGGTAGTAGGGGTGGGGATGGTGGTGTGGGGGTTTATGATGGTGTGTGGTAGAGGGGTTGGGGATGGTGTGTGGTGTATGGGTGTGGGAGGGTGGTGTGAGGGGTGGTGGTGAATGGTGTGTGGTAGTAGGGGTTGGGGATGGTGTGTGGTAGTAGGGTTGGGGATGGTGGTGTGGTGGTAATGGTGTGTGGTAGAGGGGTTGGGGATGGTGTGTGGTTGAGGGGTTGGGTTGGGGATGGTGTGTGGTAGTAGGGGTTGGGGATGGTGTGTGGTAATGAGTGTGGTAGGGGTTGGGGATGGTGTGTGGTAGTAGGGTTGGTGATGGTGTGTGGTGGTAATGGTGTGTGGTAGTAGGGGTTGGGGATGTGTGTGGTAGTAGGGGTTGGTGATGGTGTGTGGTGGTAATGGTGTGTGGTAGTAGGGGTTGGGGATGGTGTGTGGTAGTAGGGGTTGGGGATGGTGTGTGGGTAGGTGGTATAGGGTGGTGGTGTGTGGTAGTAGGGGTTGGGGATGTGTGTGGTAGTAATGGGGCATGTTGTGTGGTAGGTAGGGTAGTGGGTGGGGATGGTGTGTGGTAGTAGGGTTGGGGATGGTGTGTAGTGGTGGTGATGTTGTGTAGCAGCACGTTTGTCACTCGTATTAATTAGAATACAAGGGAGGCAGCTGAATCTTTCTCACGTGTTGTGGAACACACCATACCCCCACCCTCCACCCCACAACACGCACCCCAACCCTCCACCCACAACACGCACCCCACCCTCCCCCCCACAACCGCACCCCCCCCCTCCACCCCACAACAGCACCCCCCCCTCCCCCCCCAAAAACACGCCCCCCACCCCCCACCCCAAACACGCCCCCCACCCTCCCCCCACAACACGCCCCCCACCCTCCACCCACAACCGCACCCCCCCCTCCCCCCCACAACACGCACCCCCCCCTCCCCCCACAACACGCACCCCACCCTCCACCCACAACACCACCCCCCCCTCCACCCCAACAGCACCCCCCCCTCCCCCCCACAACACCCCACCCCCCCTCCCCCCCACAACACCACCCCCCCCACCCCACAAAAACCACCCCCCCCCCACCCAACACGCACCCCCCTCCCCCCCCCACAAACCCCCCCCCCTACCCCCAACACGCCCCCCTCCCCCCCCACAACACCCCCCCACCCTCCACCCACACAGAAACCCCCCCCCTCCCCACAACACCCCCCACCTCCACCCACAACAGCACCCCACCCTCCACCCCAAACACGACCCCACCCTCCCCCCCACAACAGCACCCCCCCCTCCCCCCAAAAACGACCCCCCCTCCCCCCCACAACACGCCCCCCACCTCCACCCCAAAACGCCCCCCCCCACCTCCCCCCACAACCGACCCCACCCTCCACCCCACAAACCCCCCCCCACCCCACAACACGCACCCCCCCCTCCCCCCCACAACAGCCCCCCACCCTCCCCCCAAAAACCCGACCCACCCCCCACCCCCAACACGACCCCCCCCTCCCCCCCACAAACGCACCCACCCTACCCCACAACACGCCCCACCCTCCACCCCACAACAGCACCCCACCTCACCCACAACACGCACCCACCTCACCCAAACGCACCACCCTCCACCCACAACACGCCCCCACCTCCACCCACAACACGCACCCACCTCCACCCACAACACGCACCCCACCTCACCCCAAACAGCCCACCTCCACCCACAACAGGGCACCCCACCTCACCCCAAAGCACCCACCTCCACCCCACAACACGCCACCCACCTCCACCCACAACACGCACCCCACCTCCCCCACAACACCCCCCAACCCTCCCCCACTACCGCATCACCCCTCCCCCACAACACCACCCCACCTCCACCCCACAACACGCCCCACCCTCCACCCAACACGCACCCCACCCTCCACCCCACAACACGCACCCCCCCTCACCCCAAACACGAACCCCCCCTCCACCCCAACAGCACCCACTCCACCCCTCAACACGCATCCACTCCACCCCACAGACGCACCCCACCTCCACCCACATACACGCACCCCACCTCCACCCCACAACACTCACCCACCCTCCCACCCCAACACACCACCCTCCACCCCACAACACGCACCCCACCTCCACCCCACAACACGCACCCCACCCTCCACCCACAACACGCACCCCACCCCCACCCCACAACACACGCACCCACCTCCACCCCACAACACGCACCCCACCCTCCACCCCACAACACGCACCCACCCTCCACCCCACAACACGCACCCCACCCTCCACCCCACAAACACGCACCCCAACCTCCCCCCACAACACGCACCCCACCCTCCACCCCACAACACGCACCCACCCTCCACCCCACAACACGCACCCCACCCTCCACCCACAACACGCACCCCACCCTCCACCCAAACACCACACTCCACCCCAAACACGCACCCACTCCACCCACAACACGCACCCCACCCTCCACCCCACAACACGCACCCCACCCTCCACCCCAACACGCACCCCACCCCCACCCACACAACGCACCCACCCTCCACCCCACAACACGCACCCCACCCTCCACCCCACAACACGCACCCCACCTCCACCCCACAACACGCACCCCACCCTCCACCCCACAACACGCACCCCACCCTCCACCCCACAACACGCACCCCACCTCCACCCCACAACACGCACCCCACCCTCCACCCACAACACGCACCCCACCCTCCACCCCACAACACCACCCCACCCTCCACCCCACAACACGCACCCCACCCTCCACCCCACAACACGCACCCCACCCTCCACCCCACAACACGCACCCCACCTCCACCCCACAACACGCACACCACCCTCCACCCCACAACACGCACCCCCACCCTCCACCCACAACACCAGTCCCACCTCCACCCCAACACGCACCCACCCTCACACCAACGCACCTCCACCCCAACACATCGCACCCCACCCTCCACCCCACACACGACCCACCCTCCACCCCCACAACACGCACCCCACTCACCCCACAACAGCACCCACACCCTCCACCCCCACACAGCACCCACCCTCCACCCCACCACAGCACCCACCCTCCACCCCTCCACACGTACCCGACCCTCCACCCCACCACATGTATCCCACCCTCAACCCCACCACATGTAACCCACCCTCCACCCCACCACATGTATCCCACCCTCCACCCCACCACATGTAACCACCCCCGACCCCACCATGTAACCCACCCTCCACCCACCACATGTAATCCCACCCTCCACCCCACCACATGTATCCCACCCTCAACCCCACACATTGTATCCCACCCTCCACCCCACCACATGTATCCCACCCTCCACCCCACCACATGTATCCCACCCTCACCCACACAGTAACCACCCTCCACCCCACCACATGTATCCCCACCTTCCACCCACCACATCGCACCCGACCCCACTCCCACCCCACCACATGTATCCCACCTCCACCCCACCACATGTATCCCACCCTCAACCGCATCACATGTATCCCACCCTCACCCCACCACATGTATCCCACCCTCCACCCCACCACACGCACCCAGACCCTCCACCCACCACATGTATCCCACCCTCCACCCCACCACACGTACCCGACCCTCCACCCCACCACATGTATCCCACCCTCCACCCAACCACATGTATCCCACCCTCCACCCCACCACACGTACCCCACCCTCCACCCCACCACAGGTACCCGACCCTCCATCCCACAAAACACCTGCTTCTCCCCCACACATATGTTCCCCCACACACTTGGTCCTCTACACACCTACCTCCCTCCCCACAACCTCGATAGAAACGGATGAAGTGGCAGAGAGTTGAAACGTGATCTTAATATAGCAGAGAAGTACACAGGAAGCACCAAGTATAGTACCTGCTAGAAATAGTTTTACATCTTTCCCCGGATGAGTCATAGTGGACGCAAGTTACACTTATAGTCACAGGTGACAAGCAGGAGCGCCCTGGCCACAACAAGAAAATATTGCGTCAACATCACACTGTTGGAGCAAGTGTAGAAGTCAAGAGACTCGCCAGTTGCCAGATCAACCGGGCTCTGATGGATATGCGAGCCATCGGGCTGCCAACAACAACAGCCTGGTTGACCAGGCAAGCACCCAGACAAGCTTGGCTCAAGGTCTGGCTGCGGGAGTAAGAGAATTCTTTAAACTCATCAAAGGTAATGGGCATATAGCCTCTTAGATTGCCTTGCCAGCCATTTCCTCTTCCTCTAATGGATCCAACTAATTAAGAACAGTTGCGCACTTTAAAATATATAGAGTCATTAGAGACGACCAACATGAGTTTAGAGATGGCAAATCTTGTCTCAGGAAACACTAGTTGTATGAGTGTATCTTCATCGAGTATAAGGAACTGTATAACACACTACCACACAGGAGGCTGCTGTTAAAACTGGAAGAGCAAGCGGAGGTAATGGTATGAAATGTATGGGAATAGGCATGGGTGATAAGTGGAGTCCCCCAAGGATCAGTGTTAGAACCCCCTGTCCTTCCTCGTGTGTATTAATGATGTGACAAAGGAACCTGAATGTTTTGTATTGCTGTTGGTGATTAAAAATAATGATGGAGATATAATTAACCGAAGAGGACATGGGAAGGTTGCCGGATGACTTGATATAAGAGTGGTCATGAAGGTGAGATGACAGTACACTTCATGCATTCGGCTACATGTGACCTTACACACAACATATAAACATAAAAGATCTCTCCACCACACCCGTCTCTCATCCACCCGCAAGATCTCTCGTCCACCGACAAGACCTCTCATCCACCCGAAAGATCTCTCTTCCACCCGCAAGATCTCTCATCCACCCGAAAGATCTCTCTTCCACCCGCAAGATCTCTCATCCATCGGCAAGACCTCTCATCCACCCGCAAGACCTCTCATCCACCGGCAAGATCTCTCATCCATCGGCAAGACCTCTCATCCACCGGCAAGATCTCTCATCCACCGGCAAGACCTCTCATCCACCGGCAAGATCTCTCATCCACCGGCAAGACTCTCATCCACCCGCATTTTACACGTCTTTGATTTATACTGACAGAGTACCTCCCGGAGGGTGCTGTATCTCCCGGAGGGTCCTACACCCCAGGAGGGTGCTATAGTGGGCAACGGCAAACAATATGATGTTCAATGAGGACAAATTCCTACTCCGTTATGGAAAACTGGAGGAGATAATAACTAGAACAAAGTATACTACAGACTCTGGCCATACATTAGAGCGGAAAAATAATGTAAGGGACCTGGGAGTAGTAATGTCTGAGGATCTCACTTTCAAGGATCACAACAGTGCCACGATCGCACGTGCAAAGAAAATGATAGGATGGATAATGAGAACGTTCCAAACGAGAGATGCCAAGCCCATGATGATCCTTTTCAAATCACGTGTTCTCTCTAGGCTGGAATACTGCTGTACATTAACATCTCCATTCAAAGCAGGTTAAATCGCAGATCTAGAGAGTGTACAGAGATCCTTTACTGCACGTATAAGTTCTGTCAAGCACCTTAACTACTGGGAACGCTTGGAAGCACTTGACTTGTACTCGTTGGAACGCAGGAGGGAAAGATATATAATCTACACTTGGAAAATCCTGGAAGGAATGGTCCCAAATCTGCACACAGAAATCACTCCCTACGAAAGTAAAAGACTGGGCAGGCGATGCAAAATGCCCCCAATTAAAAGTAGGGGCGCCATTGGTACACTAAGGGAAAACACCATAAGTGTCCAGGGCCCAAGACTGTTCAACAGCCTCCCATCAAGCATTAGGGGAATTGCCAATAAACCCCTGGCTGCCTTCAAGAGAGAGCTGGACGGATACCTAAAGTCAATGCTGGATCAGCCGGGCTGTGGCTCGTACGTTGGACTGCGTGCGGCCAGCAGTAACAGCCTAGTTGATCAGGCCCTGATCCATCGAGAGGCCTGGTCATGGACCGGGCCGCGGGGGCGTTGATCCCCGGAATAACCTCCAGGTAACCCCCCGAAGAATCCTGTACGTCAGGAAGGTGCTGTACCCCAGGAAGGTGCTGTAACCCAGGAGGGTGCTGTACCCCAGGAAGGTGCTGTACCCCAGGAGGATGCAGTACCCCAGTAAGGTGCTGTACCCCAGTAAGGTGCTGTACCCCAATAAGGTGCTGTACCCCAGGACGGTGCTGTACCCCGGGAGGGTGCTGTACCCCAGTAAGGTGCTGTACCCCAGGAGGGTCCTACACCCCAGGAGGGTACTGTACCCCAGGAGGGTACTGTACCCCAGGAGGGTGCTGTACCCCAGGAGGGTGCTGTACCCCAGTAAGATGCTGTACCCCAGGAGGGTCCTACACCCCCGGGGGTACTGACCCAGGAGGGTACTGTTACCCCCAGGAGGGGCTGTACCCCGGAGGGTGCTGTCCCCCAGGAGGGTCCTACCCCCCAGGGGGTATGTCCCCCCGGGAGGGGGCTGTACCCCCAGGGGGTGCTGAAACCCCAGTAAGAGCGGTTACCCCAGGAGGGTCCTACACCCCAGGGGGGGTTTTACCCCTTTGTACCCCAGGGGGTTTACTGTACCCCCAGGGGGGGTGCTTTTTAAACCCCAAGGGTGTGTACCCCAGGAGGGTGTTTGTACCTGGGAAGGTGTGTACCCAGGGGGTGTGTACCCAAGGGTGCGTACCCCAGGAAAGGGTGCTTACCCCAGGGGGATTGTACCACAGGAGGGTGTTTTACCCCCAGGGGGTCCTACACCCGGGAAAAGGGTGCTGTAAACCCCCGGGGGTCTGTCCCCCCCAGGAGGGTGCTTACCCCAGGAAGGTGCTTACCCCAAGGAAAGGTTGCCCGGGGGGTACCCACGGGAGAGTGCTGTACCCCGGGAGGGTCCTACACTCCAGGGGGGTCCTACACCCCAGGGGGTGCTGTACCCCAGGAAAAGGGCCCTCCCCCCCAGGGGTGCTGTACCCCAGGAAGGTGCTTACCCCAAAAGGGCCCCCAAACCCCCCGAGGGGGGTGCTGTACCCCAAGGAGGGTACTGTACCCCAGGAGGTGCTGTAACCAAGGGTGTGAAACCTCGGGAAGGGTTTGTACCTCCAAGGGTCCCCCACCCCAGGAGGGTGCTTTTACCCCAGGAGGGTTTACCCCCCAGGTGGGTGCTGTACCCCAGGAGGGTGCGTACCCCCAGGAAGGGGCTTTTTACCCAGGAAGGTGCGTACCTCTAAAGGTGCTGTACCACAGGAAGTGCTGTACCCGAGGAGGGTCCTACACCCCAGGAGGGTGCTGTACCCCAGGAGGGTCCTACACCCCAGGAGGGTGCTGTACCCCAGGAGGGTCCTACACCCCAGGAGGGTGCTGTACCCCAGGAGGGTCCTACACCCCAGGAGGGGCTTCCCCAGGAGGGTTTCCTACACCCCCGGAGGGTGCTGTACCCCAGGAGGGTCCTTAAAACCCCAGGGGGTGCTGTCCCCAGGGGGGTCCTACCCCCCCAGGAGGGTGTGAACCCCAGGAAGTACAGTTTGATTTTAATAATAAAAAAAAATTTTTTTTCGTAAAAATAATAGTTTTACCAGAGCCATATGTATATGTTAACTGTATAGCCAGAGTTATACACTGAATAGATCATAAACTGAATATACATTTTATCATTTTTTGTTAACAACATTTAAGTACAAGGAAGTATTGTTTTTTTTCAATCTAAGCAAAAAACTATGTATCAGACATTAGAATTATCTTCAAAGGATGAATAATTTTAATTTTTTTAATTTAATTGAATGAACTTTTTGTGTTGATATGATTTGATATTATAATTAAACTACTGAAGAAAGTCATAGTTACGAGAGTGATGTAACTTAGTGAGATCGATGATGTTTATTGTTGTGTTGATGTTATAAGTGTTTGAATGTTAATGTTAAGTAGTCTGAATGTTTATCTTGATGTTTACTGTTGATGTTTATTTTGATGTTTACTGTTAATGTTTATCTTGATGTTTAGTGCTGAATGTTTAATTAGTGTCTGATAAGTGTCACCAACGCCTTCCATACCTATTGCATCATCATCATTATCATCATCATATCATCTGCCCTCTACCTTAACCCTTCATTACATCTCCTTCCAGTACTCCTGGTATGTCCCTTGTAATAGGCAGGGAAGAGAAAATAATTGGGAGTGGGGAGAGCATGAGGATAATGAGATTAGGGGAGAGAAGAGAGAAGATCATTTTAAATGTGAAGGTTAAAAATGTAAGAGGAAGTGAAGGAAGATGTTGGAACCAGAAATAAATTAAATGAGTATAAATAATGACTCTTTAAACCTTACAAGTTACAAGTCAGGCTAGCCTTATACCTTATACTCACTGAATGCTACTACAAGTACATGTCAGCTAGGCTTGTATACCTTATACATCACTGACATGCTACTACAAGTACATGTCAGCTAGGCCTGTATACCTTATACATCCACTGACATGCTACACAAGTACATGTCATCTAGGCTGTACTACCTTATACATCAATGACATGCTAGTACAAGTACATGTCCAGCTTAGGCCTGATTATACCTTATACATCACTGACATGCTACTAACAAGACATGTCACTAGCTTGTTAACCTTATTACGCATCACTGACATGCTACTACAGTACATGTCAAGCTAGGCCTGTATACCTTATACATCACTGACATGCGA
The DNA here is from genome assembly GCF_026875155.1 of Cherax quadricarinatus. NCBI lineage: Eukaryota > Metazoa > Arthropoda > Malacostraca > Decapoda > Parastacidae > Cherax > Cherax quadricarinatus. Next base: position 30,692,566 of record NC_069461.1, on the reverse strand, counting down.
TTACAAGTAACAGTCAGCTGAGCTTGTATCCTTATACATCACTGACATTCCTACTACAAGTACATGACAGCTAGGCCTGTATACCCTTATACATCACTGACATGCTACGACAAGGTACAGTCAGCTAGCTGTAACCTTATACATCACTGACAATGCTATACAAGTACATGTCAGCTAGGGCCTGTATACCTAATACAAACACTGACATGCTACTACAAGTACATGTCAGCTAGGCTTGTATACCTTATACATCACTGACATGCTACTACAAGTACATGTCAGCTAGGCCTGTATACCTTATACATCACTGACATGCTACTACAAGTACATGTCAGCTAGGCCTGTATACCTTATACATCACTGACATGCTACTACAAGTACATGTCAGCTAGGCCTGTATACCTATACCATCACAGGACATGCACTACAATACATGTCGCTAGGCCAGTATACCTATACATCACTGACATGCTACTTACAAGTACATTGCCAGCTAGGCCTGTATACCTAATACATCACTGACATGCTTACTACAAGTACATGTCAGCGAGGCCCATGTATACTTATACATCACTGACAAGGCACTACAAGTACAATGTCCAGCTAGCTAGCTGTTATACCTTATTCATCACAGACATGCTCTACAAGTATACATGTCAGCTAGCCTGTAGACCTTATACATCACAGACATGCTACTACAAGTACATGTCAGCTAGGCCTGAATAACCTTATACATCACTGACAAGCTACGACAAGTACTTGTCAGCCTAGCCTGTATACCTATACATCACTGACATGCTCTTACAATTACATGTCCAGCTAGGCCTGTATACTTATACATCACTGAGCAATGCCTACTTACAAAGTACCATCAGCTAGGTCCTGATATACCTTATACATCACTGACAGTGCGCTACTACAAGTACATGCAGCTAGGCCTTGTAATACCTTATACATCACTGACAGGTGCTACTACATAGTACATGTCAGCTTAGGCCTGTATACCTTATACAACATCACTGACATTTCAACTACCAAGTACATGTCAGCTTAGGTGCCTATACCTGTACATCACTGACATGCTACTACAAGTACATGTCAGCTAGGCCTGTATTACCTTGACAAACCACTGACATGCTACTACAAGTATGTCCCCAAAAGCTAGGGGCTGAATACCTTGTACACCACTGAACATGCTACTACAATTCTGTCCAAAGTCCTGTATACCTTGTACAGCCTGCACTGACATGCACAACAAGTATGTCAGCTAGGCCTGTAAACCTTTGTACACCACTGACCATGTAATACAAGTATGTCAGATAGGCCTGTATTACCTTGTACATTCACTGACATACTACTATAGAAAACTTCTAGTTATTGCCGACATTCTCGAGCAAATTAGGGTCAGTTTTTGTCCCAGGATGGCGACCCGACTACCAGTCCACTAACACCGGTACCTATTTTATCGATGGGTGAACATGGTCAGCAGGTGTCTTAAAGAAACACGTTCAAATGTTTGCCCTGTACCGTGACGACCCCCCGACGTCAGTGTGTGAGCTGAGGTGCGCTAGCGATCCGAAAAACAGAAATGCTGGAAAGTGGAGAAGTTGAATGAAAATAATGGAGGGAGATTAAGGAGACTAGTGGTGATACAGAGAGTGGGAAGTGTAGGGGAGTGGGGATGAAGGAGGAGGTTAGTGTGTTTCAAGTGCCAAATCTCATGGTGTGGAAGTGGGTACGATGTAGTCAGAATTTACTGCTGATTATTGAGTATGATTCTATAATATGTTGTGTATTTAGTGTATATTTGTTTGAAATTGTATATATTTGAAATATAATTTGTGTAAAGTGTAAATTTTTTGATTGTGTATGGCTGCGGATTATGTATGATAGTGTGTGGGTGTGTATGTCTTGGTGACCTCATACATTGTATAACTGTCTCTCGTAAATTATATTGACCAGAAGAGTTTCTTGTTTACATCTTTATGCTGCTCAGGTTGAAAGATTATTCAGGTTCAACATTTATAGAAAACCCATCAATGTGTGTTTACAGCATGATTATCATCATCCAGGGTAAACATGCTCGCACAGCATGATTATTCTTATCATCCAGAGGTAAACATGCTCGCACAGCATGATTATTATCATCCAGAGGTAAACATGCTCGCACAGCATGTTTATTCTTGTCATCCAGAGGTCAACATGCTCGCACAACAAGATTATTCTTATCATCCAAGTAAAACATGCTCTGTCACAGCAAGATTATTCTTATCATCCAGAGTAAAACATGCTCGCACAGCATGATTATTATCATCCAGAGGTAAACATGCTCGCACAGCATGATTATTCTGACATCCAGAGGTAAACATGCTCGCACAACTTGATTATTCTTATCATCCAGGGTAAACATGCTCGCACAGCATGATTATTCTTATCATCCAGAGGCAAACATGCTCGCACAACATGATTAATTCTTATCATATCCAGAGTAAAATGCCGCACGAACACCTTGAATATTTAATCATCCAGGTAAACATGCTCGCATAGCATGATTATATCATCCAAGGCAAACATGCTCGCACAACAGATTATTCTTATCATCCCAGAGGGCCAAAAAATAATCCCAAAAAAAAATTCTCGACACAACATATTATTCTTATCATCAGAGGCATAACATTCTCGCAACAAACATATTATACCTTAACATCCAGAGGCAAACAATCTCGCACAACTGATTATTCTTATCCATCCAGGGTAAACATGCTCGCACAGCATGATTAATCTTATCAACCAAGGTAAACAAGCTCCGCACAACTTGATTATTCTTACATCCAGGGTAAACATGCTCGCATAGCATGATTATTCTTATCATCCAGAGGCAAACATGCTCGCACAACATGATTATTCTTATCATCCAGAGGCAAACATGCTCGCACAACTTGATTATTCTTATCATCCAGAGGTAAACATGCTCGCACAGCATGATTATTCTTAACATTTCCAGAGTAAACATGCTCACAAACAACAATATAATTCTCTATCACTAGGTAAACATGCTCACAACAACAAAATTAATTCTTATCCTAGAGGTAAACGCTGTCTACTCCACACAATGAAAACTTTTGGTAAATATTACTCCGCTAGTTTTTTTTCTAGTAGTGAGGTTCCCTGAAGTTATCGCCCTCGCAGACCGCTCCTGAACCAGGCCTCTGGGTTGATGGCTTGATCAGGAAGCCTGTTGCTGCTAATAACAGGCAGTCCGGCGTAGACAGCATTGTCCTGCTGAAAAGGAACTATCTCGAATAACTTATTCTCTGTTACATAATTATAGATTTGTTCTTAGGAAGTTTCTTGGTTTAAGCTTGCTAGTGTAGCAAGTTGCTGCTCTACGAGGGTATCAGGTCTTGCTATCTGGGTTCTGGCTGACTGACTAAACTACTGAATACTGTAATGCAGAGTACGCAGGTTCGAATCTTGCTGTGGACTGAGGTTACCTGGAGGTGATGGAGCTAATGTTTGTAAATAATTTGGCTCGTTTGCGAATTGTTAAGCATTCAAAAATCTCTTTCAAAGTTCACTTCATGTGGCAGGATTTGATGAAATAACTAGCACAAGCCTGGTGTTTCGGGTATGGACTTAACCGCCTAGATTTCTGCAGGTACCCATACTTATATCTGGGGTGTAGCAGTGTGGATAAATCACAGCGTAGTGTGGATGCAGCAGATATCCATACCGGCTGCCACAATCAGTAACTTCAAGATAAATATTGAAACAGGATCACTAAAAGGCAAAGGAAAGGAAGTAATATTGGAGAAGGAAGTGGTGTGGCTTGGGGGCGGATGAGAGTGCCACGGCAACACTAAGTGCTGGGGAGGATGTGAGTGCCACGGCACACTAGTGCTGGGGGAATGTAGTGCCCACGACCACACTAGTGCTTGGAGGATGTGAGTTGCCACGACCACACTAAGTGCTGGGGGAGGATGTGAGTGCCACGACTCACACTAGTGCTGGGGGAGGAGAGAGTGCAACAGACCACACTAGTGCAGGGTAGAGGTTGAGTGCCACGACCACAACTAGTGAAGTTTTGAGACAGTGTCCTTGGAGACGTTAGCTTTTGCTGCCCTCCCTCCCATCCTCCCCCTTTTCCCTCTCCCTCCCTTTCTCCTTCCCTCTCCCTCCCTCCTCCTTCCCTCTTCTCCCTCCTTCCCACCCCACCTGCCTCATTCCTCCTTCCCTGCTTCCTTCCTCCTTCCCTGCTTCCTTTCCCCCCCCTTTCCCACTAGGGAACCCCCCTCCCTGCTTTTCCTTCCCCTCTTTTTCCTGCTTCCTCCCCCTCCTTGCCTCCTTCCCATACCTCTCCTTGAATCCTCCTGTTACTATGTACTGTGTGTATACATAGATAATCCCACTGCGTTATTATAGATAGCTTCCACCCTTGGTAACCCGTGACCTCAACGAGACCCATTCATAATGTGAGCATATGTAGAGGCATTCTCCCGGTCACCCTCGGTAGGCATAGAGCAAGACAGGCAGGCTCTGGCTAATACCCAGAATCATATTCATATTGTTTTTTTGGGACAGATACATAGTTGTACAAAGGAATTATAGTAGTTGGGTGTACATGCCAAAAGCCCCTTGTATACAGAGCATTATGTGCAGCTTAAAATTAACTTAAAATTAACAAGCAATGAAAGGTTCAGTGTAAAAGATTTCCGTAAACAATTTTACAATATGAAGTATAATTGAGTTATTTGAAACAATGAAATATGGACATTTCGAATATTGCACATTATATGTACAAATTTGTCGCCATTAACAATGTAACAAATACAAACAAATGAATCAATTTACTATATGTGTCTTGAAGTTTAAGATTTAAGGAATTGGGAAAATTATTGGTAATGTTAAATATTGAGTGTTGATTATTTAGTCCTGGCGAGTAAGTGGTTTTTAGAAGTCTTAAATTGATTTTTCCAGGCCTGGTTACTTTAGTATGTCTGGTAATGAATTCCAATTTGGGCCCTTTATGTGCATAGAGGTTTTTCACAGTATGATATGGGCACGAGGTACATCAAAAGAGATCGTGTTCTTTTGTTGTATGTATGTGTCCTGTTTAAGGTTTGGTGAGGACAAGTATGAGTGGAGATTTATGTTTTGCGTGTATTGTTCTATGTTGTAGTATGTGCATGAATACGTATGGAAGTTTCTTTATGGTGAGCAAATTTAGACTTTTAATAGAGGTGGAGTATGCTGGTCGGGAGTGGGGGAAATTTTGATATTCTGATTGCAAGCCTTTTGCTGGGTTTATTATAGGCCTAGGTGATATGATGTTGTTGATTCCACAGCACACATTCATGTTGAGAAAGAGTAGAATGAGTGAATGCTACAGTGCTAGGAGGGCTGATTGTGGAACATAGTACCGTATCTTTGATAGTATGCCTAATGTCTTAGAGATTTTCTTGGAAATTTTTATATATGTGTCTGGAATTTGAGACTACTGGTAGGTGGATTCCTAGGAATTTTCCCTCTGTGAGTCTTGTGATGGGTGATCCATTTAGTGTTATGTTAAGTGGAACATTTGCAGCTCTGGTTCCAAACTAAATGAAATAAATATTGTCAGTATTTAGGGTAAGCTTATTCGTCATCATCCAGGTAGATATTTTCTGCAATTCAGCGCTGAGTGTTTGCTAGTATGACTGGGTTTGGGTGTGAGAAGACGTATGTAGTGTCATCTGCAAATAATATGGGTTTGAGTAGCTGTGATGCATTCGGTAGGTCATTGATGTATATGAGAAAGAGGAGTGGTCCCAGGACTCGCTTAATTATACGCCTCCAAGACATCCAACGTGTGTATTTCTTACTCCAATATCTCTTCATGAACCCCTACGACACTTCCCCCTCCCTCCCTCCTTCTCTAGACCCTCTCGCCGGGACCACATTCAGGGAGAAAGAGTGAGGGGTCGAGGGGTCAGGGAAAAAAATACCTGTAACCCGTAACTGGTTTCGACAGTTTTCTACCCTCACAATCTGGCCAAGAGCCAGGCTTTTCTGTTGACTGCCTGTTCATCCAGACTGTTGCTGTCGGCGCCCCGCTGGCGCGCACATCCATCACAGCCTGGTTGATCTGGCACTTAGAGACAGTGATACAGTGCCCTCTTGAAAACTTATGCACTTGTTGCGACAAGTGTAGAAGTTGTCAAGAGGAAACTCGATCACTATCTCTGTCAAGGTGAAAAGGGAGAGAGAGAGAGAGAGAGAGAGAGAGAGAGAGAGAGAGAGAAGAAAAGAAGGTAAGGAGAGGCGGTGTGGGGGGGGTGGGGGTAATTTTAAAGAATATATTCCTGAGGCGGTGTGTTGGTTTGCTACCAGTGTGAGAGCCAGGCGACGCTAAAACCCCATCCCCCATTGTGTTGTTCCCCCCCCTCACCAAGTCCTCTATCTTTCCCCCTCTCCTCGTCCCCCTCACCCCCTTTCCTCCATCTTTCCCCCGTGCCTCCTCCCTTCACCACCCTTCCTCCATCTTCCTCCTCTCACCACCCTTCCTCCATCTTCTCTTCCCCCTTCCCTCCATCTTCTCCCCTCCCTCCATCTTCACCCCTACCTCCATCTTCCCCTCCCTCCTCCCCTCCACCTTCTTCCATCTTCCTCCACCCACGTTGGGTCACCTTAAAGTGGTGCGAGGTTTGAGCTCTTTATCCAGCTTAAGCACCAAGCTCTCTCTCACCCATCAATATGTGGGAGGATATTACACATTTCGTCGCATCTTACGGAAGCCTTCTGTTCACAGGTAGTTACTAGTTTGTGACTGTACACAAGGTAGTTACTAGTTGTGACTGTACACAAGTAGTTAATAGTTGTTACTGTTACACAAGGTCGTTACTAGTTTGTGACTGTTCACAAGGTATTTATCTAGTGTGACTGTTTTACACAAGGTAAGTTACTAGTTGTTACTGAGTACACAAGTATTACTAGTTGGTGACGTTACACAAGGTAGTACTAGTTTGATACTGTTACACAAGTATTAACTAGTTGTGACTGTTACACAAGGTAGTTACTAGTTTTGACTGTTACACAAGGTAGCTACTAGTTTTAACTGTTTACACAGGTAGTTACTAGTTTGTGACTGTTACACAAGGTAGTTACTAGTTGTGACGGTTAACAGACAGTAACTAGTTTGACTGTTTACACAAGGTAGATACAAGTGACGTTAACAGCAAGGTAGTTACTAGTTGTGACTGTTACACAAGGAGTTACTAGTTGTGACTGTTTTATCAAAAGAACACCAAGGTAGTTACTAGTTTTGACGTGTTAACAAGTAGTTACTCGTTGTGACTGTTTACACAAGGTAGTTACTAGTTGTTACTGATCGACACAAGTAGTTACTACTTGTGACTGATACACAAGGAAGTTACTAGTTGTGACTGTTACACAAGGTTAGTTACGAGTGTGTGACTGTTACACAAGGTAGTTTACTAGTTGTGACATTACAGCAAGGTTTAAGTTACTACTTATGTGACTGTTACACAAGGTAGTTACTAGTTGTGACTGTTACACAAGGTAGTTACTAGTTGTGACTGTTACACAAGGTAGTTACTAGTTGTGACTGTTACACAAGGTAGTTACTAGTTGTGACTGTTCCACAAGGTAAGTTACTAGTTGTGACTGTTACACAAGGTAAGTTTACTATTGGTGACTATACACAAGGTAGTTACTCGTTTGACTGTGTTACAACAATGTAGTTACTAGTTGTACTGTTCCAACAAGGTAGTCTATTGGTGACGTTTACACACTTATTAATAGTTGTGACCTGTTACAACAAGGTAGTTACTAGTTGTGACTGTTTTACAACAAGTATTACTTTGTGACTGTTACACAAGGTAGTTACTATGTTGTGACGTTACACAAGTAGTTACTAGTTGTGACTGAACACAGAGGAGTTACTAGTGTATGACTGTTAGCACAATTAGTTACTCGATTGTTGACTGTTACACAAGGGAGTTACTATTGTGACTGTTAAACAAGGTAGTTACTAGTTGTGAACTGTTACACAAGGTAGTTAACTAGTTTGACTGTTTACACAAGTAGTTTACAGTTGTGACTGTGTTACACCAATGTAGTACTAGTTGTGACTGTGTTCACAAGGTAGTTACTAGTTGTGACTGTTACACAAGGTATTACTAGTTGTTACTGTTACACAAGGTAGTTTTACTACTTGGACTGTTAAAACAAGGTAGTTTACTAGTTGTGACTGTTACACAAGGTAGTTTACTACCTAGTTGTGACTGTTTACACAAGTAGTTACTAGTTGTGACTTTTGGGGGTTACACAAGGTAGTTACTTAGTTGTGACTGTGACACAAGGTAGTTACTAGTTGTGACTGTTACACAAGGTAGTTACTAGTTGTGACTGTTACACAAGGTAGTTACTAGTTGTGACTGTTACACAAGGTAGTTACTAGTTGTGCCTGTTACACAAGGAAGTTACTATTGTGACTGTGACACAAGGTAGTACTGTTGAGACTGTTACACAAGGTTTTACAAGTTACTAGTTGTGACTGTTACACAAGGTAGTTACTGAGATTGACTGTTACACAGGTAAGTTACTAGTTGTGACCTGTTACACAAGGTAGTTCCTAGTTTGACGTTACACAAGGTAGTTACTAGTTGTGACTGATTACACAAGGTAGTTACTGTTGTGACTGTTACACAAGTTAGTACTATTGTGACGTTACACATGTAGTTTACTACTTGTGACTGTAACATAAGGTAGTACTAGTTGTGACTGTAACACAAGTAGTTACTAGTTTGACTGTATACACAAGGTATACTACTACTTGTGACGTTCACAACAAGGTTTCACTAGTTGTGACTGTTACACAGGTAGTTACTAGTTGTGACTGTTACAACGAATGTAAGTTACGAGTTTTGACTGTTACACAAGTAGTTACTACATTTGTTGTTTTGGTGACTGTTACCCCATGAAGTTACTATTTGAGACGTACAACAAGGAAGTTACAAGTTGTGACTGTAACACAAGGTAGTTACAAGTGTGACTGTTACACAAGGTATTACCTACTTGTGACTGTTACACAATGTAGTTTACTAGTTTGTGACTGTTTACAACAAGGTAGTAGTACTAGTTTGATGACTGATTACACAAGGTAGTTACTAGTTGTGACTGTTACACAAGGTAGTTACTACTTGTGACTGTTACACAAGGTAGTTACTAGTTGTGACTGTGTTACACAAGGTAGTTACTAGTTGTGACTGTTACACAAGGTAGTTACTAGTAGTGACTGTTTAACCCAAACAAGGTAGTTACACTTGTGACTGTTACACGAGTAGTTAACTAGTTGTGACTGTTACAACAAGGTAGTTACTAGTTGTGACTGTGTTACACAAGGTAGTTACTAGTTGTGACTGTTACACAAGGTAGTTACTAGTTGTGACTGTTACACAAGGTAGTTACTAGTTGTGACTGTTACACAAGTAGCTTAACTAGTTGTTGACTGTTACACAAGGTAGTTACTAGTTGTGACTGTTACACAAGGTAGTTACTAGTTGTGACTGTGTTACACAAGGTAGTTACTAGTTGTGACTGTTACACAAGGTAGTTACTAGTTTGACTGTGTTACAACAAGGTAGTACTAGTTGTTGACTGTTACACAAGTTAGTTACTAGTTGTGACTGTTACACAAGTAGTTACTATTGAGACTGTTACACAAGGTATTACTAGTTAGACTTGTTACACAAGGTATTTTACTATTTGTGACTGTTACACAAGGTAGTTACTAGTTGTGACTGTGTTACACAAGGTAGTTACTAGTTGTGACTGTTACACAAGGTAGTTACTAGTTGTGACTGTTACACAAGGTAGTTACTAGTTGTGACTGTTACGCAAGTAGTTTACTAGTTGTGACTGTTTCCGCAAGGTATTTACTAGTTGTGACTGTTTACGCAAGGTAGTTTACTGTTGTGACTGTTCCGCAAGGTAGTTACTAGTTGTTACTGTTCCAAGTTAGTTACTAGTTGTGACTGTTTTACGCAAGTAGTTACTAGTTGTGACAGTTACACACAAGGTAGTTACTAGTTGTGACTGTTACACAAGGTAGTTACTAGTTGTGACTGTTACACAAGGTAGTTACTAGTTGTGACTGTGTTACACAAGGTAGTTACTAGTTGTGACTGTTTACACAAGGTAGTTACTAGTTGTGACTGTGTTACACAAGGTAGTTACAAGTTGTAACTGTGTTACACAAGGTAGTTTACTAGTTGGACTGATACACATGGTAGTTACTAGTTGTGACTGTTACACAAGGTAGTTTACAAGTTGTGACTGTTATTACACATACAATTGTTACTAGTTGTGACGTTTCCACAAGGTAGTACTAGATTGGTGACTGTTACGCAAGGAAGTTACTAGTTGTGACTGTTCGCAAGGTATTAACATGTTGTACTGTTACGCAAGGTAGTTACTAGTTGTGACTGTTACACAAGGTAGTTACTAGTTGTGACTGTTACACAAGGTAGTTACTAGTTGTGACTGTTACACAAGGTAGTTACTAGTTGTGACTGTTTACATCAAGGTAAGGTTTTACTAGTTGTGACTGTGGGGTTACACAAGGTAGTTACTAGTTGTGACTGTTTACAACAAGGTAGTTACTAGTTGTGACTGAGTTAACACAAAGGTAGTTTACTAGTTGTGAGACTGTGGTTTACACAAGGTAGTTACAATTGTGACTGGTTACAAACACAAGGTAGTTACTAGTTGTGACTGTTACACAAGGTAGTTACTAGTTGTGACTGTTACACAAGGTAGTTACTAGTTGTGACTGTTACACAAGGTAGTTACTAGTTGTGACTGTTACACAAGGTAGTTACTAGTTGTGACTGTTACACAAGGTAGTTACTAGTTGTGACTGTTACACAAGGTAGTTACTAGTTGTGACTGTTACACAAGGTAGTTACTAGTTGTGACTGTTACACAAGGTAGTTACTAGTTGTGACTGTTACACAAGGTAGTTACTTCGTGTACTTGTTGACTTTTACACAAGTAGTTACTAGTTGTGACCTGTTACAACAGAGGTAGTGACTATTTGAGACTGTTATGCAAGGTAGTTACTAGTTGTGACTGTTACGCAAGGTAGTTACTAGTTGTGACTGTTACGCAAGGTAGTTACTAGTTGTGACTGTTACGCAAGGTAGTTACTAGTTGTGACTGTTACACAAGGTAGTCACTAGTTTGTGCTTTACGCAAGGTATTACTAGTTGTGACTGTGTTACACAAGGTAGTTACTAGTTGTGACTGTGTTACACAAGGTAGTTACTAGTTGTGACTGTTACACAAGGTAGTTAACTAGTTGTTACTGTTACACAAGGTAAATTTACTAGTTTGACAGGTACACAAGGTAGTATACTAGGTGTGAACTGTGTTACACAAGGTAGGTGTACTAGGTGTGACTGTTTACACAAGGTATTTACTATTGAGACCTGTTACACAAGGAAGTTACTAGTTGTGACTGTTACACAAGGGTAGTTACTAGTGTGACTGTTACACAAGGTAGTTACTAGTTGTGACTGTTACACAAGGTAGTTACTAGTTGTGACTGTTACACAAGGTAGTTACTAAGGTGTGACTGTTACACAAGTTAGTTTACTAGTGTGACTGTGTTGCACAGTAAGTTACTAGGTGTGACATCTGTTTACACAAGGTAAGTTACTGGTGAGACTGTTACACAGTTAGTTACTAGTTGTTACTGTTACACAGGTATTACTAGTGTGACTGTCACACAAGGTATTACTAGTTGTGACGTTACACAAGGTAGTTACTAGGTGTGACTGTTACACAAGGTAGTTACTAGGTGTGACTGTGTTACACAAGGTAGTTACTAGGTGTGACTGTGTATGCCCAAGGTAGATTCCTAAGGTGTGACTGTGTTGCACAAGGTAGGTGTACTAGTGTGACCTGTGTTAACACAAGGTAGTTACTAGTTGTGACTGATGTTACACAAGAAGTTACATTGTGACTGTGTTTACACAAGGTAGTTACTAGTTGTGACTGTTACACAAGGTAGTTACTAGTTGTGACTGTTACACTAGGTAGTTACTAGGTGTGACTTACACAAGGTAGGTACTAGTTGTGACTGTTACACAAGGTAGTTACTAGTTGTGACTGTTACACTAGGTAGTTACTAGGTGTGACTGTGTTACACAAGGTAGTTGCTAGGTGTGACTGTGTTGCACAAGGTAGTTGCTAGTTGTGACTGTGTTACACAAGGTAGTTACTAGTTGTGACTGTGTTACACAAGGTAGTTACTAGTTGTGACTTACACAAGGTAGGTACTAGTTGTGACTGTTACACAAGGTAGTTACTAGTTGTGACTGTGTTACACAAGGTAGTTACTAGTTGTGACTGTTACACAAGGTAGTTACTAGTTGTGACTGTTACACAAGGTAGTTACTAGTTGTGACTGTTACACAAGGTAGTTACTAGTTGTGACTGTGTTACACAAGGTAGTTACTAGTTTGACTGTTACACGAGGTAGAACTAGTTGTGGACTGTTACACAAGGTAGTTACTAGTTGATGACTTACACAAGGTTAGGTACTGAGTTAGTGACTGTTACACAAGGAAGTTACTAGTTTGTACTGTGTACACAAGGTAGTTACTAGTTGTGACCTGTTGGCAATCAAAGGTAGTTACTAGTTGTGACTGTTACACAAGTAAGTTACTAGTTGTGACTGTTTACACAGGTAGTTACTAAGTTGTGACGTGTTACACAAGGTAGTTACTATTGTGACTGTTACACAAGGGAGTTTACTAGTTGTGACTGTTACACAAGGTAGTTACTGAGTTTTGACTGTATACAGTAAGTTAATATGTGACTGTTGTTACACAGGTAGTTACTAGTTGTGACTGTGTTACACAAGTAGTTACGATTTGTGTCTGGTGTTTACACAAGGTAGTTACTAAGAGGGACAGTGTTACACAAGTGTAGTTATTATGGGAACTTGTTTACACAAGGTGTTACTATTGATTATGTGGGTTTATTTATATTTAAACCCTCAAAGGAAGATACTAAGTCTGTACTGTGCTACAACAAGGTATTACTAATTTTTGAAGTTACACAAGGTAGTTACTAGTTGTGACTGTTACCAAGGAATTTACTAAGTGGGAACTGTGTTACAAACAAGGTAGTTACTTAGGGGGGACTGTACACAAGGTAGATACTAGTTGGACTGTGTTTACACAATATTTACGAGCTGTGACTGTGTTACACAAGGTAGTTACTAGTTGTGACTGTGTTACACAAGGTAGTTACTAGTTGTGACTGTGTTACACAAGGTAGTTACTATTTGTGACTGTTACGCAAGGTAGTTACTAGTTGTGACTGTTACACAAGGTAGTTACTAAGTGGGACTGTGTTACACAATGTAGTTACTAGTTGTGACTGTTACACAAGGTAATTACTAGTTGTGACTGTTACACATGGTAGTTACTAGTTGTGACTGTGTTACACAAGGTAGTTACTAGGTGTGACTGTTACACATGGTAGTTACTAGGTGTGACTGTTACACATGGTAGTTACTAGTTGTGACTGTGTTACACAAGGTAGTTACTAGGTGTGACTGTTACACAAGGTAGTTACTAAGTTGGACTGTGTTACACAAGGTAGTTACTAGTTGTGACTGTTACACATGGTAGTTACTAGTTGAGACTGTTAGACATGGTAGTTATTAGGTGTGACTGTGTTAGACATGGTAGTTACTAGTTGTGACTGTTACACAAGGTAGTTACTAGGTGTGACTGTTACGCAAGGTAGTTACTGTGACTGTTACACAAGGTAGTTACTAAGTGTGACTGTTACACAAGGTAGATACTAGGTGGTGACCTGTTCACAAGGTAGTTTACTAAGTGAGACTGTTACACAAGGTAGTTACTAAGTGTGACTGTTACACAAGGTAGTTACTAAGTGTGACTGTTACACAAGGTAGTTACTAAGTGTGACTGTTACACAAGGTAGTTACTAAGTGTGACCTGTATACAGCCAAGTAGTTACTAAGTGTGACTGTTACACAAGGTAGTTACTAAGTGTGACTGTTACACAAGGTAGTTACTAAGTGTGACTGTTACACAAGGTAGTTACTAAGTGTGACTGTTACACAAGGTAGTTACTAAGTGTGACTGTTACACAAGGTAGTTACTAAGTGTGACTGTTACACAAGGTAATATAATATTGTTATGGAGCGTGAAACTTTTAACTAATATTTAAGAATTATCCATTCATGAGGTTGTTGTTGTGTTTTATTCCTCAGAAAGTGTTGTATCACATTTTAATGTTTAGTTCTCCCTCAATGTACTATTTCTTCGTCAAGGAAATTCACCTGACATCTGTCATTATATAACACTCTGGCCGTTTCCCAACGAGGCATGGTGACCCGACAAAGAAGAAAACACCTTTACTGTCACTCAGTCACTGTCTTGCCAGAAGGACGCCGGTATCATAGTTCAGATGACCCTCTAAACCGCATTATCCAAACCCCTTCTTCAAAGTGTGGGCATCGTACTTCCCACCTCCAGGACTCAAGTCCAGCTAACAAGTTTCCTCTAAATCCCTTCATAAATGTTACATTGTTCACACTCCAACAGCACGATAGATAATAAAATACCACATTCATCTACTTTTATCTAACATGCTAACAGACGCCTGTTGGATGTCTAAGCCCCTAGCACTCAATACCTTCTTACTCGTTTTAGCATTTCCTTAGACCTAGAACGACCCCTGTCCCTGCTTCCATCCACCCCAGATTTATACGCCCTCCAAGTCATCCTGTTTACCTCCTTCCTCTGTACATGATGTCCAAACCCCCTCAGAAACCCCACTCCTCCACAGCTAGGTTACTTCATATAACTAAGTCAACACAGTAAGTACTGTGCTAACTTTAGATTAAGTTCGCCTGAAGCCTAGACTCTCCTCCAGGTAAACACACAAATATAGTTTTTGAAATTATAATACAGTTTTTATTTCGTTAGTTTTAGCGAGGTTAGGTTAGATTGTTGTTAGTTCTGATGCTGACATAACTATTGTTCAGCTTCCGTAAGTGACAAGTTTCTGGCAGGAAGGTCCAGCTCAACTCTGAATTGTTCTTGGAAGTTCTAACACACAAGTTCACTCTCATCATGAATCTTCACAACCTACAGTTGATTTTTAATAATAAAAAAAAATTTTTTTTCGTAAAAATAATAGTTTACCAGAGACCATATGTATATGTTAACTGTATAGCCAGAGTTATACACTGATGAGGATCATACAACTGAATATACAGTTATCATTTGTTAACACATTTAGTACAAGGAAGTATTGTTTTTTTCAATCTAAGCAAAAAATTATGTATCAGACATTAGAAGTTATCTTCTAAGGATGAATATTTTTAATTTTTTAATTTAAATTGAGTTGAACTTTTTGTGTTGTAATATTTGATATTATAATTAAACTACTGAAGAAAGTCATAGTTACGAGAGTGATGTAACTTAGTGAGATCGATGATGTTTATTGTTGTGTTGATGTTATAAGTGTTTGAATGTTAATGTTAAGTAGTCTGAATGTTTATCTTGATGTTTAATGTTGATGTTTATTTTGATGTTTACTGTTAATGTTTATCTTGATGTTTAGTGCTGAATGTTTAATTAGTGTCTGATAAGTGTCACCAACGCCTTCCATACCTATTGCATCATCATCATTATCATCATCATATCATCTGCCCTCTACCTTAACCCTTCATTACATCTCCTTCCAGTACTCCTGGTATGTCCCTTGTAATAGGCAGGAGAGAACATAATTGGGAGTGGGGAGAGCATGAGGATAATGAGATTAGGGGAGAGAAGAGAGAAGATCATTTTTAATGTGAAGGTTAAAAATGTAAGAGGAAGTGAAGGAAATGTTTTGGAACCAGAAATAAATTAAATGAGTATAAATAATGACTCTTTAAACCTTACAAGTTACAAGTCAGGCTAGCCTTATACCTTATACTCACTGAATGCTACTACAATTACATGTCAGCTAGGCTTGTATACCTTATACCTCACTGACGGATGCTACTACAAGTACATGTTTCAGCTAGCCAGTATACCTTATACATCCACTGACATGCTACACAAGTACATGTCATCTAGGCTGTACTACCTTATACATCAATGACATGCTAGTACAAGTACATGTCCAGCTTAGGCCTGATTATACCTTATACATCACTGACATGCTACTAACAAGACATGTCACTAGCTTGTTAACCTTATTACGCATCACTGACATGCTACTACAGTACATGTCAAGCTAGGCCTGTATACCTTATACATCACTGACATGCGATTACAAGTAACAGTCAGCTGAGCTTGTATCCTTATACATCACTGACATTCCTACTACAAGTACATGACAGCTAGGCCTGTATACCCTTATACATCACTGACATGCTACGACAAGGTACAGTCAGCTAGCTGTAACCTTATACATCACTGACAATGCTATACAAGTACATGTCAGCTAGGGCCTGTATACCTAATACAAACACTGACATGCTACTACAAGTACATGTCAGCTAGGCTTGTATACCTTATACATCACTGACATGCTACTACAAGTACATGTCAGCTAGGCCTGTATACCTTATACATCACTGACATGCTACTACAAGTACATGTCAGCTAGGCCTGTATACCTTATACATCACTGACATGCTACTACAAGTACATGTCAGCTAGGCCTGTATACCTATACCATCACAGGACATGCACTACAATACATGTCGCTAGGCCAGTATACCTATACATCACTGACATGCTACTTACAAGTACATTGCCAGCTAGGCCTGTATACCTAATACATCACTGACATGCTTACTACAAGTACATGTCAGCGAGGCCCATGTATACTTATACATCACTGACAAGGCACTACAAGTACAATGTCCAGCTAGCTAGCTGTTATACCTTATTCATCACAGACATGCTCTACAAGTATACATGTCAGCTAGCCTGTAGACCTTATACATCACAGACATGCTACTACAAGTACATGTCAGCTAGGCCTGAATAACCTTATACATCACTGACAAGCTACGACAAGTACTTGTCAGCCTAGCCTGTATACCTATACATCACTGACATGCTCTTACAATTACATGTCCAGCTAGGCCTGTATACTTATACATCACTGAGCAATGCCTACTTACAAAGTACCATCAGCTAGGTCCTGATATACCTTATACATCACTGACAGTGCGCTACTACAAGTACATGCAGCTAGGCCTTGTAATACCTTATACATCACTGACAGGTGCTACTACATAGTACATGTCAGCTTAGGCCTGTATACCTTATACAACATCACTGACATTTCAACTACCAAGTACATGTCAGCTTAGGTGCCTATACCTGTACATCACTGACATGCTACTACAAGTACATGTCAGCTAGGCCTGTATTACCTTGACAAACCACTGACATGCTACTACAAGTATGTCCCCAAAAGCTAGGGGCTGAATACCTTGTACACCACTGAACATGCTACTACAATTCTGTCCAAAGTCCTGTATACCTTGTACAGCCTGCACTGACATGCACAACAAGTATGTCAGCTAGGCCTGTAAACCTTTGTACACCACTGACCATGTAATACAAGTATGTCAGATAGGCCTGTATTACCTTGTACATTCACTGACATACTACTATAGAAAACTTCTAGTTATTGCCGACATTCTCGAGCAAATTAGGGTCAGTTTTTGTCCCAGGATGGCGACCCGACTACCAGTCCACTAACACCGGTACCTATTTTATCGATGGGTGAACATGGTCAGCAGGTGTCTTAAAGAAACACGTTCAAATGTTTGCCCTGTACCGTGACGACCCCCCGACGTCAGTGTGTGAGCTGAGGTGCGCTAGCGATCCGAAAAACAGAAATGCTGGAAAGTGGAGAAGTTGAATGAAAATAATGGAGGGAGATTAAGGAGACTAGTGGTGATACAGAGAGTGGGAAGTGTAGGGGAGTGGGGATGAAGGAGGAGGTTAGTGTGTTTCAAGTGCCAAATCTCATGGTGTGGAAGTGGGTACGATGTAGTCAGAATTTACTGCTGATTATTGAGTATGATTCTATAATATGTTGTGTATTTAGTGTATATTTGTTTGAAATTGTATATATTTGAAATATAATTTGTGTAAAGTGTAAATTTTTTGATTGGTAAGCTGCGAATATGTATGATAGTGTGTGGGTGTGTATGTCTTGGTGACCTCATACATGATAACTGTCTCTCGTAAATTATATTGACCAAAAGAAGTTCTTGTTTACCGATCTTTATGCAGCTCAGTTGAAAGATTATTCAGGTTCAACATTTTATAGAAAACCCATCAAAGTGTGGTTTACAGCATGATTATCATCATCCAGGTAAACATTCTCGCACAGCATGATTATTCTTATCATCCAGAGGTAAACATGCTCGCACAGCATGATTATTATCATCCAGAGGTAAACATGCTCGCACAGCATGATTATTCTGTCATCCAGAAGGCAACATGCTCGCACAACAAGATTATTCTTATCATCCAAGTAAAACATGCTCTGTCACAGCAAGATTATTCTTATCATCCAGAGGTAAACATGCTCGCACAGCATGATTATTATCATCCAGAGGTAAACATGCTCGCACAGCATGATTATTCTTATCATCCAGAGGTAAACATGCTCGCACAACTTGATTATTCTTATCATCCAGAGGTAAACATGCTCGCATAGCATGATTATTCTTATCATCCAGAGGCAAACATGCTCGCACAACATGATTATTCTTATCATATCCAGAGTAAAATGCCGCACGAACACCTTGAATATTTAATCATCCAGGTAAACATGCTCGCATAGCATGATTATATCATCCAAGGCAAACATGCTCGCACAACAGATTATTCTTATCATCCCAGAGGGCCAAAAAATAATCCCAAAAAAAAATTCTCGACACAACATATTATTCTTATCATCAGAGGCATAACATTCTCGCAACAAACATATTATACCTTAACATCCAGAGGCAAACAATCTCGCACAACTGATTATTCTTATCCATCCAGGGTAAACATGCTCGCACAGCATGATTAATCTTATCAACCAAGGTAAACAAGCTCCGCACAACTTGATTATTCTTACATCCAGGTAAACCTGCTCGCATAGCATGATTTCATCTTATCATCCAGAGGCAAACATTCTCGCACCAACATGATTCTCTATATCACCAGATGCAAACATGCTCGCACAACTTGATTATTCTTATCATCCAGGGTAAACATGCTCGCACAGCAAGATTATTCTTAACATTTCCAGAGTAAACATGCTCACAAACAACAATATAATTCTCTATCACTAGGTAAACATGCTCACAACAACAAAATTAATTCTTATCCTAGAGGTAAACGCTGTCTACTCCACACAATGAAAACTTTTGGTAAATATTACTCCGCTAGTTTTTTTTCTAGTAGTGAGGTTCCCTGAAGTTATCGCCCTCGCAGACCGCTCCTGACCCAGCCCTGGTTGATGGCTTGATCAGGAAGCCTGTTGCTGCTAATAACAGGCAGTCCGGCGTAGAACAGCATTGTCCTGCTGAAAAGGACCTATCTCGATTAACTTTATTCTCAGTTACATAATTATAGATATGTTTCTTAGGAAGATTTCTTGGTTTAAGCTTGCTAGTGTAGCAAGTTGCTGCTCTACGAGGGTATCAGGTCTTGCTATCTGGGTTCTGGCTGACTGACTAAACTTACGAATACTGTAATGCCAGAGTACGCAGGTCGAATCTTGCTGTGGACTGGAGTTACCTGAGTTATGGAGCTAATGTTTGTAAATAATTTGGCTCGTTTGCGAATTGTTAAGCATTCAAAAATCTCTTTCAAAGTTCCACTTCATGAGCAGGATTTGATTGAAATAACTAGCACAAGCCTGGTGTTTCGGGTATGGACTTAACCGCCTAGATTTCTGCAGGTACCCATACTTATATCTGGGGTGTAGCAGTGTGGATAAATCACAGCGTAGTGTGGATGCAGCAGATATCCATACCGGCTGCCACAATCAGTAACTTCAAGATAAATATTGAAACAGGATCACTAAAAGGCAAAGGAAAGGAAGTAATATTGGAGAAGGAAGTGGTGTGGCTTGGGGGCGGATGAGAGTGCCACGGCAACACTAAGTGCTGGGGAGGATGTGAGTGCCACGGCACACTAGTGCTGGGGGAATGTAGTGCCCACGACCACACTAGTGCTGGGGGAGGATGTGAGTGCCACGACCACACTAGTGCTGGGGGAGGATGTGAGTGCCACGACCACACTAGTGCTGGGGGAGGATGTGAGTGCAACAGACCACACTAGTGCAGGGTAGAGGTTGAGTGCCACGACCACAACTAGTGAAGTTTTGAGACAGTGTCCTTGGAGACGTTAGCTTTTGCTGCCTCCCTCCCTTCCTCCTTCCCTCTCCCTCCCTTTCTCCTTCCCTCTCCCTCCCTTCCTCCTTCCCTCTTCCTCCCTCCTTCCCCACCCTTCCTGCCTCATTCCTCCTTCCCTGCTTCCTTCCTCCTTCCCTGCTTCCTTTCCCCCCCCTTTCCCACTAGGGAACCCCCCTCCCTGCTTTTCCTTCCCCTCTTTTTCCTGCTTCCTCCCCCTCCTTGCCTCCTTCCCATACCTCTCCTTGAATCCTCCTGTTACTATGTACTGTGTGTATACATAGATAATCCCACTGCGTTATTATAGATAGCTTCCACCCTTGGTAACCCGTGACCTCAACGAGACCCATTCATAATGTGAGCATATGTAGAGGCATTCTCCCGGTCACCCTCGGTAGGCATAGAGCAAGACAGGCAGGCTCTGGCTAATACCCAGAATCATATTCATATTGTTTTTTTGGGACAGATACATAGTTGTACAAAGGAATTATAGTAGTTGGGTGTACATGCCAAAAGCCCCTTGTATACAGAGCATTATGTGCAGCTTAAAATTAACTTAAAATTAACAAGCAATGAAAGGTTCAGTGTAAAAGATTTCCGTAAACAATTTTACAATATGAAGTATAATTGAGTTATTTGAAACAATGAAATATGGACATTTCGAATATTGCACATTATATGTACAAATTTGTCGCCATTAACAATGTAACAAATACAAACAAATGAATCAATTTACTATATGTGTCTTGAAGTTTAAGATTTAAGGAATTGGGAAAATTATTGGTAATGTTAAATATTGAGTGTTGATTATTTAGTCCTGGCGAGTAAGTGGTTTTTAGAAGTCTTAAATTGATTTTTCCAGGCCTGGTTACTTTAGTATGTCTGGTAATGAATTCCAATTTGGGCCCTTTATGTGCATAGAGGTTTTTCACAGTATGATATGGGCACGAGGTACATCAAAAGAGATCGTGTTCTTTTGTTGTATGTATGTGTCCTGTTTAAGGTTTGGTGAGGACAAGTATGAGTGGAGATTTATGTTTTGCGTGTATTGTTCTATGTTGTAGTATGTGCATGAATACGTATGGAAGTTTCTTTATGGTGAGCAAATTTAGACTTTTAATAGAGGTGGAGTATGCTGGTCGGGAGTGGGGGAAATTTTGATATTCTGATTGCAAGCCTTTTGCTGGGTTTATTATAGGCCTAGGTGATATGATGTTGTTGATTCCACAGCACACATTCATGTTGAGAAAGAGTAGAATGAGTGAATGCTACAGTGCTAGGAGGGCTGATTGTGGAACATAGTACCGTATCTTTGATAGTATGCCTAATGTCTTAGAGATTTTCTTGGAAATTTGTTATATATGTGTCTGGAATTTGAGACTACTGTGTAGGTGGATTCCTAGGAATTTTCCCTCTGTGAGTCTTGTGATGGGTGATCCATTTAGTGTTATGTTAAGTGGAACATTTGCAGCTCTGGTTCCAAACTAAATGAAATAAATATTGTCAGTATTTAGGGTAAGCTTATTCGTCATCATCCAGGTAGATATTTTCTGCAATTCAGCGCTGAGTGTTTGCTAGTATGACTGGGTTTGGGTGTGAGAAGACGTATGTTGTGTCCACTGCAAATAAAAATGGTTTGAGTAGCTGTGATGCATTCGGTAGGTCATTGATGTATATGAGAAAGAGGATTGGTCCCAGGACTCGCTTAATTATACGCCTCCAAGACATCCACGTAGGTATTTCTTACTCCAATATCTCTTCATGAACCCCTACGACACTTCCCCCTCCCTCCCTCCTTCTCTAGACCCTCTCGCCGGGACCACATTCAGGGAGAAAGAGTGAGGGGTCGAGGGGTCAGGGAAAAAAATACCTGTAACCCGTAACTGGTTTCGACAGTTTTCTACCCTCACAATCTGGCCAAGAGCCAGGCTTTTCTGTTGACTGCCTGTACATCCGACTGTTGCGTCGCCGCCCCGCTGGCGCGCACATCCATCACAGCCTTGGTTGATCTGGCACTTAGAGACAGTGATACAGTGCCCTCTTGAAAAAAACTATGTCACTTGTTGCGACAAGTGTAAGAAGTTGTCAATAGGAAACTCGATCACTACCACTGTCAAGGTGAAAAGGGAGAGAGAGAGAGAGAGAGAGAGAGAGAGAGAGTGAGAAGAAGAAAAGAAGGTAAGGAGAGGCGGTGTGGGGGGGGTGGGGGTAATTTTAAAGAATATATTCCTGAGGCGGTGTGTTGGTTTGCTACCAGTGTGAGAGCCAGGCGACGCTAAAACCCCATCCCCCATTGTGTTGTTCCCCCCCCTCACCAAGTCCTCTATCTTTCCCCCTCTCCTCGTCCCCCTCACCCCCTTTCCTCCATCTTTCCCCCGTGCCTCCTCCCTTCACCACCCTTCCTCCATCTTCCTCCTCTCACCACCCTTCCTCCATCTTCTCTACCCCCTGACACCCTCAGCACTCCCCCTCCTCCACCCCCTGACACCCTCAGCACTCCCCTCCTCCACCCCCTGACACCCTCAACACCCCCTCCTCCACCCACTGACACCCTCAGCACTCCCCCTCCTTGTGATGTAGTCCAGCTGGGCTTGTGAGGTCTCCCCAGAGACCAATTATATGGTCACACCTTGCCTTGGCAAACGTCTGTAGCCACACCCACGTCTGAGGTCTTTTGTTCTTGACGCGTCAGACCTAGGCGTCAGGTCATACACGTGGTTGTGGAGGGTGCTTGGACCATCATAAAAGCCCAAGGAAGAGCTGAGTAGGGAGATTCGAGCGGAGCTGCTGCTGGGGTGCAGAGCTCCTGAGCAGAGACTTCGAGCGGAGCTGCTGCTGGGGTGCAGGGCTCGGGAGAAGGCTGCTGAAGTCTCTGGAGGAGATTCTTGGAGACATTGGGCAGAGTACTGGCTTGGAGCAGTACTCGTGCTGTGTAGGTCTTGGGACCTGTGGCTTAGTTCCTGTAGTGAACTGTCCTCTGTACTATTTGTAAGTTATATTCATTTTCGTCAAGTTGATTGTATTTCCCTGTCTCACTGCTTATGTGTACCACCCCATTTATCTAAACCCCAATGATGTACTCCTGTTCCCAAATATATTATTGTACAAGGACTTAATAATAAACTGTGTTTGAGTAGAATAGTAATATTCACTGTCCCCGTCATTTATTCATATTTCCATTTATTTATGTTTAATTAAAGTAGTGAGAGGGTGAGTGGTGGAGTGTGGTGGGTAGAGTATGAGAGGTGAAGGTGTAGTCACCAGTGACCTCACATTACCTGCCTACCTCCGCTAATCATCATCCCTCCTACTGCCTCTGCTGTCACCTACCTACTGATTCCCCCTCTTACTCCCATATTCCCCCTTTCATTCATTACCCCCCCTCACCCTCTCACTACTTTAACTAAACATAAATAAATGGAAATAAGAATAAATGACGGGGACAGTGAATATTACTATTCTACTCAAACACAGTTTATTATTAAGTCATTGTACAATAATATATTTGGGAACAGGAGTACATCATTGGGGTTTAGATAAATGGGGTGGTACACATAAGCAGTGAGACAGGGAAATACAATCAACTTGACAAAAATGAATATAACTTACAAATAGTACAGAGGACAGTTCACTACAGGAACTAAGCCACAGGTCCCAAGACCTACACAGCACGAGTACTGCTCCAAGCCAGTACTCTGCCCAATGTCTCCAACAGTCTCCTCCAGAGACTTCAGCAGCCTTCTCCCGAGCCCTGCACCCCAGCAGCAGCTCCGCTCGAAGTCTCTGCTCAGGAGCTCTGCACCCCAGCAGCAGCTCCGCTCGAAGTCTCTGCTCAGGAGCTCTGCACCCCAGCAGCAGCTCCGCTCGAATCTCCCTACTCAGCTCTTCCTTGGGCTTTTTATGGTGGCCCCAAGCACCCTCCACAACCACGTGTACGACCTGATGCCTAGGTCTGAGGCGTCAAGAACAAAAGACCTCAGATGTGGGCGTGGCTACAGACGTTTGCCAAGGCAAGGTGTGACCATATAATTGGTTAAATTAGGTCTCCCCAGAGACCTCACAAGCCCAGCTGGACTACATCACATCCCCCTTTCTCCCCCAATTTAAAATATCTGAGAACTAGAACAATTTGTCCTAGTTATTAGACTATTTTAATCCTAATCCCTTAAATCTATTACAATACAAAGACAAAATTATACATAATACAATTATTCAACTACATATATTTCCCTCAACCTTCTCAACTACCACAAGGCAGCGTAATCAGTACACCTCGCAGTTGGCCAGCATAATAGTTGCTCTCTGGTGTAAAGCCTCCTTACCCGTCATTTCTCCTTAAAACTAAATATCGGGCTCCAGTGCCTTTCCTACTTCTACTAGAAATGCACTAGCCAATGCTAGTCACCCTCGCACGTTAACCATTGGGCCAAACCTCTAGGCTTCTATGGCGTGGAAAACTGCTCCAACGGGTTGCATTCTTTCAAGTAACTGCAACTGGACCACTTCACGACCACCAAGGTCGCATTTTCGGCACACTTCACATGCACACTACAACATCTGAAAATCGAGACAGGGCAGGCATCGCAGCTAAGACCCTCCATTATCCTATGTCATTACTAGGTTTCACTGGCCTCATAAAACAAGGCGGCCACAATCACTGGACCGTATTCAAGGTCGCCTTATTCCACCCAGGTAACACTAACACTTCTGGCAAGTCAAAGTAGGCTGGGGATATCTCACACTCTCAATTGTCTCTCATGGCTGGCAGGGCATCCCCGCATACCGGTCGTACAGGTCGACCACCAAGGCAGAATACACCTCCATACCATCCTTGATAGCAGGCTGGTCCCAGCAGCTGGAGTCCATCTCCGCGGCTCACGTCCTTACACATCTCCGAGGATGGCAGCTCCTTCATAGTAGATTCTCCTGTCCTGGCACACCAGCCAGAATCCCTTACACACCACTGCAGCATCACTGCCATCTCCTCCTCTTGAGCTAGGCAGCATCGCAGCACGGCCACAGCATATCCATCATCACAGCACGGCCGTATCACAGCAGCACGCAGCACGGCCACAGTATCGCAGCACGGCTACAGCATCGCAGCACGGTCCCAGCATCACAGCACGGCTGCAGCATCTCAACATCACAGCACGGCCATATCACAGCAGCACACAGCACGGCCACAACATCGCAGCACGGCTACAGCATCTCAGCACGGCCACAGCATCGCAGCACGGCTACAGCATGTCAGCAGCATCACAGCAGCCGACATCAGCAGTAGCAGGCTATGGTCAATTGCTCGAGGTGAGGTGAGGTCACTTCAGGTCATCAACAGCAGGAGCGGTCACCCATTCCTGGCAACTGCGGGTAACTGGCGCTGGCGGTCCGCAGGTGATGGTCACAGAGGCTGGGTGACGCAGACAGACACCCACTACACTGGATGACAGACCAGGGCAGCAATACATCTACTGGGGCACATCAGCTGGGTGACTGGGCATATCAGCTGGGTGACTGGGCACATCAGGTGGATAATAATCATGCTCAACTCTTCAATGGGTGCCAGTTGTGGGCTAGTCTTCCAAGGCGGGCTGGGTGACTTCTTATTCCTCTGCAAATATTCAATTTCGGCCAGTAATTGCTTCCCCCAAAAGTCTCACCCAAATACTGATATTCTCCACCATTTATCTCAAACCAACAACCAACTCCACCAAATACAACCACACAATTACTCAGACCCACCTTCAAAAAAAACAAGGTCAGTTAAGGTCACTAGGATTATAATATCACATTGATATTTACTTTAACTTTACACACACAAGAAAAAAAAAGTGGTAGCAAATGGTAGCATAAGTATAACCGAGCAGTCAAAAATAAGGCACATGGGACTGGTTCCTACTATAAAAATAATAAGAACCACCACCACCGCTTAGACACCATGTCATGTAGGGGGGTATGATTGAATCGGATATAAGTGGGGAATATGGGAGTAAGGGATTATGTAGGCAGGGGAGAGGCAGGCGAGGTGGTAGGAGTGAGATGATTAGCGGAGGTAGGTAGGTAATGACAGGTCAGTGGTGACCACCACGACACTCTCATTAACTCTACACTACTCACTAACATATGCCTCGCCCACTCTTCACTCATATATAAACATAATAAAATATAAGAAAAAAGAATAAATAACGGTGGGCAGTGAATATTACTATTCTACTCAAACACAGTTTATTATTAAGTCTTTGTACAATAATATATTTGGGAACAGAACATTATTGTGGTTTAGATAAATGGGGTGGTACACATAAGCAGTGAGACAGGGAACACAATCAACTTGACCAAAATGAATATAACTTACAATATAGTTCAGAGGGCAGTTCATCACAGGAACTAAGCCACAGGTCCCAAGACCTACACAGCATGAGTACTGCGCCAAGCCAGTACTCTGCCCACTGCCTCCAAGAGTCTCCTCCAGAGACTTCAGCAGCCTTCTCCCGAGCCCTGCACCCCAGCAGCAGCTCCGCTCAAAGTCTCTGCTCAGGAGCTCTGCACCCCAGCAGCAGCTCCGCTCGAATCTCCCTACTCAGCTCTTCCTTGGGCTTTTATGGTGGTCCAAGCACCCTCCACAACCACGTGTACGACCTGACGCCTAGGTCTGACGTGTCAAGAACAAAAGACCTCAGACGTGGGCGTGGCTACAGACGTTTGCCAAGGCAAGGTGTGACCATATAATTGGTTAAATTAGGTCTCCCCAGAGACCTCACAAGCCCAGCTGGACTACATCACATCCTCCACCCCCTGACAACCCTCAGCACTCCTCGCCCTCCTCCACCCCCTGACACCCTCAGCACTCCCCCTCCTCCACCCCATGACACCCTCAGCACTTCCCCCTCCTCCACCCCATGACACCCTCAACACGTCCCCCTCCTCCACCCCCTGACACCCTCAACACCCCCTCCTCCACCCCCTGACACCCTCAACACCCCCTCCTCCACCCCCTGACCCTCAACACTCCCCCTCCTCCACACCCTGACACCCTCAGCACTCTCCCCCTCCTCCACCCCGGACCCCCTGACACCCTCAACACTCCCCCTCCTCCACCCCCCTGACACCCTCAAACACTCCCCCTCCTGCACCCCCCTGACACCATCAACACTCCCCCTCCTCCACCCCCCTGACACCTCACACTCCCCCTCCTCCACCCACTGACACCCTCAACACTCCCCTCCTCCACCCCCTGACCACCTGCACATCCCCTCCTCCCCCCCCCTGTACACCCTAGCACTCCCCTCCTCCACCCCCTGACACCTCAGCACTCCCCCATCCTCCACCCCTGACACCTCAGCACTCCCCCTCCTCCACCCCTGACACCTCAGCACTCCCCCTCCTCCACCCCCTGACACCTTCAGCACTCCCCCCTCCTCCACCCCCTGACACACCTCGCACACTCCCCCTCCTCCACCCCCTGACACCCTCAGCACTCCCCCTCCTCCACCCCTGACACCCTCAGCACTCCCCCTCCTCCACCCCCTGACACCCTCAACACTCCCCCTCCTCCACCCCCTGACACCCTCAACACTCCCCCTCCTCCACCCCCTGACACCCTCACACTCCCCCTCCCACACCCCCTGACACCCTCAGCACTCCCCTCCTCCACCCCCTGCACACCCTCAACACTCCCCTCTCCCCCCCCTGACACCCTCAACACTCCCCCTCCTCCACCCCCTGACACCCTCAACACCCCCCCCTCCTCCACCCCCTGACACCCTCAGCACTCCCCTCCCCACACCCTCTGACACCCTCAACACTCCCCCTCCTCCACCCCCCTGACACCCTCAACATCCCCTCCTCCACCCCCTGACACCCTCAGCACTCCCCTCCTCCCACCTCCCCTGACACCCTCAATTCTCCCCAGTTCTTCATTTCACCCTGAACTCACATCCTCCTCACCCTTAATATACTTTTTCTCTCCACCCCTGATCTCAACACCCTCCTCCACCCTGTACACCCTCAACAATCATCTCTTTACTCCTCCTTGAATACAATCCCCCTCATCATATGAACCTAATATCCTTTAATTGTGATTTCCAATAACATTTTTATCACATGACAACATATTTGTTTTTACCTTATCTGATAATATTGTGTTACATTATTGTAATATATGTTGTCGATTAGTATAAATCTGTGTGTCACCTTTTGATAATTTGTTTCACCTAAAATAA
Organism: Cherax quadricarinatus; assembly: GCF_026875155.1. Classification (NCBI taxonomy): domain Eukaryota; kingdom Metazoa; phylum Arthropoda; class Malacostraca; order Decapoda; family Parastacidae; genus Cherax; species Cherax quadricarinatus. The sequence continues at coordinate 30,663,871 of NC_069461.1, read as the reverse complement.
TATTGTGATGTCGACTTATTGATAATATTGTGTTGTCGACTTAGTTGATAATTTGTTTGTCGACCTTAGTTGATAATATTGTAATGTTGGACCTTGTTGATAATATTGTGTTCGACTTAGTTGATAATATGTGTGTCGACCTTAGTTGATAATATTGTGTCGACCTTAGTTGATAATTACTATGTTGTGTCTCGACCTTAGTTTATAATATTTGTGTCGACCTTATTGATAATATAGTTGTTGCTATGTAATATGTACGACCCTTAGATATTAAGTGTTGTATTGACCTTAATTGGTAAGTATGTGTGTTGAGCTTAGGTGTGATCCAGGTTGTAAGAGACCACCTTGTTGTAGCAGGTCCCGTCTCTCTGAATACTTTTGAAGAAACATGTGGAGGCAGTATTGAGACCACAGTATGATCGAGGTTCAGACCTTCCTGCACGGTGGTCTAGGACACACAGACACAATCTATCATCCGGACTTACTCAACAAACTCAGTTTGAACAAGAACATAAACTGCCACCAAATAAATCGTGAATTTGACCTCACACGCTGCTGTGACGCTGATACGAGACCTACTAAGCCGCGAGGGTGTTGACCCGACCTTGTTGTAGTTGACCCAGACCCTAGACCTTAGCACTGCGTCCCAGCCCCGGGCCCCTTAGCTCACTGCTGTTCCACCTCGCCCTCTTAGCTCACTGCTGCCTCCAGCCCCAGCCCCCTTAGCTCACTGTGTCCTCCAGCCCCAGCCCCTTAGCTCACTGATCCTCAGCCCACCCCTACTCACTGAGCCCCAGCCCAGCCCCTTAGCTCACTGATGTCCTCCAGTCCCCAGCCCCTTAGCTCACTGATGCCTCCAGCCCCAGCCCCTTAGCTCACTGATGCCTCCAGTCCCAGCCCCTTAGCTCACTGATGCCTCCAGCCCCAGCCCCTTAGCTCACTGATGCCTCCAGTCCCAGCCCCTTAGCTCACTGATGCCTCCAGTCCCAGCCCCTTAGCTCACTGATGCCTCCAGCCCCAGCCCCTTAGCTCACTGATGCTCCAGTCCCAGCCCCTTAGCTCACTGATGCCTCCAGCCCCAGCCCCTTAGCTCACTGATGCCTCCAGCCCCAGCCCCTTAGCTCACTGATGCCTCAGCCCAGCCCCTTAGTTCACTGATGCCTTCCAGCCCCAGCCCCTTTAGCTCACTGATGTCCTCCAGTCCCCAGCCCCTTAGCTCACTGATGCCTCCAGCCCCAGCCCCTTAGCTCACATGGTATATTTTTTTCACAATTCCTCAATTTCGTTATCCACAATGAGTAAGTTTGCCCTGTCGCACCTCCTACTCTCCACTCTTTTATCTCCATTATATGCTCACCTGCTTGTTTATATTTCTCTCTGCTGTTTATATCTCTAGTTCCTCTTTTTTTAAGTTTCTTCCACTTCCGTGACCTCCAGTGTTGTCTTCAGACAAAAAACTTGGACGTCCTCCAGAATTCGATGCAATTAAAGAGCATTTTTCTTCGTCTCTGGAAAATGGAATTCCTTTGTTATTGTTTTCCAGCTTCCTATTGTCTTCAGCGCAAGACATCATTAACTCGGCCAGAGTCACTAATTATTTATCTCATTTTTTATTGAGAAGCAGATGTAGGGAGGGAGGGAGTGAGAAGCAGATGTAGGGAGGGAGGGAGTGAGAAGCAGATGTAGGTAGGGAGGGAGGGAGGGAGAAAAAGGAAAGAAGTGGAGGAAGGTTGGGATGTACAAAAGACTGTATATACCTGATGATGCTAGGAATTACTGTGTGTTATCTTCAAGTTGGATTCATGAACAGTGTTTCTGCCTATACACAGTTGGAAGACAAGGTGGCTGTGTTTCCCTCTCATATTCCATCACACAAGAGAGGGAGAGGCGAGTGGGATCTGAGTGAGGAAAGAGGGAGTATTGGGATCCCATGTGTACCAGTCGGCTTATGCAGATTTCCCTCAAGTACCAAGTGGGAAACACACTTAATATTTTATATTTCTGTGTAGTGGAAGTGTTGTGTCTGTGAGGTGGTACCTCTGTGATGGTATGTGTGTGGTACTTCTGTGATGGTGTGTGTGGTGTACCTCTGTGATGGTGTGTGTGTGGTACCTCTGTGATTGTGTGTGGTGTACCTCTGTGATGGTGTGTGTGTGGTGTACCTCTGTGATGGTGTGTGTGTGGTACTTCTGTGATGGTGTGTGTGTGTGTGTGGTACCTCTGTGATGGTATGTGTGTGGTACCTCTGTGATGGTGTGTGTGGTACCTCTGTGATGGTGTGTGTGGTACCTCTGTGATGGTGTGTGTGTGGTACCTCTGTGATTGTGTGTGTGGTGTACCTCTGTGATGGTGTGTGTGGTACCTCTGTGATGGTGTGTGTGGTGTACCTCTGTGATGGTGTGTGTGGTACCTCTGTGATGGTGTGTGTGGTACCTCTGTGATGGTGTGTGTGGTACCTCTGTGATGGTGTGTGTGGTACCTCTGTGATGGTGTGTGTGTGGTACCTCTGTGATGGTGTGTGTGTGGTACCTCTGTGATGGTGTGTAGTGCCTCTGTGATGGTATGTGTGGCACCTCTGTGATGGTGTGTGTGGTACCTCTGTGATGGTGTGTGGTGTACCTCTGTGATGGTGTGTGTGTGTGGTACCTCTGTGATGGTGTGTGTGTGGTACCTCTGTGATGGTGTGTGTGGTACCTCTGTGATGGTGTGTGTGGTACCTCTGTGATGGTGTGTGTGGTGTACCTCTGTGATGGTGTGTGTGGTACCTCTGTGATGGTGTGTGTGTGTGGTACCTCTGTGATGGTGTGTGGTACCTCTGTGATGGTGTGTGTGGTACCTCTGTGATGGTGTGTGTGTGGTACCTCTGTGATGGTGTGTATGTGATACCTCTGTGATGGTGTGTGTGGTACCTCTGTGATGGTGTGTGTGGTACCTCTGTGATGGTATGTGTGGTACCTCTGTGATGGTGTGTGTGGTAACTCTGATGGTGTGTGGTGCCTGTGTGATGGTGTGTGGGTACCTCTGTGATGGTGTGCGGTACCTCTGTGGTGTGTGTGGTACCTCTGTGATGGTGTGTGGTACCCACCTGGCTGCAGTACCGTCATGGTGATAGCCTAGTAATGGCAGACAAGTTAGAGCAGTTTTGCCTTTGTAGTAGTAATGGTAAGCCTGCCTGCCTGCCTGCTGCGCCACCCATCTGGCACACATACACCCACTCACCAGTACCCACCACCCACACTCGCCTACCAATACCCACCACCTACACTCAGCCACCCACTACCCACAGGAGCCTGGGTGGCGCCGTATCTGGGGCGGCTGTGGCCCAGTTGTTACTGAGGGTGAGATCGATGTTGTAGAAGTGAGGGCGTGAGCCAGCCAGGGATTGATCCCTCCCTGGCACTGCTGCAGTGTCCTGCCCTCCACCTGCCCTCCACCTGCTTTCCACCTGCCTTCACCTTCCCCCACCTGCTTTCCACCTGCTTCCACCTACCCTCCACCTGCCCTCCACCTGCCCTCCACTTGCCCTCCACTTGCTTTCCACCTGCCCTCCACTTGCTTTCCACCTGCCCTCCACTTGCTTTCCACCTGCCCCATCTGCTTTTCACCTGCCTTCACCTACTTTCTACCTGCCCTCCATCTGCTTTCCACTACCCTCCATCTGTCTCCACAGCCTTTCACCTGCCCCCCACCTACCTTCATATGCTTTCCATCTGCACTCCACCTGCCCTCCACCTGTTTTTGCACCTTCCCCACCTGCTTTCCCACCCCTTTTTCCTCACCGCCCTCCACCTGTCCCGCCCTTTCCTCCTCCTGCCCTCCACCTGCTTTCCACTTTTCCTCCACCTGCCCTGCACCTGCTTTTCACTTGCCCTCTACCTCCCTCCACCCGTTTTCCACCTTTCCTCCGCCTGCCCTCCCCCCCTTCACCTGCTTTCCTCCTGCTTCCACCTCCCTCCACCTGCTTTCCACCTTTCCTCCGCCTGCTCTCCACCTGCTCTCCGCCGGCCTCACCTGCTTTCCACCTACCCTCCACCTTTCCTTCACCTGCCCTGTACCTGCCCCCACCTTTCTTCCACCTGCCCCCCACCTGCCTTCCACTTAACCTCCACTTTTCCCCTCCACCTGACCTCCACTTTTCCCCACCTGGCCCTCCACCTTTCCCCCTGCCCTCCCTTTCCTCCACCTGCCCTCCACCTTTCCTCAACTGCCTTCCACCTTTCCTCCAACTGCCCTCCACCTTTCCTTCACCTGCCCTCCACCTTCCCTCCAACCACCCTCCACCTGCCCTCCTCCTGCCCTCCACCCATACTGGCAGCACTATCCACTGCCACTTTTTTAATGAGTTACTTGTATATAACTTATCAGAAGACTTTGTAATGAAATTTTTGGGGTTCTTTGGGTCTCAAATACCTCAGTGAAAAACAGTCTGTTAGGCAAGATGAACCACTTTTGAATCCGTGTTGCAATTCTGAACAACTTACGTTCATCATAATATGGAATTGTATCAGTTGCACAATAACCAGCACATAGGAGACAGAAAAGCTGATGACGACGTGTCTGTTCGATTTGGACCATTTACAAGTCACATCGTGACTGTAAATGGTCCAAATCGGACCGAAACGTCGTCATAAGCTTCTCTCTTCTATGTGCTGGTTATTTGTGTACTGTTCCAGTCACGATATTGTGTCTTTTTGTTCTTTCGGTATCAGTTAATGATTCCTAATAATTCTGGCAGGTTAGGTTCAAGAGGCGGTAGTTAGAAGTTAAGAGTCTATCTCCTGGTGGGTAAAGTGTCGTCAGTGATGATCCTGTTGTTTCCACCATAATAGCTCCATCTAACTATATATATTGGCATCTACATTAGTCTTCTTCAGGCTCTCTCAATTTCTGTGACTTCATTTTTGTGAAGGAAATTATTTTAAAAATAAGACATTAATAGGCTACCAGAGGGGTTTAAGGGGACTTGGATTTATCTAATATATCTAATTTATCTTGGAAGAAACTTACTTAGAGTCCCGCCAACTTACATATAATTGATGGCATCTTCATAATGGAAGGGAAATCCACATTTATAAACGACAACAATGTGCATTTGAAGAACATTTCTTCCATTCGTTGGTGTACAGCAGCCGTGATCACTGATGAACCTCCATGAGTTAACTGGAATCTTCGTGAGGTGTAAAACTGTCTCCAGTTCTCTACACCCAGGTATCCCAACACTGCTCTACACCCAGGTATCCCAACACTGCTCTACACCAGGATCCCAAAACCCGCTTACACCCCGGTATCCCAACACTGCTCTACACCCAGGTATCCTAACACTGCTCTACACCCAGGTATCCTAACACTGCTCTACACCCAGGTATCCTAACACTGCTCTACACCCAGGTATCCTAACACTGCTCTACACCCCCGGTATCCTAACACTGCTCTACACCCCGGT